>JAHREE010000130.1:4312736-4417340 GCA_033628505.1 Tringa tobata | reverse complement strand
CTAACAATCAAGATAAATAAATAAGGGCTTTTAATTTGCTTGCAGTTAGAAACTTTTGGACTTTTTTTCCCGCTCCCCCCCCACCTTCCCGGAGAGAGAATCGCATGGAGGGAAAAAACATGAAGCAAACTGAGAAAGCCCTCCCGAGTGAAAAGAGAGGGGGGAGAGAGGCCAGGCTGCGAGCTGGGTGATGCTCCTGTACCAAGAGGAGCTCGGTAGCTCTCCTGCTGGGGTGGGCTGCCCCAGAGGGATCACCGGGAATTTGGGCAGCGACACACTCCCGTTGACTTTTGTGCAGGGTGCCTGACCCTTCTGGCCCCTCGGGAGTCCAGCAGCCACTTCTGAAACTTTCAGTGTGCCCCATGTCTGCCAGGAATGGGTGAGTTAAGTCGTGGTCCCCTCCCGGTTGGTTTCCCCATGATTTTTACTGTAGCGTGTGCCTCAAGTATGTACAGTGCCAGGCTTTCTTGTTGAGAGGTCTTGCAAATCCTCGTGGTCATCTGTAAAGGATAATAGACATGTTCTCACTGCAGGGTGGAGCTTCTGAAAGGTACATGAAGTTTTGGACACCTTTGTGGAAGGTGAGGAGAGATGCAGAGAAGCCATACCCCAACCTTGAGGTTCTTGTATCTTCCCCACAAGGATAAATCCTGGTCACTACACTCAGCCCTATACTTCTCTCTGTGTGTAGGCAGCCTGTAACTGCTCACTGATGGACAAAGATGTGCTGTCACACTGTGCAAGCCCAGCTGTCCCAGCTTTTCTGCCTTTCCAGTAAACGCTGATGGGACTATTCCAGGTGTGTAGGAAGGAGGAGGCGCGCAGGGCTTGGAGGGGTGTGAGCTGCAGACGAGTTTGATTTTGAGAGATGGTGAGCATTGCCTCTCCCAGGATGGCCCCTCCAGCCCTAATGGGAGCAGCAGGCTGTGGTTGCAGGGGGGGGGGCTGACAGCCCCAGGCTTTTGGCTACCATCTTTCAGACATTACTTAACCAAGGCATTCCCCGAGCGTGCTCGCTTTAGGGCTCAATCCTCTTCCCTGCTTAGAGGAGTTCTGCTTGTTCCCATCTCCTGCGTGATGCCTGCAGCGCTTCTCAGTGACAGCTGTGTTGTTGGGTGGCTGCACCCCGAGAGTTAATCCTTCCCCGTCATCCACTTCTGCAAACAGACTTCCAGCACGGACCTCAGTAGGAAGCGCAGGCTGAGACTGGGGCTGTCTGTCAGGGAGGAATTGCTGGTGAGCATCTAAACGAGAGCATTTTTAATCACCACGCAGCGGTGGGATCTGACAGCTTCTGTTACAATCGCGGTCATCCAGTGTGTGCTGGATGCTGTCCCTCCAGTACCGAGAGGCTGCCCCTTCTAGATGCAAGCTCCAGACTTGATATATTTTGTTTCTCTAAGCCGCTTCCGTATCTCGGTTGTTTGGCGACTGTGTGTAACGCGCTTGGAAGTGTCAGTCTAATTCTCCGTGGACAGACATCTACACCACCAAAACCGCAAGGGGAAGTAGCGCTGATTTCCCAAATCACTGGCAATCTTGTTCTAGGCTGAGCCTCAAGCAGAAGTCAGGCAAGCAACAAATTAAAGCCGCGCTCTTTTGGGAAATGGGCAACTCTTGAAAAGCCTCAGATTCCTGGCCTTGGCCCTGTCTCCATAAATCATTTCAGCCCTGGACTCAGCTGGGAGCCCAAAGGGCCTGGAGAACAAGTTGCTGTCCTCTCTTCCCATGAAAGCTGGTCTCTAGGGTCAGCACGGGAACATACTGGCAGAGCTGTATTCGCTCTGCAGAGAGAAAGAAATCATTCTCCGGGAAACGTTTGCTGCGAGGTTTTCCTAGCAATTTGCTGAGGGGTGGGCTGGCTGTCCCGACCATCATTGGATGACATTTGGATTCATTTCTTGTTGGGCTGCCAACGGCGTGCTTGGTGCCGTACGTGACATCAGGTGACAGTCAGCTTCATTGCACACACGCGGCGCTGGCTTGTCACTCAAACCATTCACACCGGTGCCGGCGGGAGAGGGTTTTTGAGGAGCAGTTTGGATCAGAAGAGAGGACGTTGCTTTCCCTGACGTCTTGGTCAGCGGGGCTGGGAAGGGGGAGTATGGCCAGAGGCGTTTGTGGAGGTGAAGGCAGCAGGGAGGCTTTCTCTTGCCCTGGGTCAGCGCTCTCTTTTCACATCCCTGAGCGTACAAAGGGCCTTTGGCCCCGTGCAGGAGGCAATCCTTGTGTGCCGTCAACCACAGACCTCGCTTTGCTTCTTGTTCCTCGCTTAGTCCTCCGTCCCCTCCTTGTCATCACGTATCAGGCTCTTAAGCAGCTGGGAGGCTTTTCCTGAGGCGCTGAAACCGATACCTCCCCGCAGACGGGCGGGCGAGGAGCTCAGGAGAGCGCCGTGCTCACACGCGGCCGGCCTCTGCCCCGTAATCCTTCGGGAAGGGGCCGGGTGCTGGATGTGGAGCCCCTGGGAGCAGCAGCCCCTCTTGGCCACCGGTACCCAGCACCCTCGCAGGTGTCACCCCCTTACCCACCCTCTTTGGACGCGCAGGGCCGGAGGTACCCATCCTCGCTGGCATCCATGAGGTAAAACTCCAATGCTTGCAGGATCAGACCCACCAGGGCCACGCTGTAGGGAGCACGTCCCATGCCTGGTGAGGAGGAGGAGGAGGAGGAGGAGGAAGGGGAAGTCATGCCTCTCTGCAGGACACCTTCCCCGTCCCAGCAGCCCACCCGAGGCCAAGCGACTGGCACGCAGCGTGCCGGGCAGATGGGCCGACAGCGGCATCCCTGCGCTCTGCAGCTGTCTACATATGGCACACACGTTTCGGCTTGTGTCGGCTAGCTCTCCAGATGGCAGGAAGGAGTGGGTTTGGGTTTTTTTCTCCCGTTTTTGGTGGAGGAAGAACCGACCACAGTCGTTTCACGTAAGGAGAAGCTAATCCAGCCATGTCCCTGAGCACTTGGCTGTCCCCGGCTCACCTCCGAGGCCAGGGCCCCCTCAGAGGTGGGTAGATGGGCAGCTGCTGGCTCCGGGAAGCTGCCTGCTATTGAGAGAGACATGTCATTGCTGTTGCACTCACCCCTTGGTGCCGTCCTCTCTCTGTATCGAGCTGCTGTAGGGCCTTCGCCATAGGGCCGTAACACTGAAGTGGGACCGAGGAGTAGCTGCTCCTGAGATACAGCTCCTTCTCCCTAGTCTTCACACTTGTGATCTTCAGCTACTCAGTCTGGAAGAGATTTCCCCCGCTCAGTCCCCCAGGCATCGTTTGTCCAAGTGATCCTTCCACTGACAGTGGACTCCTGAGGCTAACAGCATAGTTCTCCATAGAAAACACCCACCTGCTCTAAAACACTTTGAGATGGTGGAGATTCTTCTTTGTTCTTTCTCTGCTGCTGCCTTTCTGGGTTTCCCTCCTGGGTGTTGCTCCTGTCCCTATGGGTGGGCAGCTCCGACCCCGAGCACTGGTTTGCCCTCAAATGCTCTGGAAGGTGCTGGTCCGTAGGTTCTTTCACTGTCCCAGCTGCTCCAGGACCCCCCATAAGTGACATGACGGATTGCCATTTCCATCCTTTTTCTCTCTCTCTCCCTGCCGTTGTGGGTGGTCAACAAACCCATAGATCTCTGATGTAGACAGAGACGCAGCATTCGTTCTCAAGAAACTGAGGTCATCTTCTCTTCCATCTGAAGTGCCCTTGTGGTGGTGGATGTTCCAGTTCATGAAGCAATGCAGCTGTTTGGAGGAGACAAGATGTGACAACACCACTGCACATCTTCAGAGCAACTGCTCTCCAGGCCACGCCAGGCCGCAGTTGCCAGCAATGCTGGCTCTGTTTTTTTTCTCTGAAAATTCCTTCTGAGCAAGAATCTCTTACACCAGCGCATCCCAAGTGTGAAACCAAACCATCTTAACTTTATTATGGCATGGACTTAGCCACCAGATTTGTTCCTGGAGACCTTCGCCAGCGTTAGGCTGCAGCGGGCGCCCAAGCAAACCAACTCCCACCAGGATGTTGCACTTGCAGGAGTTGCGATCGAGCTTCTCAGCTGTGCTGACAGACCCTAAGGTGGCAGCAAACTCTCCCTCGATGGACGGAGACAACCACAGCAGCCTTCCTGATCTGGAGCCTGCCTAGGCTTGCACATCTGGTTTCTCTCTGGAGCACTGCTGTCCAGCTCCTCCTCAAGAGAGCAACGCATCGAGCCACAGCGAGCTAGAGTCTGCGCCGGGAGCAAATGTGTCCACAGACATTTATTTTCCCTTGAAGTATATTGGCTTTTTTCTAAATCTTTTCACCACTGCATTACCAGGGCGCTCTCTGCCTTAGCAGCTGACAGCCTCGCTCTCCACACTCATGTGGGTTTTGGAGATATTTTAGGGTTTTATAGGGCTTTTTAGCTGCTGGAGTGGAGGTTTTTTCCCCCCACTAGCATCCTTTCACTTTTTGCTGCCAGCGTGCACATGGCTGCTGTGGCTTGTTGTTAAATCGGTGTAGAAAAGACCCTGCTTGCTCCCGTCGGGAGCGTGGTGGGACGTCAGGAGCAGCAGCCTCAAGGCCATGGGAGGAGGTTGCGTTGCTGTGGGGTGGCATGGGGGGCGAGCTGTTTGCAGGGGTTTGAAGGGACAAGCCAGGCACTAAATGCCGGCGGGACCTGCGGCTTGAGCAGTGACTTAGCCCCAAGCCAGTGGAGACTGAGACTATTCTGGGGATGCATCATTACGTGCTCGACCTCTTTGTGTGTCATCCCAAAGGCAGCTGTGGTTTGTCACCTCTGCAGGCGGGACACCCTATGTGACCAGTGTCGCTGGCGTGTCCTTACTGCATGGTGAGGAGGCTGAGAGCTTTCCTCCATCACCTGCTGACTTCTCCCAGCCTTGTTCCCAGTGATTCATCCCCCCCCGTGATGCCACCAGCAGGAAACCCTGGGATGCCATAAAACCCAGCTCCTGAAGACAAACGGCCTGTTGAGCTCCCTGGGGGTGACAGCTGGATGGGAAGGCTTGGCCCTGCTCCATGGTGGCAGTTGGAGAGCTGCTGCTGGGCTTGGGGAGAGCCAGAGCATCCTCCACACGTTGCTCGCAACGTGCGGTGCCACCGCTGTGTGTTGTCATCAGACAGCACAGCATTGACCGGAGCATGTTGGTGGTTTCAGCCAGTCCAGAGTGATGCTTACGGTTATTTAGAGCCCAGTTGGGGCAGAGCGGGGCGGCACTGTGGTTTAGCAGCTAAAGAAGATGACAAAATACTGGCCTGAAGCAACACAAGGGGAGAGAAAATAAGGGAGAAACCAGACAAAAGGACAAAAATCCTGAAAACAATGACTGTGTGTCACCAAGAATGGGGCTTGTTTGCTCCCTTGGCTGCTGTCTAACTGATTTTATCCTCTGCTACAAATCCCGCTCCTGTCGGGAGGTATTTGCTTTTCCTGATGCAGCCACCCCGAGTTAACCTCTGTGTTTTCTTACGGCTCCCGCTGAAACCAGAGGAAAGAGCCTGCTTTTCTCCGTCAGGCTTTGAATCCAGCCTCCGCTCTCTGCCTTAATCCGCTCTCAAATTCCTCTCCAGGCTGCAGTTCCCCATGGTGGGGAGGTGGGACGCTTTATTGGTAGCTTGCAGCATAGTCCTCTGGGCTCTTTGTTCCCAACCTGCATCTCCTTTGGTCCATGCCATGTGTGTTCACAAAGTGATCCATCCCACCCTGGTCCCAGTTTGCGCTGTCCCCTGCGGCAAGTGGGGATGTATGTGGTGTGGGGAGTGTTGTCCTCCTTGCAGCTGGCCAAGGGCCCAGCTCCTGGGTCTAAGCAGTGGTAGCAAAGGAGCGGAAAACCCTGTGGTGTCCAGCAGTGGCTGGTAACTCAAGAATCACCAAGGCCAAGCTAATGCCATTAACTTTGTTGGACCTTGTTCTCCTGTTCCCCAGGTGAACTGGACCCATTGGATCGCAGAGATGGGTATGACCGCTGCTAAAATACCACCTGAAAAAGTGTGTCCTCACTGTAGTGCTTCAGGATAGCCCCTTCTAGAGGAGATTTTCTGTGCCCGATGCCCCTGGGATTTCTCCTGCGATACCCTGGTAGTCCTCTGTGTAGTTACTGTTTTGGGAGGCGGTTCAAAGAGCCTGCAATAAAGAGCTTTACTGCAGGCCAGCAATGAGATATTTTTCATGCATGATGCTGCAAGTTTGTGTTGCGTGCCCTGAGGATATGCAGGAGGCTTTGAGGGTGCAAAACGTCCAGGGATAGTGCAGGAGGACTGTCCAAAATGGAGCGGAGCCAGGCCTGGGGCAGCGTTAACCAGACTGCCGTTTGGAAGAGATCCCTGGGGTGAACTCACCCAGCACCACACCTAGGTTTTGTTTGGAGGAAGCCAATTCATTCGCTCCAAGGAGTGAACTCATGTTTTTGCAATGCGAGCGATGGGGGAGCCAGGAGCTGGGAGGGAACCGGGAGCTGGGTTATTTGACAGCGTGGACCCACCCGACAGGCGAAGGCGCCTCGGTCGGGACTAGTGCTCTCGCCTGAGCGATGCTGCTTTTGTTCTTGTTGGCATTTCTAAGCTAGGTTTGGTCCTTGGCCGGATGCTTTGCTGCCGGTGGCGAGGCAAGGATGAGGCTTTCTTTCAAGCTGCTGTGATTGCTTTGCTGGCATGGGGCTGCCCACTGCAGTCTGGTGGCAGAACAAAAAAAAAAGCCTCCCACACCCATGGTATGAAATAGTTGCCCATCACTGGCTGGAATAAACCTCTGCAGGGCGTTTGACACTGTGATTCCCACAGGCGGTCGAGGGAGGTGATTCTACCCCTCTACTGGGCAGTACTGCATCCAGCTCTGGAGCCCTCAGCACAGGAAAGACGTGGACCTGCTGGAGCGGGTCCATAGGAGGGCCACAAAGATGGTCAGAGGGATGGAGCACCTCTCACGTGAAGACAGGCTGAGAGAGTTGGGGTTGTTCAGCCTGGAGAAGAGAAGGCTCCAGGGACACCTTTTTGAGGGCTTAAAGGGGCATATAAGAAAGATGGGGACAAACTTTTTAGTAGGGCTTGTGATAGGACAAGGGGTAATGGCTTTAAACTAAAAGAGGGTAGATTTAGACTAGATAGAAGGAAGAATTTTTTACAATGTGGGTGGTGAAACACTGGAGCAGGTTGCCCAGAGAGGTGGTAGATGCCTCAACCCTGGAAACATTCAAGGTCAGGTTGGATAGAGCTCTGAGCAGCCTGATTTAGCTGAAGATGTCCCTGCTCGTTGCAGGGGGGTTAGGCGAGCTGACCTTTAAAGATCCCTTCCAACCCAAACTACTCTATGATTCTATGGGGGCCCTTCTCTAAAAGCACTCCCCTGAGAACCACGCCATTTATCCACAAAGTAGGATCTGGCCTTGCTTGGTTCACATCTGTGCTGTGCTGCCCCAAAGGTCCAGTTCAGTGTAGTGAGCACGAGTGGCACGGAGGAGACATCAGTGGAAGCTGGCTGCTGCTGTGTCATGGGCAGGAGAAGGGGTATTTGGGGACCAGGGCCATACATCAGGCTCTGCTGCTGCACATGTGAGTAGTCTTGTGGGCAGCAAAGCTGCCTCTCTGGTAGCTGCAAGTTGCTCGGTGGCTCTGAACCACACACTATGGTTCTTCTGGCTCCTAAGTTCAGGCATTCCATGGAAGTTGTCTACTTCTATGGTGGTGTTACTGCAATTGCCAGATCCGTCCGCTGATAACCAGGGTTCTGGCAGGACTGTGAAAGGATGTCCCAGCAATGCTTGCAGGCTTTTCCATCCTACAGCTGTATAAATCATCATTGTCCTATCTTGGATGTCAGGAGGACTCAGGGCATGTAGCTGTCAAGAGCAAGGTAAGGATGCTGAGTCCCATGCTGGTGAATCTGGACACACCAACTAGCCCATAAACCAGCAGGTTCTCTGAGAAGTAGGAGGATCCATATGTGTTCACCTCCACCCCCTGGAACTGAGTGGAGAGAAAACAGCTGGCTCCAAATCCTTCGCCAGCATGTTCCACAATGTAACACATCTTGAAAACGAGGGATGATCTTCTGAACAAGGCCTTCAGCTTGTTAAGTCTGTTATTCATAGAATCACAAAATGGTTTGAGTTGGAAGAGATCCTTCAAGATCATCTAGTCCAACCCCCCAGTATGGGCACCGACATCTTTCACTAGATCAGATTGCTCAAAGCCCCATCCAGCTCGACTTTGAACACTTCCAATGATGGGGCATCCACAAATCTCTCCCGCTCCTCCCAGTAGGTCCACAGCCACTAAACCTGGTGGTACTTCAGGATGGAAAGAGAGAGAGAGGTTTCCCCTGTGCTGGGGACTGGTGAGCAGGGAACACCAGTCGTCCTGTGGCCCCAACCTGACGCTTTTCCCTGAGGTTTCTTAACCCCGGGAAATGTCTGACTCAACCCAGGGTAGAAGGAGGGATGTACAAAAGCCAGAAATATTAAGCACTGGACATTTATATGAACCTTCTGGAAATATTTTTGGCACGAGGCGCAGCACAAACAATGAGACAGTGCAGTTGCACTGTGCGTTCGGATGCGGGGAAGAGGCAGCCAAATATTCTCCCGGGGGGGGTGGGGGGTGGATAGGCTGGTGTGTTTTAACTCCCAGCATAAAAATAAACCAGATGAATTAGCAGACAGGTAAATTTAGCAGCTTATTATGGCATATTGTGGAGGAGCTGGCTGTCAAGAGGGCTTAGCTTATGCTGCATCACAAACATGGACATCTCTCTGCCTTGGAGCCAACCTGTTTTCCCTGCTGTACCCAGGGAGCCCAATTCTGCCTTGCGTGACCTTCACGTGGAGGGGATCTGTGCAAGTCTGCTGCTAAGTCCTGCTTCTAGCATGGTAACGGAGAGATATGGACCCCCAGCACCCAATGTTCTTCTTCCTTCCAGTGTTTCCATGCGGCATAAAAGCAGGGTGGACTTGGCTTTACAGACGTTATCTGTACAGGTCCAGAGGGTGTTTATAGAAATTGTATCTTATTGATAAGGACAGAGCTACCCAGCCAGAAGCAAAATGGTGTGAACTGTCTTAATGCTTCTGAAGTCCATGGGATGCTCCTGGCTGTTCCCCACAGACCCGTCATGATGAGCATACCCTGCACCCTCACCTGGCAGGGGTGCTTGTTGTCCCCTTTCACCCATCTTTTTCTGGAGTTGTTCCCCAGACTCATCCCACAGTGTCCTCTCCTGTGCCCTGGGTGAGAATCAGGTCCAAGATGGTGTCTTTGGTTGATGACAGTGACGCTCTGGGGAGCTGCAGTGGAGCCCTGTCTTCCTCAAGAGGGCTGGCTGCGGGCCAAGAACTGGTCTGGTCAAGTGTGCAGCAGACTTCCCACGGACTTCAAAGGGAGCATCTTTGGTCTTCCAAGGGCGCTGCCTCTGAATCGCAGACGTCAAAGATGGAAAAGACCTGTTAGGTCATATCCCGTCCTATCTTCCTGCCAAAGAAGGCTCTTCTGCACAGGAATATGTCTCAAGAGCGTTCATCTTGCATTGCTTAAGCCACTGCCAGCCTGGGAATCACTGATAAGACCCATGAGACTCTGCAGAGCCTTTCGCAAACGTAACCAACAGACATCCTCTGGCTGAAGCTCTGGTTCCTGCTGGTCCCAGCCCACTGCTGTGCTGATCTTCCGAACCTGAGGACAGTGCCAGTGTTCTTTCCTTTCTAGCAGACAGCTGCATTCCTTCAGATCGGTGTGAAATTTCAGTTGCAGTTCCTTCCTAATTCCTTTTAATCATTGCAAATATTGCAGGCAAGATGGTGAGCTGCGCTGCCGCTCGGCAGAAATCAGTGAGGTCAGATAAGGGAAATATTTTCATTAACTGCATGAGAACTTGAGCTCTCCCCGGGCTCCCTCTGGCTCTGAATGGACCTGCTCAGCTTCTGTCTTCACAGCTGTCCCACCAAAGCAGTGATGTCTGTTCAGCTCAGGCATGATGAGCAAGAACGTTGCAGAAGGAGAGGGTCTGCTGCTCACCAGGAGCGTGACGGATGCCTGCTCGCTTTGCCTTCTGCTGAAAATCCCATCTGTAGACCCCTTGGGAGCTGGGAGGGCCCAGCATTGGGCGTTTTTTCCCATTTCTAAGATGCTCGCTCTGTTTTGGGTGGGGTTTTGAAGATCTCTTGGCATCCAGGTGTGTCATCAACACCCTTCACTCTAGCTTGTGCAAATCTGTCCCCTCTTCCCTGCTGGCTTTATGTTAAAAAAGGGGTAAAACCAAAGTTCACTTTCTTCCCTGCCCCCGTGCCCCTGCTTGTGGAAGCTTCGGATCTGGATCTGTACTAAGTGGCTCATTCCTCTCTCAATTTCCCATGTTTAATTCAAAAGGAAACATTAAAATGGCAGGAGCTGAGCCAAGACAGGGAGGGTTCCTACAAAACAGTTATTCTAACACTGTTACCATGGCAAAAACTCTTATCTCCTAGTGCTGATGCCCCGCACCCATCGCAGTGCTATCTGAGCTGCTCAAGGTGAACCTCTTCCCCTGTACACACAGGGCAGCTCCAGTTTGGACTTTGCTGCAGCGTGTGGGAAAAGTGTTGTGTAATCCCAGTCAAGGGTTTTGTCAACTGTGCTAGTACTGAGATCCTTCTTGGAATTTGTAGCAAACGTCCTACAAAACAGTTTGGTTTTTATTTTGCTTCTTTTTTTTTTAAATAAAAACAAAAGAAAGAGCAAAACAGATGAGGAAAAAAGACATTAGCCTGCCTTCTTGTGTTGTAACTGGACAGCGTCTGTGCATCAGCCTCAAGGATTTCGTGGTCTATTTTCCTTCCACTCGATTTAACTTCCTTCTTGCTCTAATTCTGAAATTATTCCCACATTTCACTGAATCCTTCCATTTTAGTTTCCATCTTGCTTTGGTCTTCTGCGCTGCTGTTTGATCTGGGATCTCCACTGTTCTTGTTACATCGGCGTCAAAAGAGACTTGGGTGTTTCTGCTACCCAAAGCTCTTCCTTTCAAAATAACTCTCAGCTTATTGCATCTGGGGGCCAGGTATTAGGGTCTGAGGGCAAGCGCTGTTGGCGGGTGCATAATGCCAATTCCCTGGGCAGCCCATTCCAATGCTTGATAACCCTTTCAGTGTAAAAATTGTTCCTAATATCCAACCTGAACCTCCCCTGGTGCAACTTGAGGCCGTTTTCTCTAGACCTGTCGCCTGTGACTTGGGAGAAGGAGAATAAATAGATTCCCTGCCTCCTCAGGGTTATCAGTAGCAAATGATGTGTATACAAGGTTTGAAGTGTGTTGGCTTTCTCCTGGAGAGGTTGGATACTTCTGGGCACCTCAACTGTGTCATACAAGCCAAATGAAATGGCCCACAGGGTTAACAGCATTAAAATCCACGTGCTTGGGGATAAGGGTGATCCAGCCCATTCCAGGTGGTCTGGATTTCCTTAAGTATTATGGCAGAGCTGCTCCTGAGCAGCGCGATAGGAAATTCCTTGGCAGTACTCCAGCAAAAGGTACTGATATTTGCTAAAGGTGGCAAAGATAAGAATTACAGAGGGACCTTTTGACTCTGAGTGACTAGGTAATAATATGGCAGATGAAATAAATACAATGTAGATAAAGTGATGCATATGGGGAAAACCATACCGGATTCCACATACAAAATGATAGACCCTGCGCTGACCATTATCTCAGAGACAAGAGGCCTCAGGGTTTCTGTAGATGGTTCAATGGAAGTCTTGGGTCAGTGCCTGCTAGTGGTCACAAATCAAATCAGGAGTTACGAGAAAAGGAATATTAAAGAAAACAGAGAACATAAACATCTGTTAGATAATACACAGAGCACCCACAACTTGAATACTGTGTGTTGTTCTGATCCTATTAGCTCCAAAAGGACTAGGAAAAGTTCAGTGAAGAACAGCAAGGGTCATCAAAGGTATGGGATGGTTTCCACAAAACTGTCTGCTGAGGAGGTTTGTTCTTTTTCTTCTGGAAAAGAGGATGAAGAGATAATGGAGGACTAAAAATGTGTGTCACAGAGGAGGTGAATAAAAATCCGTTGTCCTCTCTTCTAGTGCAGGAACTGGGGGACCTCAGGTGAAGACAGGAGCAAGTTCAAAACAAGCAAAAGGAGGGCAATGTTATATAGACCGGGGAAAAAACTTTGCAAAAGGATGTTGTGGATGCTCAAAATTGACTGAGAAGTCATGGTCGATGCTGTTTGAGTGCAAAACCACCAGGTTGTGGTATATTTGTCGCCTTATTGCCTTTTTCTGCAAGACCTGTGAGGACATCGGAGCTACTTGCAGGGAGTAAGTTACTCAAGACGAGTAACTGGGTGGCATGGGGCTTGCAGGTTTCTGAGAAAAAAAAAGACCTCCGAGAAGCCAACTGAATGGGAGGCAGACATCCCAGGCCATATCCTGCCATCATGTTTTAAGCAGAACTGCCCCGCTGAAATCAAGAGGCTTCATGCTGCTTTCATCCCCATGGAGATCAGCGGGGGAAGTTCTTCTTAAAAACCTGTTGGGACCATATGGCCTTTTATCGCTAGAGTTCCTATTTATGTTAAAAACTGCTAAGAAAATAACCTACAGTTGTTTTTTCATGCTTCAAGCAAGATATTTTGTTTATCTGGCCTAATTTTTAATTTTATTTTTTTTTTCCCTGTTACCCTTTCTAGGTTCCCTGCTATTCTTATGGTCAAAAGTTGTCCAAACTGGCCATCTTGAGAATAGCCTGTAACTATATCCTTTCCCTGGCCAGACTAGCAGACCTGGATTACAGCGCTGACCACAGTAACATGAGCTTCTCTGAATGCGTGGAGCAGTGCACTAGGACCTTACAAGCAGAAGGAAGATCTAAAAAAAGGAAGGTATGTTACAGCCACCCCCTTCGCCACCCCCCCAAATAATTGTAAAAGTTACAAAAGAGGGGAAAAAAAAGAAAAAAAAAATCCAAAGTGGTTTCCTTCCTTTCTCAGCCTCTTGAAATTTTCCTGATTTTTTTTATCCCTTGCCTTTCTCTCTTGCTTTTTCTCTTCCATCCCTCTGATCTTGTAATAACCGCATTCCTCTCTAATCAAAAGCTTTTCTCTCCTCCCCATCCTCCGCGCTGGGCTCTTCCTCTCGTTAGTCGCCCATCATGTGTTTTAACGCGAGCATGATCCTATTAGAGTCATCTCGGGGCTGTTATTTGTTAAACCAAACCAACCTCAAGTC
Organism: Tringa tobata; assembly: GCA_033628505.1. Classification (NCBI taxonomy): domain Eukaryota; kingdom Metazoa; phylum Chordata; class Aves; order Charadriiformes; family Scolopacidae; genus Tringa; species Tringa tobata. Next base: position 4,404,143 of record JAHREE010000130.1, on the reverse strand, counting down.
GCCTTTTGGAGCCCATAAACCACGGTCGCCCGCCTGTGTTTTCTGTTTTGTTTAAGCTAACACTTATCTCCGAGAAAAATCACCCGACAACAAAAAAAAAGTAGCTAATGGAGACGTTGTATGTATAAACACATTAGTAAGATGTATGACCTGAAGGACGTGTGGGTATCTTGAGGAAACAATGTTAAATCTAATTACGCCTTGCATTCCTTTAGGTTACTTAACACTGAACCAATTAGGTGAAATCATCGTCAAGCGGCGGGAGGAGGAAGCAGAGCGTTCTGCCAGTTTTCCTCTCGGAGAGTGACGTGGGTGAATTAAAGGAGTGATTGATGTCTTTGTTCAGGCTTTTATGACAAAAAGAGTTTTGTAAACTTGAATTGAACTTCCCCCTGCTTTCTGGGCTCGCTTGTCAGGCGGGATAATAAATCAGTGGGATTTTAATGGATGAATGGGCAGCTAAACCGGGGAGCAGGCTCCTTCCCTGGTGTCGTTAAGATCTGCCTCCGATTCGGGCAGGTTTCCTCAGTTTTCCTCCTCTTTAGCCCAACAAATCATCCTGCAGAAATTCAGTTTATAAATAAACACAATAGCACACTCCCTGTCGCTTCCTCTTGCTGTCACGGGCTGTATTTATGCCCCGGGAGCAGCAGTGCCAGGCAGAGACACAGCACCGCTCGCCCACAGCCGACACCGCCAGCTGAAACTGGGAGGTGTGGGGGGACCTTCTGGACATGGCCTGAAATGAGGTGTTCAGTGTGGGGTCTGTAGTGCTGCACTCAGGGACATTGATGTGATGCCACCAACGCTAAGGCGAGGCGAGACTTGGGTCTTGGGTCCCCTCCCCAAGTCAGGATGTGGGAGAGAACATGGATGAACATCCTTTTGGGGGCTTTGGCAGATTGCTAGTTGGGTCTTAGGTCCCCTTCCCAAGCCGAGATATGGGGGAAGAAGAGGGTGAGCATCCTTCTTGGGGCTTCAGCAGATTTCTGGGCTGGTGTTCAGGATTTGGGTGCCCGATGGACTGAGACCAGTTGTCTTGGCTTATGTCAACCAATGTGGGCTTAAAAACAGAAAACACGGAGCCAGATTTCAAATGGCTCCAAATCCCAGGGTGTTCACATCTGAGGGTTAGGGCTTGTCCCATCCTTAATTAAAAAAAAAATAAATTAAGAATTAAAAGCCTTCCATTTATGGCATTTTTTCTCTGAAGTTCGCTCCAGAGCGGACCCGTGGAGAAAAGCCCCAAGCCCATTAAGAGCGCGTGAACAATGAAACTCTCACGGGGCACCAGCACATCCTGCCTCCCAACGAGCCACCACCAAGCCACAGAAACAGCATCACCAGGAGAAAATCTGCCTTTTCTCCACGTTCTTGGACACCCACCCTAAGCCTTCTCCAAAGGCCTTCTCCAAAAAGAAAGTTGGGCTTTTTACCTAGTCCCTGCTCTGCCTTGCTTTTCTTTCTGGAAAGTGTCTTCCAAATGCATTTCTGCTATTTGGGAAAGTCCAAGTTTAGGGCAGCCCAAGAGCCTGTGGATTCCCCTGGCTGATAGGTATCATTTTATTTTCAGCAGTATTTGCTCAGGTGATGGCAAGAGCACAAGCCAAAACCAGTAGGTACCACTGAGTAACACCAGTAATTCCCAGTAGATAGGAATGGGGATGCAAAGCCTGGTTGGGAGGACTCATCTTGGTATCTCCCTTTCTCCATGAACCAAGCAAATCGATGTCATTGTGAGCACGAGGATGGAAATCCTGTTGTCAGAGTGAAATTAGAGATCCGGGATGGCTGTGCAGGGAACATCCGAGCTCTGGATGTCAGGTGGTGTGAAGGGATGTCTCTCCTGGGGGGTCTCACATGGGCGGCTGGATGAGGATACAATGGCTTGGCCCAAAATCACCGCGCCCTCATTAATTTTGAAATAGGCACGTTTTTCTAAGCTGTGTGTGTTTTTAATCAGGTCTCCAAAACCACTGCTAGCTGAGCAGTTCCTCTGAATTATCGACTTTGGGGTGGTTGGTATTTTTGTTGTTGCTTTTAGATTTCCTTTTTTATTCTCTCTCAAAACAAAAAGAATAATCAGAGCAAGCCTGAGTGCAGACCTCCACTCCTCGAGTTGGGTCCACGGCACCCTTATCTCCTCTCATCTCAATTTGATTGTGTCCCTGCCTCTGTCGCTCGCTCTCTCAGCTCTCCGATTGTGATGTGCTATGGCACCGTGAGCTTTTCACACAAAAAAGTAGCTGGTTGGAGTTTGTTTTGGCAGGCAAGGGCTCCAGATGTTGCCTTTGCCGGATTGTGTGTTGCCGTTCGCTTTGGTTTTGAGGGCGAATTAATCTGCTATCCCTAACGTTAGGTTGTTCAGACTTTGCTGTTGCAATGGGAAATTTAATGGGGGTTTTTATCCCCCCTTTCTACTCCATTTTGTTAATTAGAAAAGTTAGCCTTTCAAACTTGACTCGGGGAAAAAAAAATCCAGTTCTAACTACAGTTGTACGGTGATTTTTTATTGTCGCAATTGAGACTTGACTGAGGGTGTTTGGTGATGGCAGATCTCATTTATAAATGGTGAAGGAGGTAACTGAAGGGCTTCAGATGCCTTTTCCCTTAAAAAAAAAGTGCTGCATGAGGGGGTGATGAATTCTGATGATAGTCTTCATTTTCTAAAACTGCCTCTTGCTTGGTTATACAAGTGATCTGGGACTAAGCCTTGCTCTTCACTATGCATGCAAGGGTTGCACCACATCGAGGTTTGGGTTGTGACCCCCTCAGGAGAGCCCCAAGTCCTGCTGAGGCCCTACTGATGTCCTGGGAAAAAGGGGGATCTACCTTTGGCTCCCACCCAGAGCATCCTCCGGCAGTGCTGAGGACATGACAGCGGAAGGAGGTGGATCAGAAAGGGGAGTCTCAGTTTCCTTATCCCTGGCATATGCTGTTTCTGCACGGGACGTGATCCCGAGTGGCCAGAGGTCACCTGAAAGCCTCTCACAGATGTTGTAGGGTTTGGGGTCCAGCCTGCTGTTCGCAGTCTCTCGTTAAAGCCTTTTCTCCCCAGGGTCAAATTCTGGTGCCCTGCGGGAAGGCGACATTACAGCTCAGGGTAGGGTGAGGGCTTTAGCGTACGTGTCCCGGTGCTCTCCCTGGAGACTGGTGTTCTGTGGGTGCGGAGCTGTGCGCTGCAGCCCCCCACACCCCCAGCCCCACAGGGTCAGACCCTCAGGGCTGCGGGGCAGCACAACCACAACCCTTCGGTCTATACAGAGCAGGATGCGACCGCTAACGACTACCCTATACAGCACACCCAGCACTGAACAGAAAACCCCAAACGCTAAAAAAAAAACCCAAAAAAACCCCAAAAACAACCCCAAACTCCCATCACAAAGTTCATTTTCTTTTCCTTCCCTTCCCCTCCGTGCTTTTGATGAGCCCTCGTGCTAGGCAGCAACATCGCCGCGGCCATGGGAGCCGAGCCGGAGCAGGGAGGGATGGGTGAGGGATTTATTTTATTATTTATTTTATTTTTTTTTTTTCGCTTCATCCTCTCCTCCCCCCCGTCCCGGCTCTTCTGGCAGTCGCAGACTCCAGATGTTCGGAGCGCGAGCTGGGAAGTCCTGCTGGCGCCACTTGGGGCAGAGGGCAGGGGAAAGGCACGCGAGCTGGAACCCGGAGTACTCAGTCACTGCAGGACTTGGCGCATTCCCCAGCTCGCTGCTGGCACATTCCCCGGCTCTCTCCTGGCCATCTGTTCCAAAAAAACACTTTCAGAACCTCATCATCACTCAGGATACAACACTGCGAGCAGCTGTTAGCGAGGCAGAAGGAAAAAAAAAAAAAAGAAAAACACACACACACATTAAAAAAAAAAAAAAAAACCAACCCCAAACCATGCGAAAGGTCTCTTTGTGAGAGAGGAAACTGGGTTATGAATAACAGGCGAGCAGTTGGAGCTCAATAAAAGTTTTCGGCTGGAATTTAGTTTCTTGTTTTTGTGCCTGTGTGTGTGGATGCGCACAGACGCAAGGAATTAAAAATTAAAAATGTACTCTGTCTCTCTATATATATTCCCCGATAATTAAATGATATAGAAGCATATATAGAATGAAAAGCCACTCTATTTGTTGCAGTCTGCTGCACTAAAATGGCTCACATTATGTATGTAATTATTGCATTATATAAAATAGTTATTGTGGTGTTCTGCCGTGCCTTGATGCCGCCTCATTGCTACTTTGCTAAAAGCAGAGCTCCTGCTGTAGGTAACACTTACTGCCATTGAAAAATTCAAAGGAGGGAGTTCTGCAGGCGTATTTAGTTGCAGGAGTGAACAAGTTAAGCTTTTATATTATAAAAGAGAAATGGTAGTGGCAGGCTTGATTTGTATGGCACCGAAACCATTCGCTTGGAGCATATTTTTTCTGTAACACTGTATCATGACTCATGATTTATTTAGACAGAGCCTCGAGATAAAGCCGCGGCTCCCACCCCCTGGTTTGCGCGGATGATCCTGGCTGTCGGGGCTTGCTGTTATTGATCATCTGATATTGATTATTATAACACACTGGGAGCCAGCACAGTAAAAATCTCCATGATCTGCACGGCATTTCTTCCTCGCGGCTTCCCGTCCTGTGTGGGGACGGGGGGGGTCTGATAATGAGGTTCGACCTCCCTTTCCCTGCAGTTTGACTTAGCAGAGGTTCCTCTTTAAAAATAGCTTCATTTCCCTGCTAGGACTTGCAGGCGAGAGCGGGCAGCCAGCCAGTCTGCTTCCCTACGGCCGCCGGCTCTGCGGGCCCCGGGGAGGAGCTGGACCACAGGAGAGCAGCGACCTGCTCCCGAGCCCTCCGTCCACCCCTCTGCCTGTATCCCCCCGGGGGGGAAACCTGCATCCCCCTGGCCACGAGTTATCCCACGCTGGCTTGAGGATTTTGCACCCCGGGGGAGCAGACCTGCTTAAAAATAAGGCAGCGATGGGGGCAGTGAGGCTGAGGAAGCGCCGTAGAGGGTGTCCCTGCTTATTGCTTGTGTTTGGTGTCTCCCTGCAACCCAAAACAGCCATTGCAAACGGGGCATGGGTGTGTGGCAAAGGGCTCATGAGCAAGTTCACCCAAGCACCGGGCAGGGAGGCAGCACCGGCTGTGTGCATCCCCGAGGGCACTGCACGCCCTGCCTTGGCCCATCGCAGGGGCTGAGCATCAGTACCCCAAAGGGCAGGGCCAAAAGCTTTTCCTTGCACAAGGGATGTGATGTGGGACCCTACTGTTGCACGGCAGCACCCCAAACCCCCCTTTGCTTTAAGGGGCGTCGGAGCAACCGTGTCGCATCACGCAAAGGCTTGAGCTGGGGATTTGCTCCCACGGTGGGAGCAGGGTCCCAGTGTAGGCTCCATTCCCTTTGTAGCAAGGGTATTACCAAGAACAGGGTAACATCCACCCCACAGATATCAGGTAACTACAGCAAAAGGAAAATGTGAGTAGAAGAGACAGGAGAAGCCCTGGAACAAAGACTGACTCAATTCCAGAAGTGCTTTGATTTATAGAGATTGAAATGCTCCGGGATGCTGCAAACTCACCAAGGTCATTGGGCCAGTTGTCAAATTCAAGAGCCATGGGAGTTCTGATATTATTACTTTAAAGCAGACCCTGGTTAATAAATCTGTCTTCAGAGCTCCTGGCGAGAGTGGAAAAGGGTGGAGGGGAAAAGAAAGGAGCCTGCTCCCACCTAACATAACCCATGGCCAGCATCAGGCAGCGCTTGGGGACCGACTGAGCGGTGCCAGCAGGGTCTGCTGAGCTCCTCCATGACGTTGCAGAGGGATCTTGCCATTCCCCTTTCATTTCCTTTGCCTCAAAGGTACAGCACAATTGCCCTTACCTGCCCTTGCATGGTTTGTACATATTCCCTCTTGCCCCCCGCCAGGGCTGATCTTCCCCAAATTGCAGAGGCTGCAGAGCAGAGACCTGACACTGAGGCTCCTCTTCCTAAAGCTCTCCTGCTTCCCCAAACCCACCAATGCTTTTTATCAGCATCGAGCACCCTGAGCTAAAGGCTAGGGTCTCTCTGAACCAATGCAGGAGGTGTTAGCTGCAGTCTCAGCTCCTATTTGTTCAGCATTTTAAAGAGCACCAGAGGCACAAGGGAGGGGACCAGGGGGCCCTGTGACTCGGGTGGCTTTGGCTCAGGGCACGAGGCTGCTATTGCTGGGTAATTCGTTCCTGCAGTGGAAAAGATTTTGCTTCCTAAGACTGCTGTTCCAGATGGGAACAGGGGGGATTTGTCTCTCTACTGTCTTTTAATATTAATGAGAGCGGTCATTGCTTCCCTCCTTTTACTTCTTTTACATTTTCTTTCCATGTGGGATAAATTAAACAGCCGACTTTTCTGTTACAGGTTATTAATATATATTATTTATAGTTGGAAAATCATTTTAGGGGGTTCCCAACAGAAACATTTGCGATCCACAAGGCTGTTTGTTGTTCTCCCACCTAACCCTCATTTATTCAAAATCCTAAATCCCAGTTAAGGCCTTGAATTGTGGCAATAGTTTCTACGTTCTCCTGCTCTGAGCGGCACTAGGTAGTGTCTTAGAGTCAGCAGAAACACCTCCTTATTGATAGTAATTGCAATAATGAGCTCTGTTTTCAGATTTGGCATGTGCCAGATGTGAAGAGTTCATTGTTACTTACGTAGGAGAGCAACCAGTGCTGGCTGGGGCCGATGGCGTGATGTTTATCCAAGGACTTTGTTATCACTGGGACGTGCTGGGATGCAGCCAGCCCACGGCTCCTTTCTGTCCTCCAGCAGAGCTGCACAGCCAAATGCCTCCACCACCATATCCAGATGTGCTGACTCCAACTCCAAGACTTTGGGGTCTAGCAGAGACCAGCGTTTCTTGCATGGAGGATGACCTTGGTGCTCCCAGTGAAATACTCTTATTGAGGGAAATTCTGATGGCCCGGGGGCAATCCTGTGCTTCCCAGAGTCTGCACTTTGCAGGAGGGGGTGGCAAGGTGGATTTTGGGTCCCTCTGTGTTGATGCTCAGCTGTGATGGTTGGTCTCGCCAACAGCTGCCCTAATGATAGTAATAAAATAAAATAAAATAAAATAAAATATCAGTATCTTAGTAATATTTTATACCTCAATGTTACAATATCCAGTAATGGAAAAGAAGAGGCAGTACAGAAACAAAACGGATTGAGGCATGAAGGTTTTTCAGGCCAAGGTTTAAGGAGTTTGACCTTTTTAAGACTGTCAGAAAGATGGCTGATCTGCCCAGGGAACTGATGACCGTGTCCAAAGGACTTTCAGAGGCCGTACTGCACCCTGAAGGGCTCTTAAATCCATTGGCAAAAGGCAAGAAACAGTGGTTGGACTCAGTAAATGGGATCTCATTTCCAAGTTTCTAATTCCTAAGTTACTTAAAGAAGGATTTAGGAGCCCACGTGATGAAGGCAATTTGGACAACGGAGATGTGATCTCATGAAAGAGCAGGCCCTGAGGATTTTAGTCCGTTTTGAACTATGCTAAGGATTGTTTGTGGGATATTCGCGGGCTTATTTTAATGCTAAAGGGGGTTTAGATGAGGCTTTCCCTGTCCAAAGCTGCTGTGCTTTGGAGTTGTGCATATTCCAATGGACCTGGCCATAAGACTCTGGAGCCAGATGCTGAGGGATGCGCAGGCACAAGGGACAGGTTGCAGTCCTGCCAGCTGAGAAGCTGTGCACACAGAAAAGTACATGCAAACACTAAAATGCAGAAGTAAACCCCATATCCTGCACAAATCCAGCTTGTCCCAACTCCTTTGCTTTCCCTCTGTAATTCTGAAGCTGAAAATAGACCCCGAAAGCTGTGGGCCTTGTCAAAAGCAGGTATTTGCTATCGTTTCTAATTTTTTTGTAGCAGGATCTGGAGCCAGCACCTAATTACCTGGTTGCATTTCTTCTCCAAAACTTCTTCATCCCCTCCCTGCCAGTCACACTGCTCTATGTGGACTCTGGCACCTACAGGTGGTTGCTCTTCAAGGTCAACTCTTTGTGGGTTCCATGGCCAGCGATCCTTGAGGACACCCAAGCACGTGTCAACGGTGGTCGTTTGTGCAAGGAGCTGCCGGGACACCACGTGTTCACTGTTCTGATGGTGCATCTTTCTCTTTCCAGGAGTAATAACCAGGAAGGGAGGATTCAGGAGAGCTTCCAGCCAGAGTTACATCTGTTCTTGGCAAAGGTTGCACGATCCAGATGAAGACTGCAAGCAGCTTTTTTGCTGAAACCCCTTTTCAAGATGACGATTGGCCAAGGAACTTTCTCAATCTCTGGAACAGAAAGGAAAAAAGGAAAAGAGAAAAAAAAAAAGGACAGGGATGCTTCTTATTGTTGTTAAGCCAGCCACCTTTTAGTACGTGCAATTTATTTAGCACTTTTCCCTTTGCTTAACTGGGAAATGTTACCCTCTCAGCTCATGTGTACAGTAATTTTTTGTTGTTGTTGTTGCTGTTGTGCCAAAGATTTGATGGAGCTTCTACACTGTGTCTTATTTTTGCCTTAACGTTAAATCTTTGAGCCAAAGAAAAATCAGAGGTGCCATTCAGATGGTGGCAAGCCGGCCAGCCAGCTGTCGGTGACAAATCCGAATTTCTGAATCCTTCTGTGAGTGGCCTCTTATTTCTCCTGCCCGCACTTCTCTGCCTGCAGCCCTGGAGCCAGCGTTCCGTGCGGGCAGGAGCTGGGACAACACCAAATCGTGCTTCAGCATTCAGGTTTGCATCTTTCTTTGAGCTACTCCCTAGCTCTGCCTTTTGGGCAATTTCCTGACGTTCCTGCCTGCCCAACACATCCACAGGGTAGAATACTGACACGAAGCGAGAGCTGAAACAGGAGCTATGGTTTTTTTTATTATTATTATTATTAAATAAATAAAATTAAATAAGCAAAAGCTAAGTGCCATGTAAAACCGAGAAAAAAAAAAAAAGGAAATCAAAAGCAAGTTGAGCCAGGCAGAATGAAATGCAGCAAAAGGATTCAGCGGGCGTTTCAGGTTTGTGAAGTCGTCGTTTCTGTGGGGTTTTTCAAGTGGTCAGAAACCCATGTAATGCAAAAGCATTTGAATCCTATACTGTACCTTTCACTTCAAATTGAAGTAAAAAAAAAAAACAAAAAAGAAAAGATTGAGAAACATTTGCTTGGAGTAAGCAGACTTTATAGGTAATGCAGTTTCTTTGCAGGACATCTGCTAATGATGAGGGGACAGAGCTCTGTGTTCAAGTAAAAAAAAAAAAAAAAGGGGGTTTCCAAACCAAGCAGATTAACATATTTTGTTTCCCACTCAAGGGGAAGGTTATTTGTGAGGCCAGATTCACATCCTGGCTGCATCAGCGTAGATCAGGTTCCCGGGTGTCCGACTCAACCCCAGTCTGAATCTGGCCGGGCATCGGCGGGCGCTGGGGCGGGCAGGGGAGGGGAATAGTCTCTGTTTTACTGACGTGAATACAAAACTTGAACTCCTCGGTGCCTGCCCCTTTATTTCCCAAGCTGAGCAACTGGCGGATGAACGCCGAGCTGGGGAGCCTGTATGCAAAGTCTGAGCTCATGGGAGCAGGGTCTGGGTCTGGTGAGGGTGCTCGAGATGTCTTCTGCCCAATTTCTGGGACGCTGGGGGGGACAACTGTGTCCAAGCCCCCTCCCACGAGCTCATTATGCTGCTCACCCCGCCACCATCACCGCTGGTCATTATTAGCAGCCCAATAAAATACATTTTTAGATTGCCATTTGTATTCCTTTATTAAAGCACAGTTTTTAACCCTGTCTTTTGTTACAGAAATTAAGGATACCTTTTTTATCTTGTAACAAGGAGAGGGGCTGAGCTCATGGACCACAGCATCCACATCAAAGGGTTGGGTTTAAAGTGCGTTTGCCTTCAAGAACCAGCAAGTGAGGGGAACTGCAGGTTTTGTGTGAGGCCGTGCTGCAATTCTCCTATCTGGGTTTTGAGCAAACTGATGGGGACAACTTGGGGTTGTCCCCACCCCGGCAGATACAGGCTGCACCATATAACCAGGAGCTAGGGAAATGCTGTGGGCATTTCTGTCTTTGAGCAGCGTCCAAAGTTCACCAAGCATGTTTTACTTCAGAAATACTATCGTATTTTACTCATGAGTTCTGCAATGGCTCTCAGTTTGTGAGAGTTAATAATTATCAGTAAGGCAAGGTCTGCAAGGAGAGTCAGGAATACAATACTGCTGATATTCTTTATTTACCTTTTTTTTTTTCCTTTCAATTCCTGTTGATAGATAAGGAATTTGCTGCAAATACGTAAATCACAAGCAGGGCAGCATCATCAGGTTGCGATTGGGGCTTCAGGTTATGCAATATTGTTTGTCCCCCTGATTAGGGAAACATTAACCCTTGAGATCAAGTTGCTTCATTTACAAATTCCTAAATTCACTTTTCTTAAACATTCCCTGCTATTCCCACCCTACCACTGCCTTCCAGTAAATGCAGGCAGGATAGCCCTTAAAAAAAATATATATGTATATATATATATATATGTTTTCCTTGGTTTAAGTGAACAGGCCTCTGCAAGAGGCTGCGTGGATGCTTTTGCAGGTCAGGGAAGGCAAGAGGAGCAGCATCCCTACCACTGCCCCGTGCTGCCCAGCCCATCTCCACCAAACAACTCTGACAACAACAAGGGTAAATTTTTACCAAAAGGTGACAAACATGAATTTGAACACCGTAGCAGAGGTGACACTCCGCTTTCCTGGCCAGGCTCGCAGCCAGGGTCAGCTGAGGTACAGCACCGACCTTGCTTCACTCCTCCCCAGCAAACACGCCGAGCGATCGCTCTCCTCTGCCCATAACAAGGTAATGGTGTTTGTTGTCATGCTGGAAAAGCAAGACAGCCCTCATGCTGTCACCTCCCCGGGGTCAGCGGAGCCGAAGCCTTTGCTCCCAGTTGGCACTGGCCGCCAGCTCCAACTCTGGGATGGGAGGGCAGAGGAGCACTTGTAAAGCAGCCCCACGTAGGACGATTTGCAGGAACTCGGCTAACCATGGCCCACCATGGGACAGAGGGGAGATGACGTTCATTAGGCAAAGGGGATGCTGAGAGGACAGTGGGATTTCTTTGTGTTTTTCCCAGAAGCTGAATGCCATATTAAAGCAGAAGTCACACACCAAACCAGTAACGTTGCCTGGACACAAACACTGCATCCCATGAATGCACATACCACATCCACTGCTCCAGCTGCAGTAGGTGAAGGGCATTAGCATTTCCTCTTATTTCTGACCTAAAAATTGCTGAGGGAATTTAGCAGCCAAGGAGATACCAAAGATGAGGACCAAGGTGAGGATCATCTTATGAACATGACAACACTGCCAGACTTCTTCAAAGTGTTGCTCAGGATTCACAGCAGCAGTCACCATCTACCTGCTTGTTAAATAAATGTCCTTGCAACTGCCAAGTCCTTCTTGCATGAGGAGCCCTGCCCTGCACAGACACCTCTAAATCCAAACATCTTCAAGCCAGGTTTTATATCAGCTTAAGTTGCCAGGGGTTGAGAGGCTGTCTACAAAGACTCAAAAATATCATGTGTAATAATCTGTCCCATAGAGCCAGATTCTTCTTTCTTTTAAGGGTTTTCTGCTGGGGAGCAGCAGAGCAGCAGTAGGACCTTTCATACCATTTCTACCCTTGAACACTGAGCGTGAAAACACTGCGAGAACAGACGCACTGCAAAAGGACACAGCTTACTAGGTGCCTAGGCCTCTGAAAACATCCCTGTCCCCTTCATGTCAATCGTCAGTTCCCACTTCTCTCAGGCTCATTAAGCATCAAGGAGATAAAGCATGGGGCAAGCAATCAGTGCAGAGCCCCTGCATGAACGACCAGCCTCCTCCAGGCAGAGAACCCCACAGTGGTGATGCCCCAGTTTGAATCCCAGCCATGACCAGACCAAGCCCAGGCAAAATGCAAGACGGGATGGACCCCAAAGGACTGCATCAACCTGGGATGGGGGAACCCTGGCCACCACGCTTGCGTATTTTCTACTGTGAAGTGGCTCATGCTCTGCTGTGTGTCTCCATTGAGAGTGGTGGTATTATTTTGTCTTTATCCTGATGAAAACCCATGCTGGCCCTTTTTATGGGAAGTGTCTCTTTGTAGACCAATGCAACCACATTTTCCTGACAACTCTCGCCAGGCTCAGGTGAGCACCTCCATCTCCCAGTGTCCCACATGAACAGAAATAGTCCTGCTCAGGCTGGCCCTTCAGTATTTCCATGGCCAGGTAAAATGGCTTTGTCAGGCTGGTGCTGGCCCCCATGATTCCTGTTCATCATCCCTGCTCTAATTGGGGTATTTCCATACTGAAACAGGATGGCACAAGCAAAGCAAAGACCTCTACCCAAACCAAGGTGGCCAAGTGCAAGCCAAGTCCTGTCGATACCTCCCAACCAGATGCCTCTGAGGATATGCCTCAGAGGAGACCCTAATCCATGTGTTTTTCTCCTGATATTGTCAGTTTGAGGTGCTCTGGAAAGGTAAACAAAATTCCCATTAACCTGGATGAGGGTGGTTGACCCTTATCCTGTTGCTGTGGAGAAAGGAGGCTTGACATTGTGAGTTAGTGCTGTCAAAAGATGCTGCAGACAGAGCCCAGAAAAGAGGTTAACCTGTCAGCAAAGGAAACAAATTTCATCCTAAACCATGCAGCAGATATAAATAGGTAGATGTTGAAACAGAAGTCACCTCCTGAATTTGTTGATATAGTGGTGTAGGGAAAAGAAAAGTCCCTGTTGCATCTGCCTTCCATCTACCTGCCCTCCATGCCCAGGGCTGAGAGAATGCACCTCGGAGTGCCAGGACGGCAGTGCCTAAATCAACCCATTAACCAACGTGCATCAACCTAAACCACTCATAAACCCATTTGCATCAACCCAAATCACTCATAAAGCTGCATGCAAAGGTCAGGACTGGCCTTTCACTGCTTCTGTGTCATTAATCCCCACCACACCTGGCGCTACCTGACGGATGCCAGCACTAACACATTTTCCCTACAAGCTACCGACATTTGGCAGGGATGAGTGGCCGCCTTTCAGGGAAGGTTTAAAGTGCCTCAAAGCACTTTTAGTACAGTTCTTGGTCTGAGCCCAGTTCTTCCAAACTGGAAGGTGAGGTACGCTATTTGCACAGTTCACCTGGTGACCTGCTGGCCCAACTCTGCCTGCTGCTGCATTTATAGGATTTATTCCCTCCCTCTACAGCCCTGGGGCCTGGAGAACCATCTGCCCTCCCTAACTAGGAGACCCATCATCTAAGTGAGACAATGTGAATTCCTCCCTCCTAGATGGCTGCTTTGATTAATACAATTGTCATATATGTGTACATATGCACATGCACACACACAAAACTACACAGAGAAGGTTTCCACCTTGGTTTTTGGATGTAATGTTTCTCGAAGTCCACCATATTTCACAGAGAGTTTCCTTATTCCTGCCCCTGTCCTGCTATATGTCACACTGGCACCAGTTACCCTGCAGCTGTAAGATGTGTATTGTAATTATTAGTAATTATATTCTCTTGCCCCATATAAAAGTATCAGCACAGTAACATGAATGATTTGTGTAATGATATATTTGCTGTTATTAGGACCTAATATGTTATGCCTGTAATTACATACTATGCCCCATATAATAGGTCTGGAATTGCTGTGTAAATTTTTGGGTAATTACAGAAAACTATGCTACAAACAGGTCCCCCTAGACCAAGTTGAGCATTCACTATCAGGAAATAACCATTATTAAAGGCTCTGCAGTAGACAAACTGATAAACCAAAAGCCAAAAGCCATCTGAATATATAGCAGTAATGACAGGCAAAAAGAAAGAGCATGCAGGTATTTAAGGGGGGGGGAAATAATCAATGCAGGGGAGCAAGAGAAGTACCAGTCCAGGTAGTGTTATTCCTGGGGAACATTTCTTCTAACTCTCATTTCAACAATGTTCTGGCAAAAATCCGAGGAACCACCAGTGGGTCCAATATAAGCCCCAAGTAGCACAAACTTATTCAAATGCAACCGTTTCAAAGGATTTAGAAGCCATCCTCTTCATTAAAAAAGAAAGGTATAACACTTGAATATAGATTAAAAGTCTGCCAGAGGTCATTACAGCTTAATGCATAGTCAGGCTTTTCCAAATCGTCTGGAAACATTGACACTGATTAAAATTTATCCTCTCCTTCCCAGATCCAGGAGCTTTTCCAGATTTCAAAGCACTTTTTCTTTGGTGAAGCTGATCCTTGCCCTCGTCACTGCAGTATCTGCACATCTTCCATCTAAAATCAATAACAATAGCATGGTCCCCCATGGGGCTTCCCGCAGTCATGAGTGTTTCTCCCAAGGATGGGACATGATGGGAAGAAATGAGATCAGCCATTTTTATGGCTGAGTGAGTAGTTAGGGGCTTTGAGGACTTTCTCATGGTCAGGAACCTCAGAACAACTTCTGATTATTTTAATTTCACTGCAGCCTTCCAGCTTCGTCATCTACGCTGCCAACTTCTATTAAGGTTCCATTAAAAGCCAATGAAACGCAGGGCTTTTTACAATACCCTTGACAGAACAGTTTCCCTTTCTGGCTACAGTAAAAAAATTTTAACCAGAAATACATCATTTTGGTTAAAAAAAAAAAAAAAAAAAAAACAAGAGAGAGAAAGACAGACAATTTCAAGCAGATCAAAATATTTCATAAAATGTTGTCAGACTGCCTCAGCCAGAAAAAACAATCCAGAAATGGCTAATTTTCAAAGCAAAATATTGATTTTTCCTTTCCGCCTATCATAATTACATTTGTTTCCACTTGCTTATGAAAAGCCCTAGATATCAGATAATATTTCATTTTGTGTAGAAATAAGCATTTTGTTGAGATCAAAATGTTTTCCACAACACTTTGTCATTGATAGCTGTTCGGTAATTGAATTTTACTGTTATTACGTGTACTTTTTCCTTCAAGGATCCTAACATCTTTTCGCTTTAAGTGTAACTAAACTTAGCAACAGAGAGAAGGACAAACTCTGCCCTCAGACATAACCAGGTGAATCCAAGAAAAACCTGATTGAAACAAAATGTGTAGTAAAAGGTAAGGGCTGGGGAAGGATAAAATTTAACCCTAAATTACATGTAGAATAAGCTTGCCCAAGACACTGTTTTAAAAGTTTTAACCCACAAAACTCCAATAACTTATAAAATCTGTGGGCTATAATATCAGTATCGAAATGACAAGTCTGATCTGGGGGCATCCATGCATGTGCTTGACTTTCCTGAAGTTCATGGGACTTCTCACAGAATTAAGCACAAGCAACTGGTTTGGTGCCCCATGACCCAGTGTCAGGGGTGGGTTTTGTGCAGTGAAAGATCATGTAGCTTCAAATATTGGTAGGTGTTAAAATTAAGTTCCCATCCCTATAAGCATGTTCCCTCTCGTTTAGCACATTGCACTAAAAGAGGTGTCTGGGGCTGGTGCCCCCACCCCCTGTATGTGTAAAACACGGGCTTAAGTGTAGGGATCTTTGCACCGAAGCAAAAGATCTCATTGATCTATCCCCTTCCATGATACACATTAAAATAGTGTATAAGTCATGAATTACACTATAAATCAGTACTGGGGTTGCTGTGTGGAGGAAAGGAAGGGGGGCTTTTTTGGAAGGAGCCTGAGAGCACTGAAAGTGAGACAAGCTGGCAAGACCCACAGACAGGCTCGAGCCCCTGATTGAGGAGCCAGCGGAGGAGACTAGGACCACAGGTGAGCAGGGCCCAGGCTGATGTGGGGATAGCCCAGATGGACTGAGATCCCCACCTCATCAGTAGCACACATGTTGGAGGAACCACAGGGCAGACAAAATGTTGAGTGGGTGCTCCTTGCCAGAGTGATGCCTCTTCAGTGAGCTGAATGGAGAGGGTCATGAGCAAAAATACTGTATAATGGTCTCAAGACCTTTATGAGATATAGGCTTGTGAAAGGTAAATGAAGACAGGAGATAAAACCTTCTTTCTGGAATCTCCTGATTTCTCCTTGATGGACTTCATAGCCTCAGTGCTTTTTATAGGCATATTCTACCTATGCATTCCAACACTGTCCTGAGTTTTACAGACTGTACCTTTGCATGTCTACAGTTCAAAACTAATTGTGATGACCTCATGTAAAATAGTAATAATCAACTATCAATAATACTTTGGGAGTTGGGGGAAAAATAAAGGGAAAATGTTCATTCTTAATAAAAACTGGTGCTGACGGTCAGGAAATTGAATCTTCTGCTAGTATTAGTTACAGGAGCCAAAAACATTGCTGCTAAATGTTTCTGGGGAGCATATGCTTTATATACTTGAAAGATACTCTTCTATATCAAGTCTTTGTAATTACAGAGACATGGAAAATAAAGGCAGAAATCATAAAGATTTCCTCTGGTAGCTAATCAGCCCAGGGTGTGTTTATGTACAAGCAGAGAGCTGTCTTCATCCCAGCCTCTTTCTTCCTTGCATCCCCAGGATGCAGTCCTCTGTGCAGTTAGATGATGTTTCCCTAATGAATCAAACCATTTGCTCCAGAAATACAAGATGCAGGGCCAATATTTTCAAAAGCTGCCTTTAAAACTCTGGCAGCAATTTAGTGTGGTCATGTTTCCGAGTGTGAAGTTCTTCATGTATGAATGCTTGCACTCAGGATTTATTTGCTTGGACTGCACTCACATCCGTGCAGGGAGCATGACCGTGAACTCAGAGTTTTCCATGTGCTATCTACTAGATGGGAGAAAATGGGTTTAAAGGATTAGAAACCAGGTAAGGACTGGAAACCTGGTAGGGATTTGCAGATCCGGGGTGGTGTTTAGGGATATAGAGCAAAGAGTGAGTTAGAGGAAAGGAAAAAGAAACAGTTTTATATTTACGTGAAGCAAACCCAACAGTTTTTGGTACATTCACTACAATCTTTCTTTCTTTCCGCTTCACTAAGCCGTGAGAAATGTCTTTCTGTGCACTTCTGGGAGCACAGCAACACGGAGCGTGATGCACACATCCCAGGGGTGGCCTCAGACCTGGAAATGGTCTGGCCACATCAGCATCATCCAAAATCAAGTCTAATTAGCCCTTGTGGGAGCATATCAGCTCCAGTGCTGTGGTGTTAACATGACATGGGACTGCAATCAGGACCTGAACAGGGACCTGCTGTTTGGATGTAGTAACCCTCACTGACCTTGCCTGGGGACCCCTAACACCCCCCTGCCTCACACCTCATCTGTTATCCTCTGCGCTTCAGAGGGAAGGGCCACAGCTCAACCTCAGCAAGATGTTTGCAATGTGCATTTTTGGATGATTAGTGACATGGACAGTCTCAGATGTACAGGGCAGGACCACACCGTATTGTGCACACCGTAAGCGCAAACTAGAGAGATGCCCCTTGCCCCAGACCACGAGCAAATCTGCCCCAGCTTTGTACCACCCCCGTTTTCAGCCTTTTCTACTTTTAAAGAAATGCTAAATTTCATACAGAAATAAAACCTCCAAGAGCCTTACAGCTTTTACGGAGAAAAGTGTGCTTGCTCAGGAAGCGTGAAATTAAAAGCTCTCCAGCGTGCTTTTGCCCGGCTCCACACCACGTGTACCTCGCCGGCTCCACCACGGGCTGGGAGCTCACGAATTCACTCCATGGCCTCATCCTGCAAACATGCGCCCCTGCGAGCGAGGCTTACTCATGGAAACACTATGCCTGCATTCCCCTTAGGCTCGGGAGGAACCTGCTCCCCGGGCTGCCCAGGGGACATGGCTGGCACCGTCCGAGCCGTCAGCCTGGCACCGTGGGGAGGGCTCCAGCAGCACAGCAAGCCACCGAGCCTGGCCAAGGGCATGAGATCCCGCATGCTCTGAAGGACACCCCCTGGCTGTGCTGGAGGCCACAGTTGGATGGTTTTCTGATGACACGGACACAAAGAGCAGCTCTCAACAGGCTCCAGAGACATTCCCCGGAGTTTTACTGAATGCAGCTTCCCTGCCCGTCCATCCCTGTGTTATCAGAGCTTGCTTTGGGGTGTATTTTCCTTAAGAAAATTTAGATGTTGTTGTTCACCTGGGCATGAGATACACAAAATCGGCTCCTACCACTTGAGTACCACATCACAACACTTCCTGGCACATTCACAAAACTGTGTAACAGTCAGTCTCCCACTCCTCAAATTCACAGGTCAGACACAGTGAGACAAGCTGACCTCCCATCCACAAACCATATCTTCTGGGGCAGAGAAGGACCACACTGGGTCTGGAAGCTACATCACCTCCCAGGGCTCCCATCCATCCCGTGGAGGATGTAACTGCGTGCTGTGACACATGACCCTCTGTCCCTGCCTGTGCACCCTCCCATCCTCTGCTGGGAGGCTCAACGTATGTGATCTCACACTTTGGAAGAGAAGAAAGCCAAGAGACCTGCCCTTCTTTGAGAGACGGGGTAGCAAAAAGTTGCCTGCTTGCTTTCAAACCCAGTGGGTTTTGAAAAATTTGTCCCCCCTGGAGGGAACCTCCCCTCGGGCTTGAGGTTTGTCCCCATCACGACAGAGGTGGAGGTGCCCCCCAGGTCCTCAGAAACCCCCTGAGGACCACAGTGCCTTTGTGGAGCTTCAGGGAATGCCTGTTGTGACCCTTTCCTGCACGGCTACAGCTCTACTGGTAACGGTGCACCAACGCGCACGTAATACATTCCAGACTCCTTCGGTTTGACTGATGTATATTTTGACGGCTCAGAGAAAACATTTTGCAAGATGCACAGTCAAAGGCTCTTTCAAGCTGAGATGTTGTGGAAAGCCGTGTGAGCTCTCCAAGGCACTATCTCTCTCTCTCTGCCAGCTGCTCTAATGAAAGCTCCCTGTGCAGGCCAGAAGATACAGCAGGGAATAATACATTCCTTTAAATAGCATCCTAGCTGGCTTCAGGAGGCCATCAACATTTTAACCCACTTATAATTTTCCTGCGGTTCAGCCCTCTCTCCTGCAGCAGCCTTCTTGGGGCACCAGAGCCAAGCGAAGACATGGGAAGCCTTTAAAATGGCATTAGCTAACCCATGACTGCTCAGGGAGTGCTTGTGTTCATGCCTTTTCCTGAGCAATACTGCACGCCACACAATACCTACCCTGTAGTGTGCTGCTTAGACCTTAATTACCCAGAGGTAATTGGCACATGAAGATGCAGCGATGAGGTCAGCGGAGAAGACCTTGTTCTGCTGGGGACTGATCTCAAAGAGATGATGGCTTCAATAACACGTGGCGCTGGCCAGAAAACACTCCCCTAACATCTTCCGCGTGACATTTTTCCAGAGGCAAAGCCAGCTAAAGAGGTCCCTGAATGTCCTCCTCCTTTGGACCCATGCAAACATCGATAAACCCAGTCAGTGAAAGAAAACACTTGGGGTCAAGGGGGTAAATAAATTAATTGAGATTAAAAAACGTGCAGGGACCCCACGTGCAGCACGACCCACGAGCAATTCTTTTGGCACAGCAGCGGGACAGCAAACTGCCAAGCAACAGCAGGAAAACATTTGGGGCTAAGGAGCATTGGGATTCCCTTAAAGCAGCTTTGCTCAAGGAGAAGCTGAAATAGGAGACTGTCTCCTGGATGACTAGAAGGAGCAGGATGAGGGCAATGTTGAGAGGTTTAGGATTTTTATATAGAAGGAGTTATTTAGACTAATTCCCAATCTCCCACCCCATAGGAAATTTCAAATAAAAACTTAAGATTCAGTGGCAACAACAATCTCCAGCCTAAATGAAAACAAAAAAGTGGAAAAACTGTTTTGGGGAAAAATATCAAAAGGATTATTTTCTCTGCTGAAAGCTGAAACTCTTCCACAAAAAAGTCATTTTGCCACTCCCCATAAAACCAGAAAAAATATCAGCTTTTTTCCATGGATGTTTTTTAGCGGTTGCCTCATTGTCTTCAACTTCAATGTTTCTTCTGCAGAGCCTCCCACCCTTGCCCTCACCTCACTGTGCCCATCAGCCCACGTACAGCCTCCCCAGGACAGGAGAGGTCTCTCTCTCCTGCAGCTCCCAGCACACCCAGTGTTGGTGTTTTAATCAGATTATATTACTGATGGCCATACTCTGATACAGCCATAGCTTTGTGATGCTGAACGTGTGTGATGCCAGACCACCAGCAAAGGTGCTGGGCTTTCTCCCTGGTTTAATTTCTCTGCATCACCCTGTCCTTCTTGTCTTGCTCTGCCACTGCCCCAAAATATATCTACTTCTTATCCCAAAGTGTTGACGTTACAGAAATAATTGGTGACTGTAATAACATTTCAACATTGTGAGGCAAAAGGTGTCAAAAAGCCCTAAAACAAATGTCCCATGTTTTACAGGGACATTGTAGGGAATATCCCTAAATTTTATCAGATGTTTTCCTTTGTTACGTAGCTCTACAAAGGATATTTTAAATCATTCATCTTGTCACAGGTTTGTTTGCTGGTCTAAACAATTTGTGTTGCACAGGTCTATCAGCAATCCATTCAAGTTTATCATAGAATATTAGAACAAAAAGCTGCATCCTCATGGAATTCTCAGCAGAGATTTCCAGATTTTCTCAGATTCTCCAGATCTTCTCTTAGCTGGGAAGATCTGGTTTCTGTAGCAGCCTTTACCCTGAGAGAAATAAGTTCTTTATATTTTCTTTACAATGAGAAATTTGGCCTCTTGGGGGCCAAAATTACCTTTTCTCACTTATTTCCAAAGTTAATTTGCATTGAGCTAAACCACAGTGAGGGTTCCTCAGATCTGAGGCACAACTCCATTTGCTAGAGATTCATCTCCACGTGGTATTTCCAGCACAAGGAGAGTCCACCAAAACGGCTTCTTATGGGAAGCTGTGTAAGAAAGGACTGCAGCTGTGTGAGAAAGGACTCTCCATTTTAAACGTACTGAAATATTGTCCCTCTTCTGGTGATGGTGAGGAGAGGTGGCCTTTCTCTGCTTCCCAAACTGAAATTGAAGCAGATTTTCAGTTTGTAGAGCAGTAAGTTTGCAATGAGGGTGTGCACCGTGCCCCGTCACCAGCCTAAGCACAATGGGGACTGGGGCATGCTGTCAGCACTCTGCCTCTGGGAGAGGACCTACATCCTGCCCACGCTGCCACCAAAACAGTGTCAGCACCAGGCGAGGACCTGCTGCTGTGGGGCTCGTCCTCGCTTGTAGATGTTTGCAGTGACAGCAGCCAGGACGCCTGCCTTTGCCTTTCTGCTCCGAATTTGGCCATGTCAAAACCCAGATGCAGGGTAACTCTGTGTTTGAGGATTATGAATGCTGAGGGTTTGAAGCAGACCCTGGGGGAGATGCAAACCAGCCAGATTAGGGACCAAATCTGTTCGCTTGTGAGCTTTCCCATCTCAGGTGTCTCACACAAACGCTGGCCACAGATGGTCACCTACCTTACTATTCCCTGCCCCTTTCCCTCAAATTACACACAGCCTCCAACACTGCACCAGCTTGGCTCCATGCCTTGCACAGAAAACCTCCGCTCACCCCAAATCTGTCAGTTCTTTCCTCACCTTCCATGGAACTTTCACACATTTTTTTCTACCCCCATGCCATCATCACCCATAAGGCAGTTCAGTTGCTTTTTTTCTTTGCCTCCTGCTCAAGGAAGGGAATGTCAGAACTGGTTTATCCAAGACAACAAACCTGTTATCACAGCAAAGCCTGAAGCAAAGACATATTCCTGCTCTGGGCTGGGTTCCTACCATACTAGTGTATGGATAAGTTTGTTTAATTTGGAGATCTTCCCATGGCACTGTACTCAGACCTATATTCAGGTCCTGTACCTGGGTTGGGGCAGAACCTGGTATCAATACAGATTGGTGGATGAAGGGATTGAGAGCAGTCCTGTGGAGAAGGACTTGGGGGTACTGGTGGATGAAAAGTTGGACATGAGCTGCCAATGTGTGCTCGCAGCCCAGAAGGCCGACCATATCCTGCACTGTATCAAAAGAAGAGCAAGCCAGCTGGTCAAGGGAGGTGATTCTGTCCCTCTACTCGGCTCTGGTGAGATCCCACCTGGAGTACTGCGTCCAGCTCTGGAGCCATCAGCACAG
This sequence comes from Tringa tobata, assembly GCA_033628505.1. Classification (NCBI taxonomy): domain Eukaryota; kingdom Metazoa; phylum Chordata; class Aves; order Charadriiformes; family Scolopacidae; genus Tringa; species Tringa tobata. Next base: position 4,382,033 of record JAHREE010000130.1, on the reverse strand, counting down.
GAAAGACATGGACCTGCTGGAGTGGGTCCAGAGGAGGGCCACGCAGGTCAGAGGGATAGAACTCCTCTCCTATGAAGACAGACTGAGAGAGTTGGGGTTTTCAGTCTGGAGAAAACTCCCAGAACACCTTAATTGCAGCCTTTCAATACTTAAAGGGGTATATAAGAAAGATGGGGACAGACATTTTAGTAAGGCCTGTAGTGATAGGACAAGGGGTAATGGTTTTAAACTGAAAGAGGGTAGATTCAGACTAGATAGAAGAAAGAAATTTTTTATGATGAGAGTGGTGAAACACTGGAACAGGTTGGTAGATGCCCCATCCCTGGAAGCATTCAAGGTCACGTTGGACAAGGCTCTGAGCAACCTGGTGTAGTTGAAGATGTCCCTGCTCATTGCATGGAGATTGGACTAAATGACCTTTAAAGTCCCTTCCAACCCAAACCATTCTATCATTCTATGATACCAGTTGCACACAAACCACAGATAGCTTCAAAAACTCATTGGTGACACCATCAGTGAATGCATGCACAAGCCAAAGCCCTGCAGAAACACATGCAACATATTTCTTGACTGTTAGCTTATCACAGAAAGACGCAGCTCATTCCTGGGTGTGTCCTCCATGGAGAGCGCATCTTAGAGTACTTAACTTGAGGTCAGAGCTGTAGTACATTCACCATTACCATTACCATCACCATCCCCAATTCACTGCCTGAAACCCTCCTAATTATAAATCCATTTAACATGAGGACCCAACCCCTATAGACCAGCCTTTCCACCTGACTATGGCTCTTTGCAATGTCAACCAGCTTGTTCAACACAGAGACACCACTTTCCCCAGGACAGCAGAAGGGAGAGGAGGAGCAGTCATGCAGGACCTCAACCCTCAGATGAAGGCTGGTACCTGCAGAGGTCTCAGCCAGGAAACTCACCAGGGTTTGCTGTCCTCTGAGATGGGAAGGAGCAGGCTGCGAGTACATCCACCGCTCAGCTGTGGGAGCCTGCAGCCCAGCAAATTAAGTATTCAGCAACCACTAAACTCACAAATAGACAGTAGGCGCCAGAATCCTCAGCTGTGGCTCCTTGGACTACACTGGATTTATGCTGATTTAAGCCAGCTGAGGATCCATGCCACCGGGCCAAGTCCCGCTGGCCTACCTCAAGCTGATGGCTAGTTGACGTGACTGATGACTAAGATTTCCATTTAGCCTAACTTGAAGCATGAGCAGTGCCTATGTAGTGCTACCATTGTTGACTCCAGCCTTTTGTCTCGGGCTGTAACCGATAGGCCTAATAACCGAAATCATACTGCATGCATTCATTCACCCTCTTCGCAAACAGCATGTTATTGAGCTCAGTGGTGAAAAGGCATGCACAAACACAATGGGGCTGGGATTAAGCCCAGCTGCATTACCAAAGTAAATACTTTTGCTGCTGACAGTTTGTCTGTAGGGATTTGGAGAAAAGTTTTGTGCATCTACTTAGGCAACATATGGTTTTATTTTCCCTGTTAACGAAAACAGTAGTGGTCAAAAGTCAACACCCTCTGATGACTGTTCGGTGGCCAATGTGGAATGGGCTTGGTGGTCTAAGTCCAGTTCCTTACATGTCCACATAAAAATGATCCTCTTCCTGCATTCCTCTCTCACTTGGCACCGTGGTTTAACAGTCTCCGCAAGGAAGCCGAGGGGTTTTTGAGGTTAATCTCATCTGTCCTCCTTCCTGATTGAAAGCCATCGGTGACGTGATTCGGGTTAAGATACCTTGCTAGCTTCTTTAATTCCTCTTACGATGAAAACCCTTCCACAATCTGTTTCCTTGAAGCCTGAAGAGAGTCAGAATTAATCCACATTAGCCAGCAGCCGGGGCATGCCAGCTAGTCTGACTTCTAAAGCAAACACAGAGCCGATGAGGACGAACATCATGCCAAGAACACAAATGGTCTGAATTTAGCCCTTCATCTCCAAGCCGAGCATGTACTGTTCTCCAAAGATCTCTGCAACACTCAGTCAACAGCTGGTCACCTTCACATCTGAAACCGAGAAGAAAATCCACAAGGGCCTGGCTTTATATTTGGCGATGACTTCAGCGGGGTGGTAAAGGGCAAAAAGTTGGCTGAGCTTCCACAGGTCCCCATCTCACATAGCTTCAGTGAAGTAATTGGCAGATATCTTCACTGCCAATTACTCTCCACTCAGAATCATTGGGAAGGAAAAAAAATGAACCACCACCACCTTCAAACCTTCCATAGCTGATCCCCGAAAAGATTTTAAAGCTTTCAAGGTGTAAACAGGTCTTGCCTATGCTGAGGTAATGAGAATTACAGCAACTAGAGCACAAGTGCTAACACTTAGCATCTACAGGGTCAGAGGCAGTGTGAGAGCTGCAAAGGGTGTTAACTAGATCCGCCACATGAAGTAATTGTTTTTAAGGGAGTCTATCCAAGCTGGAACACAGCGATGCAGAACATGCACACTAAGACAGGTGTAATCCCAGGCACGGTGGGTGGGAAGCAAGGCTGGAAAATCACAATTAAGAAGTCAAGAGGTGTTGCATAATCCACACTTCCCTGCCAAGACAAAGGTAGTCTCATTGAGGGCCTGATCCTGCGTGATGCGCAGCTACTCCTGCAATGTGTTTGCCACCCTCAGATGCTACTGACATCTCTGGAAGCCAAAGGTCCAAAGTATTTTGCAGGGGATGCTCAAACCTGCCCATGGACAGCCAGCGAGGGGTAGGCAGCCAGGGCTGGAGGAACTAAGCCAGGAAGAGAAAATGCTGCGGCTCAGGTGGACATGTAAAGGGAGCTCACAAATGAGGCATCACAATCCCACGGTAACACATGCAGCCATCCACACAGGAAAAAGGTAAAGCCAGAAATTGTTTCTGTTCCTATGAAAGACAATTGGTGAAAACAAAAGCTTATCTTAATGCTTTTCCGCAGAAGTTTGGGGGTTTTCATTGAAAAAGCAAAAACTGAAAAATGTTTGGTTTCTGGCAATCAAAAACTGAAAACATTTTGGCCACAAACCAAAACAATTTGGGGTTTCTGGGTTTTGGTTTTGTTTTGGGTTTTCGCCAAACTCCTTAGCTTTCCTTTGCCAAAAAACTGCACATTTTTCAAGTTTTTTCGTTCTCAATGAAAACCCCAAAATTGTTGTTGAAATTGGACATTTCCCACAGATTTTTTTTTTTTATTTTTTTAAAGGCATTTTCGGCAAAAAGAATGTTTTGAATGAACAATTTTATCCAGCTCTGTAAGCAGATCCCTTGGAGGGACTATCACACCTTTACTTTTATCTCCTCTCCCCAACTCACTTTCATTGACCAGAGGACTCAAGGCTGTGATCTGGTTTTGACCACCATGTGGCCACGCTTTACGGCTGTGGAGCAGCCATGCTGACCCACCCAGGGACAAACAGCTCTGCAGTGGGAATGACTTGAGCTTTTTCTATGAAATATCAACTATATCTCAATGGAAAATAAGAAATGTAGCAAGGGAAAATAAGTGTCTGGAGTTTAAATTCAGTAGAACTTGTATTAGGGCTACATTTGTGTCCATGGTTCTGGGAGATGAAGGTGCTGGTACCTGTCCTCCAAAGCATCCAAACAGCATTTACCCACAGGTTCGTTAGAGCTGCTGGCTCTGGGTCCACCACCTAAGCTCCCCAGAGTACATGGGTGATACAATCTACATTAATATTTAAGGTTTGGCACAGGAAAAGAAGACATGAAAAATGTACAGGAAAAATTAAGTATTACGGAATTCTAACAAAAATGCAACACTACACTAGCAACTAAAAAGAAAATGAAGAGTTTTAATACTTTTCTACCCCACGCACCGAATTCAGAGATGGAGCTGAAGAGTGAACCCAACTCAGTACTAAGAAGGTGTTTTCACCCTGTCTCCAGGGATAATTTTACTCTGACCCTACACTGAAACTGGAAACTGCACAGAAGTAGGGAAATTTGGACTGGAGTCTGAGTGCCAGAGTTTAGACTGCACTTTTACAACACCGATCCAACTTACAATAACAAATCTCAACTTCCTGAAGTTCTGTGAATTTGGACTGGGTTTTGAATTTCAGTCTTCCAACCAATCTCCCATTAAATGGCCATTTGAAAGAGCCATTCTTTGCCCAGTTAAAACTAAGAGATCTTGGAGTCTTTAGAATAAAGTAGAGCCATCTTATGGTTGCCTTTTTTTTTTTTTTCCTGGAAATATCCCCTTTTCTTGTTTTCAAGGTCTGTTTGGATGTTTTCTTTGGTTGAGACACTGGACTAAGTATTTGATGACCCTGCCATAGCTAGGACTTCTGTGAGAAAGGCCAGGAGAAGGAAAGTGAACACAGGGAGGACAATGTCGATGGCAAGTGGGAGAGTATGCCAGCAGGGAGAGGATAGGCAAAGAGTCTCAAATTTAGGCAAAAATGGGATTGTCATGCAGCAAAAATGCAAACTTGGAGGACTTTGAGCAGCACGTTTGGAAGATCATCCAAGTCAAGAACCATCCCCAGGAAGGGATGGTTTTGGGGAGGTTTGGAGAAGGGAAGGAATGAGGAATGAATGTGTGAGGAGGAGGAGGCAGGTCAGGGGCTGGTGGTGACGATGAAGGGACCTGTCAGGAGTTGGGGATAGGTTGGGAACAAGGAGGGCTTGACAGGCTGGCAGGTTCTCACAGGGCAGGTAAAGAGAAGAGGGTAATGGAGGATTAAGAGGTCTGAATGGATGGTGAGGAAGAGGATCAGATGAGATTTCGCTTTTCTTCTTTTTTTCCACATTTGGATAATAATGGCCCTCAAGCTATTTTTAATCTGATTTTCAGCGAAGTTTATTTAAGCCTTGACATAGTGCATCACTGCCTGTCAGCTGAGCTGTGGTTAACAGTGGCTGTTCCCTAAGCCCAAGGCGAGGGGAATAAATCAGTTTTAATATCTGTAAAAGGTTTCCCAGTTGCAACAGGGTGAAAGCACAAGCACAGTAAATTACTGCGTTTCAGCTCACTGTTAAGTGATACATCTGAACCCTTCAAATATAGAAGAGACACTGTCATTAATACAAACCTAGAAACAAGCTAAAATACCAGCACAGGGTGGTTTTAGAGGCCCTTAAGCAGAGCGGTTAGCCTGGAAGGCAAGATGAAACTGCTCAAGATGAAATCCCCACAAACGGAGAGATGGTTGACATGCCAGACAGTTCTGGCAGAGATGGAAATATATAGATTTATTTGAATTGTAATGACCTTTTAATAAATGGTGCCCCAGGAGTGGGTGTTATTTGTATTGTCTCAACACCAGATAGCGAGAAACACAAGAAGGGGAAACTGAGGCAGGGCCAAGGTTTGACATCCAGCTGCATAGGCTCCCTCCATGGTTCTTTATCAGGGCTGTTTTCAACCATCATGTACTCACATAGTTAAGAGGATCTAGGAAGCTACAATTCCTTTGCTTTCCAAAGCCGTTACTCAGGAAAAGACTAATTAAGTGGCAGTGTTATTACAGCAGGTCCTCGAGACTCCAAACACAACCAGCAGTGATTAGGCAGGCGTCAGCTACTGGGCGGGATTTCCCACTGCCCAGCTGTGTAATTATCACAGCAGCTAAGCCAAAATCATTTGATGAAGCAAACCAGCTGCAGGCTGCGGGTCTGGGAGATAGCACATGTCCAGCAGAGAGAGGAACAACAACCTCTTCTCCTCTGTATTTTTCCAAAGTAAAGATCAATGAAGACAAGCATGTCGTGCTCCTGCAGAGGAGCAGAGAGCGGTATCAATTTCTGGGGAGCACCTGCAATAAGAATCAGGGGTACAATACAGCTCACTGCAGTTTTCTTGGAGAACTGAATACTCACTGCTGCCTCCCTCGCCCAGGGACATGGAGGCAGCAGGTGGGAGCTGCTAAGGAGGAAAGATCCGTTGCACTGCTTTGAAATATGGACCCTGTGCTGCAGCAGCATCCCTGCAGAGAGGGGCCGAGAGCTGTCTTTCATTCCCCCAATAAAACACTGAAGTGGATTTGAGTGACGGAAAAGCTTTGGGTTTGTTTCCTGAGAATAGATTTCTGTTGTCTGCTTCCTTGTATAACCTTCTGCCTCAGTTTCCCAGTCTCCAAAATGGTGGCACCTCTGTAGCTACCTCACCAGTTGTCTCAGACATATCATATGATGGAGAGAGCCTGGTCCACGGCTCGGGGGCTTTATTCTGCCTGGCTGTGCCACTAGATGCACCTTCAAGAGACATCTTCCCTGTCTACGTCCACAAGGCTTTTGATCGCATGTGAAATGGCCATCAGCGTCTCCAAAGCTGTTCCTCCCTTCCAGCACGAGCTGCCAGCCAGCAGGGATGGCGGATGCACAGGAGAAAGCAGAGAGCCAAACACAGGAGAGACAAACTGGGCTGCAGATGTGTGTGGGAGAGGAACTGGAGTTATTTGGAAGGGTGGATGCAGCTCCTTGCCATGTATCAGCAATGCTTTTAGTGGTACAGCAGGACAAAGGTAGGTTAAGAGAATGAGGAGAGCTTGCAGCTGGGGACTATATCACCCCTGCGGTGTCATCTCCAACCTGCAGCTGACCCATGTAGGTAAAGAGTCTTGCCCTGGTTGTTTCTGGTGTATAGGTGTCCCAGCACATCACAGCATGGTGTAGAGGCTGTGAGGAGCTCAGTGTGAGTTGCACATCCAGCATGTGGCAATAGCCAGGACTGGACACAGAACCCACCTATACCTCCTGGCATGAAGGACAGTGTGAGAGACCTCCTGGCACAAGGATGGTGTGAGAGCCAAGGCCCTTAGAAAAGAAGGACAAGGACAAAAGCCAACATTTTCCAGAGTAACAGCACAAAGGCATCTATTTGCATTTATACCCAATTCCAATCTCATATCATCACCAAAAACTATCTCTTTGCTCCTATCTGAACTTATTTGGAGCAATTCTCTCCCTTCCTTCAATCAGACAGACAGGACCTTTTCAGTAGGTCTCTCATGAACTCTGTTGATTTGGTGGAGCCTGTAGGCAGGGACAGACCTCACTTGATCTGCTGCATGAGGTACTCATTGCTTTCATGAAGGTCCCAGCCTCAGCCTCTAACATTCTCAGTGTCTGAGCAAATCTGCCAACCATTAGCAAATTCCTTCTCAGAGGGCTCTTCAACCTGCAAATCCATTTGCACTTAAATTGCCCAACACAACACTTGGCCTAGATGAGTAACGAAGTGTGTGACCTTCCAGCAATCAAGCATTGCTAATATCTCAACTATTTTAAATGTTTAAGAACTTAATTTAATGCAGTGTGGAATGATTTGACTGAATGCACAGTATCTGTAGCAGCTGATTAACCACAGTAACCCAGAAAGGTCTTGGACTTCATACAACCTTTCAATATAATTATGAATTTTTAACAGCAAAATGAATTTAAATCCAGCCTGACACAGCAATCCATCTTCATCTCCAGATAAAAGGTAGCACACATGATATTAGCATTTAAACAAAAGCCACAGGCAGCAGAGAGAGACAAGGAGCATTAGCAGATGTGCAGAATGAATTACTAACAGCGCTGTGGGAGAGGAGGGGTGGGTGAGTGCATTGCCTTGTACAGGTCAGACTTACAACACGGCCACTCACTTTGGTGTCTTTGCCTGTAATCCATGAGTTTAAACCTCATGGCAAAGGCAGGGCCCTTTAGGTCTACCTGCATCTCCTCTGGAGGACCAAGGAGGTTGTTACTGACTCATCCTCCTCCTGAGCTTGCAGCGTGCCACACACCAGCAGGCACAGGTGATCACATCCCTGCTTTTAATAGAGCTGTTTCCCAGCAAAGTGGAAAACACAACCACCCCCCCGACTCCTCTGTGCCTGAGTAGGCAAGAAAACGTCTCAATGGTCTTCTTGCTCTTGTCTTGCAATGCCTCATGGGAACCCTCTGCCCTCCTGTGAGCCACACCTGGAGCTTCTCCTGGTGATTTCCTCCTCTCCCATCTTCCTGGACATGGATTATGTGCCATGCCTTGCAGGGACACAAGGATTTGGGTACAGAGCTTCCAGGGTCAAAGTTTGACCACACTTGCTATAGCCATGACAGGGACTAAACAGGACTTTAGAACACTAGGTGGGACTCATGGTTTCCTAATGTGACAAATCAAATAGTTCAGGGAAGTTGGAGGCATCTGTTCCTCTCCACTGGCTGCAAAACACATCAGGTATCTGATTCAGGAAGGGAATGTTTGAGTCCACTCCACATATAGAGCATCTCTGTGCACAAAACTATTGTTGACATTAATGGATGCAACAAGCATGGCATGGGACCACTTACTCGCAAAGACCTGACATTCAGTAGTATCTGACCTGAAAACTCAACAACTATGAGACACATTCCCAGCCACCTCCCAGGTAATAACAAGAGGGGAGTAATATATTTGGAGCTTTAATTTGCTTTCTTGGTTTGAGCCTTCTGCATTCAGAGAGCCTCTCCTAAAGGCCATGAAGGTAAAAAGCAGGTTTTAAGTGAAAGGTGAGATTTCTGCTTCAACAAGGAACCACCTGCCCTCAGCTGCTTGGACAAGGCATTTTAAGCCTCTCCGGAGCCTGTACTGTAAAGCCAGCACAGTTAATTTCCATGCAAGTGCTCCCAATGTACACTGGTGTAAATAAGAGCAGGATTAGACCAACAGTAAAACAGACAAAAAACCAATGAGAATAAAACACAGACATCCCACAACCATGATAGTTAGTAGCATTAGTGGATATTAGTAGCTCAGAATAAATAGATAGGACATAAAGGAACTATTTGTTCTTGCTGTTAAGAACCTTTCAGATTCCCACTTAGCTTGTATCTGTCAAAGACGTTTTTTTTCCTGGAGAGTTGGTGAAACATTACCATAAATCTGTCCCATGTAGAGTTTTAATTGCCGAGTTCAAAACTAGGTTGACTCTGCCAAATGCGATAGCATCAGCTGGTGGCGTCATTTGTCATTGTTACAGGCAAATAAACCTGGGAGTTAATCAAACAGGATGAAAAATGAGGTGGTTTCATTTTTTGGAGTCCTGAATCCAATTCCTTCTCCTTTTTTCTCACTAGTCTGCACCAAAATGCCAACAGCACCAGCTGGCCAAAAGGCACTCGTTCAAAAATCTGTTGTAGACAACACATAGGCACATTCTCAGCTGATAAAATCAAGGACAAAGGGGAAAAGATAGCAGTAAGTAGGAGACAAAGAGAAAAAATATTCTGTGGACAGTGCAGCTAAAGGAGATGAGCAGATAGGCAATCACAAGTCCTCAGATGGCTCTTCAGCCCAAGGCCCCTCTGTATCAAACTGACATGAGGTCTATCTGGAAGGACAGAGTGCGGAAACATGTTCTTTTGAGGGCCCCTGGCATTACTGCATAAAATAAGCAGATATCAAAATCTGAATGAGTCCGAGTGTTTGGGAATCCTGTTTGTCAGCAATATGTTGCCTGGAAGCTCAGATCTGTGCTGCTGCTAATTCTATGCGGAACCCAACCATGAGGTGCTGTTTGACTGCACAATCACTGCCCTTCTCCTGCAGACAGAAACAGACAATCTTCCTCACTTGCAAATCTTTGCTTTTAATATTCCAGTGCTAGCTTTTAGCATACCCAAAGTAGATGAGAAGATACCCTACTTATCTCCTTCTTAGATCCCTTTGGTGGAAAGACATGAATTATTTACCAGATGGAAACCTAATGTATTTCATGCGGTACCTCAAACTGACAGAGCAGGCTCCCTAATGCTCAAGGGATTCATTCAGTCAAAGGTTTTTCTTGTCTCATACAGACTTCCAGCTTCTCCGAATCACTGTGAAGAGATGATGTCGCCAGCACCATGCTGGAAATCTATGGAGATGTACAAGCACTCACCAATGAACACAGTGATGGGCTTAGTGTTTGAGCTGACAGCTGGGTGTACGTGTTCCTAACCTGTTACAACTCAAAAGTAAATGTATGAGCTGAAACCTGTGCACCTTACAATTGTCAACATGTGCCTTATGTTTGACCACAGGACAGAGCCACGATCTTCCAAGCCCGTGGCCAACACCGGTAAGACAATCTCTCTTCATTCAGAATATTTTGAAGGCATCTTCTCATACTTTCTTTTCCCCCTTAGTCCATGCCCCACTTCTTCTCCTAGCACGCTTTACTATGAATCTATCCCCAATAATCATGAGCTTACATGTATTTGTAGAGAACTGGAAGACTAAGAAGCAAACAGCGTTTTCTGCACGGCTCTGTCCTCATCCTCCACCCAATTGCCCTTACGCCAGCCACAAAAGCCCCAAAACCTTGCCCATATAATAGTTCTGATTCCGCCTGTCTTTTTCTCTTTCTTAATTTTCCCTCACTTCAATAAGAAAATCACACGCTATTTTCATCATCTCTTGACCCAAAGTTTGTTCAGGCAGGATCAGAACAGGTAAAGGGTGAGGACCAGACATTTCTCCACAACTCCACAACAAAAGAGCTGTGACTCTTTTAAACTCCATCTTCTTGGTATTTTCACATCCAGAGATGTGCAGGTCTGGTCTGCCTGCCCAAGTGTTGCTCTCCTGACTGGGGAGGTAAGATGGGGTAAGGTGAGATACTCAGCTTTGCACTTTGAGATGCAGGAAGAAAAAACCTGTTTTCTTCCTCAATATATATGGAATAGCTTCCTCAATAGATGTGGAAGAGGTAGAGAGAACAGTGACATTCCATTTGCTCAGAGCTCCCACAGTTTTTAGGACTTTTAAACTTTCCCCAGAAAAGTAAGTGGGGAGTCACCCCAGAATCCAACAACATCTATGAAAAAAACCAAAATGCTAATTTAAAGAAAAACAAAATCACCTCTCCCCGGGCTTGAACTTATGTTCTCTGAATCTGACCTCCCGTCCACTAATGTGTATGAAAATACCCTCCACAATGAAACATTTCTTCATAGGCAATTATCTTAATTTTTATTACACAGGAATTCCTTTTCCTGTCGGACGGAATTTGGGTGAGCTGAGCACAGCTCATGGCATGTCTAGTCCTTCCCAACAGATATTACGGTGATGATCTCACAGAATGTGCATTTCCCCTTTACACAAGTTTCAAAATGGGACCACATCCCTACAGATTTCCTACAACCTTGAAGGAGGGTGCATTTGATTTGTCCCTCCAGCTCAACAAAAGCAGTGGGCAGACATGCTACAAGTTTTTAGGAAGCAAAGGTTGAGACAGAAGAGAGAAATGCCATTGTAATAAACAAGTAGAAAGCAAATATATTCTACGAAGAAGGAATAAACTGTAAGAAAGAAGCAGCATGAAGGACATTTTGAATGATTGTTACAGTAGCAAGTTTCTGCAGACAGGACGCGTGACCAAGATCTCTTCTGCTTGCCTAAAATGCAGCAATTAGCACACTGGCTTAGTGCATACAATAGCAGTTGGCCTCATAGGTCAAATCATTCTACAAGGCTCAAGGTCATCTCCTTTACCACAAGTGAGAGATCTACTGCTGAGTATCTTGAGCTAAGCTGTCTGCTGAGGATAGTCCTTGTAGCCCCACTTCTGGCATCGCAGAGCATTGGTCATGGTCTCAGACCCCACTGCCCAGTGCTGATGGCTCACTGCATCGGCATGTTCCCATTCCGAAAAACCAAACCAAAAACATGTGTCATCTTGCCAAAACTCACAACTCCACCCCAAATCTCATGACTTTTGAAATCTCAGACCCCAGAAGCAAATCTTTTAGCTCTACCTGGAAAGAATTCCTTGGTGGAGAGCATCCCATCCCATACGCCCATACAAAAAGAAAAATAGCGCCTGTTTTCATTCAGCTCTACCAATGAGCTCGCAGCCCTGCTGAAGAGACCCATTGTGGAGTGACTGCATTATAAAAGATGTTAAGACCTCTTCCAGACCATAAAATATGCAACAAAACAGAGTGCCAAATACCAGTCCTTTCCATGGCCCAAGACAAAGAGCCGCCCTGCAAGGCATTAATCCCTGCAGCTGCCTTGAACTATTCATGTCTCTCAGCTTTACGTAAGGAGCCATTCCATTCTGGCTACCGCTCTCCCTGAAACAGAGATTTGCAAAGTCTTTAACACAATTAAAGGTCATTTTGCGAACAGAGAACCCAAAGATTTGAATGGGAGACTGTGACTTCTTAGCAAAGAAGGCCAGACTATTTATTTTCAATGGAGAGTAAATTTACCCCAAAATGCAGTTATGATTGTTTCTGCCTTACACACACATCAATGCCCCTTTCTTTTATCTAATAGTTAGTACATTTGCTCAGACTATGAAGGACCACACTTCAATTTCCTCATTTTCCTCAGGTGACCTGAACATCTCCCATCTTCCTGCCCCCGACCATCAGGCCACAGGACAGAGCTACACAATTAAGCATTACCAAAGCCCAGTGGATTGTTTTATTGACATCAGCTCTGCAGGAGAAGCGTGCTGTACGCTGGACCAACAAGGGACCATGTAACATGTACCACCTCCTACTGCTGGGGATGGCAGCACCCAGCTTCAGATGCCCCCCAAGGTGACACAAAACCATCTTCAGAAATGTGGGAGGCATCACAGTTTGCTGAGCTCTGGGCAAATTATACTCCCAGACTAGATACAGGCTGCAATGTGCCATCTGAGGCACCTTATTATAGACCTCTGGTGGGATTTTTCATTTTCTTTTACTGACACTACAAAACTTTTCATACACAAACATGAATATTAGGAAACCTAATCTACAAGCTAGAGAGAGAAAGCCATAGTTTCTCCTTTTGTGGCAGAAAGGTTTTTTAGGGTTTTGTGATAAAAAGCTCTAAGAAGTAAATTTGAAGAACATCCTCTGCTGAGTACCATATAGCTTAGCAGTGGGACTGATTGCCTTAGAGTTTGGGTTTTGAAGCTGGACCCTCCACACATCGGGGTGGAAACCTAAGTTTCGTTCACTGCGGGTAAACATTCAAAGAGATGGGCCTTTGGATAGAAGGCAGCTACCATTTCCACATGGCTATTTGGTTCTTTACTTTTTGTACAAAGGCCTGAAAATAAAATGTTTTGCTTTAAACCAAAAGAACATTTGGCTTGACACAAGAATGTTTTTTAATTTCTTGGGTTATTGAAAGAAAGCTAAAAATTTTAAGCTTGGCTGGAGCAGAACCTAAATTTTTTACAAATGTTTGGTTCTGTAACTAAGGCACACAAACAAACAAAAATTTGTTTCTCCCAGCTCAGCTTCTCATCCCAATAAAACATCTTTCACCAAACCACTAGTTTTCAGTGACAAGAAGCCCGTGTTTCTGGCACAAAAGGCCATTTTGCACATTCAGGTGGCAATTTATGACAAGACCTGTAACAGTGAAACTCATTGTACCAGTAGTCCAGACTGTATCTCGAAATGAGAAGGCAAAATAAGGGTCTGTGATGCTGCACTTCAGCTAGAATAAGCCACTTAGAAGGGTCTAATAGGCAAAAGACTCTCTCTAGAAGGCAAGTCCCGAGCCACCACCCAGCACAGTCCCTATGAGGAGTAAGTCACTTGCCAAAACCACTTCCCACAGTGCCCCGTTCACACCTTCGGATGAGCACTGAAGCCTCCTGGGACAAAAACAACAACCAACCAAAAAAAAAAAAAACCACCAAAAAAACACAAAGCCATGAAGAGCTGGCAAGATTAAGCTATTTTGTCCTTCCTTGTGAGCCATCAAAGTATTTTTAAACAGACCTTGAACAACAGAGTCCTCCTCACTTGTGTTGTCCATTCGGTAGTTGAGAGCTTCTGGCCCCAGGCAATATCTTAGGGACGTGATTCTAAATAGGAAACAAAAATATAGTTTTCTCATTAGTGAAGGGACTTATTTTCCCCACTGTTCAGGTTCACAGCTCTCCCGAAGCTCCTCATGGCTCTGGTGCCCTTACTCGCAAATGTTCTGATGAAGTACTACCAAATCCTGGCTCCCAAGCCCATCCCACACCAGTTTTATCTGACAGCAAAACATCAGTTTAGAGAAGTTTAATGTGCAGTGACTGAAATAACCTGTCTCTTTGGTGACCCAAAATGATTTGGACAATTCCATATCCATTGGAACTCTCAAAGCTGCTGGGTGCATGGGAACCAGTCCATATTGATCTGTCAGCTGTAAAAGTATTTTCACTAGTGAATAGATGAATGAACTGAGGAGTAGGGGGAACAGGTCAGTGTTTTCTCAATGGTTATGGCATTTGCAGTCTAAGTTTTTAGGTAAGCTACTGACAGCAAACTGGACACAACAGTAGGAGTTCAGGTGTGTTGGTATAGGATCATCACTCCCATGCACTAGCTCCAGTGAGGTTAGCGAAGATGTTGTCCCGAACACCCAAAATAGAGGTTATTAAAGATGGGCCACTTTATATTGTCATGTGTCAGTGTAGCCAACTGTATGAGTATATTAGGTAACCTGGTCTTAGAGTGGAACCACATCTAGGGTTATACATGAGCAGTTTGAGAAAAGCACCTTTCCGAGTCTCTTTCTCCAGCACTGTCAAAGGGGTATTCAAAAGAGAACATAAAAGAAAGCAAAACAACCCCCAGACAGATATATTTTAAGATGTGCTGAAACAATGGATTTTGAACTTCACAGATTAATAAATTGGGCTGGCAGACCCAGTGAAGCCTGTTTTCCTGAAGACTTTTCCCCTACAACGTGTCTCACTGTCCCAGGCTGGGTAAGATGAGGCACGTGCTGCAGCCAGTGCTGCCCTACATGCTGCCCAGCAGCAAAGGGATTGTGGCACTGCCAACACAGCATCTCCTTAGGGGTATAATCCAGGTCCCTGCCATCCCTCCCATCAGTTTGCAAAAATCCATTAAAAACCAAACAATCTAAGAGATGAGTTCGCCTTTGTCAAATTTGGTTGGCCAAGTGATTCGGGTGAAGGTAATAAATAGATTTCAGAGGGGCTACTGAGGAAAGGGACCAAAGATGGTACAAAACATACCAGGGATACTTGGAAAGATCCCTGGGCTTTGAGCTGGTTGCCAGTCAAAGACCACAGGCAATGGACTCGTGGCAGACTTGTGCAAGAGGCTGCTTCACGCTATTGAAATCCCTTGTCAGGGACACATTTCACTAATATTTCCCTGACTTGCACCAAGCCTCTAGCCTACTCCATCTGAATTTACAGGGACAGAGCTTGAACTGTGCTCAGCTACAAGCCCAAACTCAAACTCTGGTAGTAAAGGCACTGGAAACCAGGACCAGGCTTTGACATTGTGGATAGCATAGAACTTGCTTAGGCAACTTCTAGCAGAGGTGCAAGGTGGAGATGCTTTCTACACCTCACCTGCTCCCTTCCCCTGGCTAATTCTGGAACCATGGGTTCCAGAAATACATCAACCAAAGGCACTTTTAATACTCTGTGGCAGAGGGTGAATCTCCAACCTCCACAGCCCAACTCCTCTGGCTTTTGGTGTTTGCTGGGCATTTGAACACCTGTAAGCAAGAAACCACTCCACGCTGCTGTGGGGAAAGCAAGACTTGAGATACCCCTTGAAAACCCTTGAAATACTGATGCCCGGCGGGAGAGTGAGGGAGGCTGTAATCCCCATGGATTTTCAACCCAATCACAAAACCAATTCCAAGGCAAATTTCAACCACCAAAGCTCAGAGTGGGAAATATTTCAACCACTTGGGTCTCGGGCTCCTGGGCTGTGATTGCCTTTCCTTGTCTTTACCTTCTTGCTGCCCTCCTTGTTCTTGCTATCTCTCCTTGTTCTCCCCTCCTTCAGTCCAATCTCTCTTCCCCAACTCTCATGTTTGTCTCTCAGCTGGGTCCTTTTCACCTCTTTTCTTCACCTGGGAAAGAAACGAAAGGCTTTACACCCAGTCCCTGGGCTCATTCCTGCACAGCAAAGAGCAGCAGCTCCCACAAAACGGGCTGCTCTCTCCTCTGAAATCACAACTCAACGTCCTTCAGAGAGGAGGACAGATCCCTCCCGGCTCACGGCGTTCAGCCCAGACGCATGCTGCGGGGTTGATATGAGGGAAAACCCCGACCCAACGCTGCTCCGTTATTAAAATGTGCCTTGCACTCAGCCAGCAAAGCCCCGGGGACTGATTTGGGTGCGACAATCATTGCTGCTGCTGCTGCTGCTGAGCATTTTGCAAATATCTGATGATACAGCCCCTCTCCTACAGGCACCGCGATATAATTAGGCAAAAGCGCGATGGGAGGAAAGATAAAAAGAAAACATGGGTAGATTTGGCACACAGCCTGCTGCTCTCTTCCTTTGTTTATAATATATACGAGGGAGAAAAAGCAGAGGAGAATGAAGGACTTTGTGTATTTGCAGTGCACGCAGGTCCCACAGCATTATTAAAGGCTAATTTGATGATCTGCAGTTTTACATTCTGTTCTTCCCAAGATTTGGGAAGAAGTACATGGGATAGGCAAAAAACACAGTGCGACGAGGCTCTAAATCTCTCTCCAAAGACAATTAACTGTTATGATTATTCACTAATAATGAGTTTGTGTTTGCAAACTAGCCCGACCACAGAATATGCTAAACATGTTATCATCAGCTCCGAGCTCTGTGAAACCTGATAGTGCTTCAAAACACGCTGGGTTCCTCGCTGCGAGGAGCATTGCCTGCTTTTTTATCTTCTGCCTCCAAATTTTAGTATTATTTTAAAACTATAATTGAATTTCAATCCTCTGTGTGTGTGTGTGAAGAAAGGAAACACTTCTCCCAAGATTTACTGCATGTCTGTTACTGTGTGGGCTGTTTTGACTCTGCAGTGTAGCAGAGACCATGCAAACCGCGCGCTATTGGAATCGGTTCAAACTTTTACAGTCCTTCAAATTGGGGCTGGAGCCGGAGAGGAAATACTAAAATCCTGTATATACAACTTCTGTCTGTGAGGGGGAGAGAAATTCCATGAAAATTAAGAACTCAATGATGTATAAATTTATATTCTGTTTAAAGGGTGGGTTGGGTTTTTTCTTTTTTCTTTTCTAGTCCTTTTTTTTTTTCCCTTGAAGAAACAATTGAACTCTTATATAAGGAAACCTTGGATCTTTAAATAACACTGGGCCCTGCAAGCTGGTAGTAGAATAGGGGCTCAATCTTCTTAAGCCAAGCCATCTAATTAGCATGCGAGCCAAGTTTTATGAAGGTGAGTCAGTTCAGACGTGTTGCTCCTGAGAAAGCCAAGCCAATTTCTTTTAATGGCATGAGCTGTGAGTAATTAAACCGGATTCTGCAATCAGTGTATTGTCCTTCCTGGCCACAAACAGCTGCCAGTAGGCTACAGTCAACAAGCACATCCACAGCAGCTCCTGCCCGGCAGGGATGGGCAAGCCCTGTGGCTAGGATAGAAGGAGAGGAGGATTCGGGATGCTTTTAGCACCCTCTGATGGTTGCACAGCCTTGCCCCAAAGAGCCTTGCTACAAAAGAAAAAAAAAATCAAATGTAATAACCTCATCTTGGGGTTTCCTATCTCACAAGCACAATGCCCCGTGCTGGTACCCAACTGGCCCCGCTCCCCCGGTACAGTCCTAGCACAACACCGGGTTTGGAAACACAGATGCTGTGACCCACCCCCTCGGTGGCTTTCCAAAGTGATCTCGCAGCCTCCCCGGCTTCTGCGCACGGCTCTCATCCAGAAGGAAGCTGCTCTAACCAGGACTATTCCCATATTGTTTCCATTATATTTTTATGACTGTCATGTGGACAAGGGAAAAGGGGAGGCGGGGGGAGACAAATAAGAGAAAAAGAGAAGCAGGACGTCAAGTCCTGCCTTTGAGGAGGGAGCTGACAAAAATGCGATGGTCAACTCCCTCTTGCACATACTTGCAGACACTGAAAATCTGAGTGAGCACAGGCAGCCCCACAATGGGAAGGACCAAGTGCTTCCTTCAAATGCGGTTTTACAGCCCATCTTGCAAGCAAGAGGTCTGTAACCTCAGTCCCCCTTTCTTTTTGTGAGGGCTTTTTTTTTTTCTGGTCTGAGCAATTTGCTCTTGATCACACAGGTCAGGAGAAAATAAGCACAACAATTTGACAAATTGCTTTCTGCCTGGAAACCCTCATGCAGCTCCAGGGGGATGCGGCACTCAGCCCTTCCCCAGCCGATGCCACGTGCTTTTGCTCCAGCAGAGACACCGCACGACCCCACGGGTCCCGACACCGCAATCGGCACGTCTCAGCAGGTCCCAACACCTTGGCTGTCTGCAGCTAACACACGCAGGGTTGCACACACCAGTGTGTGTCCCCAGAGCCTTGGTGGCTGCTGGAGTGGACCAAACCATTCTGTCCCCCATTCCTGTGACAAATATCTGACCCTGTCGAGCCCCATCTGGAAAAGGAAATCATTTTCTTTCAGTCTGGGTCCCTCAGCTGGCTGGTGCAAACAGATTAAAGTTCTATGGTTTGGCCCAAGGTTGATGTCACCATGCTGGAGCAGGAGAGCCCATCTCTTTTACCCCACACCAGTCTCCATGCCACCAGGGTTTGGCTTTGCTGTGCTGATCTCCATCAGTCCCTGCCCTCCCTCCACGCACCTGAAATATTTCTGCAGTTTTTCCTGCTCTGAAGTGGAGAAAAATGAGAATATCACAGAATTTGTCAGTGAGAACAAAGTTTGCTAACTTGGCCAGGGCATGAAAGGCAGAACTGAAGACTTTTCATTTGGTCAAGAAAACGGTGGTGATATCAGGACTGGCTATCAAAGGAAGATACAAAAAAAAGCAGATGAAAAGGGGAAATCATCTTCTCCAAGCACTTTTACTTAGTAAAAACCCTGCACTAGATACAAGCTCTTGCTACAGCTGGTCCTCATAGTATTTCTTAGAGCTGTGTCTGAGCACCTCACCTTAACTCTCCAATATCTCCTGAAGTAAAGCATGTACAGCTATTGCCTTTGTGTTAGGGTACAGATAAGGCTCAAAGCAGCACATCACACACAAAGTGGTTGCATCCAATAGCCTTACAACACGACAATAAGGGCCAGGTGCATGTATTTAGGGTAGATTATCTTGTCCATGTATGGCCACATGTCCATCAATATTGTTTTAACCTTCCCCCAGAAAATGTTGTTTGACCACAAAGAAACCATCAGATCTAAAATGTGCATCAGCACACTTTATAGGACCTGCAGTTTTCTCCTGGGGTTTCCACTTTCTGCAGGGTCAGGAGGCACAGCCAGACTGCATCTCCACAAATGCACCATGAGAACAGCTTGCAACCAAAAAGCAGACATCAGGACATGCAACCAGGTGGCAGAACAAAAACCCAGACAGGAAAAGCAAATTACCACCAAAAAGCCACTTTCAGCTGCAATATTTTCCATTCTGTTTTGACAGACCCAAAAAACTTTTGTTTTCATCAAAAGTTTCTGCAAAAGAAAAATTGTTTTCAGACAAGGACTCATTGTTTCCTTCCTTTCTGCTGAGTGATGACAGATCTTGCAGAAGCCCTAAGCATAGGTTGAGTATGAGAACCACATAAATATAAGATAAAATGCAGCTATACTTCCTTCCTATGGAATACCATCAACACGTGTAAATCCTGCAACTTGAGCAGCTGGTCAGAAGTAGAGGGGAACAATAAACAATGAAGGAAGCTATTGCTGGCATTGCTGGAGAAGC
Source organism: Tringa tobata (assembly GCA_033628505.1). NCBI lineage: Eukaryota > Metazoa > Chordata > Aves > Charadriiformes > Scolopacidae > Tringa > Tringa tobata. The sequence continues at coordinate 4,362,422 of JAHREE010000130.1, read as the reverse complement.
TCCTGGAAACCCCAAGATCAGGATCCCCTGTGGTGCTGCAAGCTGTGTGATGGGTCCATGTTGTCCCCAGCAGGGTTACAGACCAAAATGATTATGAGAAAGCAAAGAGAGGTAGAATACTGATACAGGGTCACCCAACACATCCATTAAAAGCCATGCTCTCCATCCCTTCATATCCTGTCTGGAAACCTGTGTGCAGGCACCGGAATAAGTCAAAGATGGGCAGCAACCTCTCGCTCACACAGTTTGTGCCACTTTTTCCATCTACATTCTCCATGATGGCTAGAGAGAGTGGGACTGGCTTTGGTGTACCTTTTTTAAAGCCGTCCAGAGGTAGGGAGTGTACCAGCACTCCAGCTGAGTGACTCATGGTAGAAAGAGTCATCTCCAACTGGAAATGTCAGCTTGGTCTCATGCTTGCACCAATTCTTAAACATCTACAGGAAAAAGTAAAACTATTGACTTTGGGGTTTCTCACCAATGGGTTGTGCATGGCTCCTGAAGCATCAGCACAGCTCCTTCCTCGGTCATTAGCAATTCCTCAGCATCTGTTTAAATGTGGCACAAAGGCAGCGTGACTGCACCACACAATGTCATGCAGACTTGATCTCTTGGCATCATCACGCTCATGTGCTGCCACATAGCACGTGCCAACAAGGACATATGCCACCCAGGTTGCCCCATGGCTATTCCTTGAGACTGCACAGTCCACCCTGCCCTGACACCTCAGGGCTGCCATGGGCACCAGCTACTCTCAGACCAGCTGAGATGTGTCTACACATCTCTGCTCCCTAGGTAGTCATCTCCTAAAGAAATTAATTTAGGCCACAGAACGAAAGCTGAGAGGAGACACGGTTGCTGTCTATAAATACATCATGGGCAAACACCAGGGAGGCAGTTGAGCTATTGAAGCTAAAAGACAATGTTGGCACAGGAACAAACGTGTATAAAGAGGCCAGGAATAAATTAGGCGAGAAATTAGAGAGAAGACAACCCTCTGAGAAGCTCTCGCCTGGAACAGCCTTCCAATAAGGATGCAAGACATAAAGCGCTTTACAGTCAGATGGATCTCACTAAATTAACGAAGATGTGGGGTAAACATGGTGTGGCTGTATGTCAGTGCTGCCTGAAACACAAAGGGTCACAGCGCGCATCCTGTCTTTCCTGATCTTTCCTAGTCCCACATCCCACGTTCTTATGAATATGTAGGTGCCACCATGCTAGACACGTAGGCAAATACAGAGATATAGCTATAAATGCTATACTTGACCTAAGCTTCCCCAATCTCCCATCAAAGCATCTGTGTCTGGAAATGTAGCTAAGGGAAAAAGGCCCATGATAACTTCTTCCATGAGTTTGGCCATTTTTGTTACCTGTTTTGTGCTGATGCCCAGCAGGACTCTACTACAAAGCATGCTGTTGAGGAACCATGGTGCCTGCTCCACAGAGTTAGTGTACATCTCCTCTAAAGTGCAGGTAAAATTGAAATCCACCCCCTTGACAAGGAAGGGGTAAGACTAGATTGCTCATCCTATGGAAAGAGGTGAGGAAAGGCCCTGATCCACCCAAAACAACAGATGGAGAAAACCAGTTAGACTTACTTTCCTGCTGTCAAGAGCTACTAGGATAACACATCCTACCATCGGTGGTTCCCATCCCCACCGCCGCCATAACCACATCATGCCCACAGCCCTCCACAGTGGAAGTGAAACAAAGCCCTAATGGGGAACAGAGAGCTCCTTCCCTTTAGTTTGATAGAGGAAGGAAAACCACGCTGCAGACCCAACACAAAGCAGCACCATGGCAGCCCACGCAGCCTTGCAGGCTGCTGCTCCATCTCACCCCAACATGGACAGTGCTAGCCGAAGGGATGCAACCCCCTGAGACATCACTGCCCCACCCTGGGGTCTGATTTTCCCCCTCAGCAGGAGGAGACCACTGGCATCCGCAGGGCTTTAAACAAGTTTAAAAGGTCCAGCCTGCACAGATGCAGTCTCCCTCGATGCCATGTCCCGCTGCAGGGCTCCCCAGGGAGCCTTTTTACCCCAGGTGCTGCAAAGCCAAAGGTGGGTGAGGAGGTGCACAGAGATAGCTGCAGTTCACTGCCTTGTTCATGCATACCAACTGGGCACTTAGAGCAACTGAAAGGGGAGAGCCCAGCTCTCCCAAGGAGCTCTGAACACTTCCCTCCAGCCTCAATACCAACATAAGATTAGGTAATAACATCTACTGGAGGGATATTGTAGGTGCTCCAAAAAACATATTCACTATATAATTTTTTCTTCTCCTCATGCCATAAGAAAACTCTGGTTTAGCAGCTGGACATTTGCCAAAAGCCACTCCCCATGACAAGATTACACTTTTGAAAAGTTTGTAGAAGTCAGTTTGCGCTTAAATACGTATGATGCATAAATGTATATGATAGACAGGTTCCCTGACATCCCTGAGATAAACCTGAGTATAGTTTAGATAACTGAGGTACTGTAGCTCAGATTCATTCTGTTAACATTTCTAGGCGACATTATCTTTCACATCTATTTCACTCGGGCTATGTTATCTCAGTCATCCCAAATGAGAGCCAACAAACCCTTCCTACCACACTCCGCATCATATGTTTCCTACATACTTCATATTTTACAAAGTTCACTAGGGATGCTTTAATTTGATTATTTTTAAAAAAATATGTTGAGAAAACCAATTCAGGGCAGATTGGTATGTGAAAGGCATAATTACTAAACTTATAATTCATAAATAGCTCTCAATTCATCTCCACATTTCAGTTCAATCCTGGGAATGCTGTTACTGTGCATAGCACTCATTGCATATAACTTTTCAATAAAAAACAATGGTTGTTCTCACAGGCACAGAATCAGCTTACATAAAATCCCACAAACTCTTCTCCTGGTCCACTGTCTTCAGGTATTTTTAGGCTCTTTCTGACCACTGGAGACTCTGAAATTGCAAGTAATTACATCAGGTTTAAGAGATGTTGGATGGGGGAACGGTCAGGAGAGGAGCCATTCATCCAACTATCTTGATTCCCAGAGAACCACAAAAGGCTTCACCACATCTACAAGTGCATCTAGAGGAAAACAATTTAATTCACTTTAACAATGGAGAGAAACGGACTCTTGCGGCTGTATAATAATCAGCCATGCAATAGCCCATGTATTACAAGCTTCATCTTTACTCCAAAAACACTTTCACCTCAGATGCACTTGGTTTGCAGACCTCAGGGACGTATTCCCACTCCTCCCAAGGGAGATGAAGGCAAGGGACATTTGAAAGTCCTCTCCATTCTGTATTACCCAAAGACATTTGTCCCCTCACCACATGCCCTGAAGGAGCATAACGGGAGCCCAGGAGCTAACCCCACACTTGTGAATTGAGACCGTCTTCCCATTCCAGCACACGGCCCTCGCACATTTTTGTTTCAAAATGAAACGGCGTTAAGGAGGCCTTTGGGAAATGAAACAAAAATGGCATGTTTTTTTCTTTTTCTTTTTTTTTTTTCTATCCATCACTTCTCCTCAAGACCTCAAGTCCCAGGACATCCTGTCTGACACAATCCAGAGCTGGCCCCTTTAGGCTCTAAATGAAGTCACAGCTTCAGGGTTTCCAGGCAGAAAGTTCACTGTAAGGGCCATGGGAGGGGTTTTGTCCTTCCTAAGGAGGACGAGAATTTGCAAGAGAAACCTGGATGCTGGTTGCAAAGGTAGGAACTCGGCTCTTTGAAGACCAGGACAAACCCAATTTCTTCTTGTGCCCCTATTGATGATGATTTAACAAGATATAGCGTAATTCGAAAGTGTTCACAGCAGCTCACAAAAGTGACAAGAATAAATGAGCCATGACATTTCACTCCAAGAGCAGGAGATGTGGAATTCACAGATGGGACTTTGTGAAACCTATGAATTCCCTGCACCCCCTTCTCTCTCTGTACTCGTCTGAAAGACTCATTTCTCAGTTCCATATAATAACACAGGAACGGCCTCTCCTTACTCACTAGGGAGCCACAAGAACATGAGATGTTTAAATATTCTTGCATGGGAACACCTCCTGTGTTCCCAAAGAACATCCTTCCTTCTGTACCCTCCCATAGAGGGTAACGAGCCCCAGCTCTGCCTAAGTAACAGCGTCAAGAAGGAGGAATGGAGGTGATCCCTTTGTGCCTTTTGTATCCCATAAGTAGAGGAGCATAGGAGGGGCACATACCACAGCTCAATGTGCTTCTGTTTCTGGAGATATTTCTCCTTTTTATGATCATGTGTCACTTTGCTGTCACTGTGCAGGGACCTCAGTAGATATATCTGTCATGTCTTCAAGCGTAACTTTGGGAGCTACGTGAAAACTCACAAGACCCTAAATTTCAACCTCAGTTTCCTTGCTTTGCTTGTCTTTCAGATGCAGTAAGAAAAGGGGATCCACCTTGAAACCCAGTGACAGCAAGTTAGTCCATTTCACCCCTACTCAAAGCAGGCAGGAACATGCAATCTGGAAATCATTGCCGTGGCCACTTATTTCAAGGACCCAATAAGTCAGAGTCAGATTCATATGTGAAGCTTGGCACAGCTTTCCTCCCAACTTTCCCATATGAAATTTTAGGCTTAACACCTTTTTTTTTCTGCAAAATTTGTTTTTGAGCATTCAACTATTTTCCTGCTAGAGTTTGCCTCATGCTGAGATATGAAAAGCACAGATTTCGGCTAAAAATTAATCACTGAGGTCAGAAAGTTTCTACAGACCAAATAAACTCCATAGCCCTAACTCATTTATGGCTACAACCCCAAGGTTTCTTTTGGGCCAGCCTTTACTGAACCAGGAATTTGGCTGACCACCATTCAGTTCCCGGTGGAGACTGTCACTTTGGGAGATATTTTACAATTTTAGATTGATTTCAAGATGATGGCTCTGGCAGAAGCATCTATTGCATTGCATGGACCATCGACATAAAGGCTGTTGCAGCAGCAGAGCTCTGACCACCATCGACAGCGCACAATGAAGCGGTACAAGAAGGAAGGAGTGATCCCTCCATGAGCCCCTCTCCTCAGTCTCTGGTCCTCAGCTACTGGCTTCCCACATCACATTCACATTGTTCTATTCCAGAGCTCATTTTTACAAATCTTTCACAATTTCTCTCTAAAACCCCCTCCTCTGTCCACTGAGAGACGGTTTCTTCACCTCGCATGCTGGGATGGAGAGGGGCACCCACCCCAGCTCAGCCACCTGGGAGCTGGCAGCCATACAGGATGCCAGGGCTGTGGTTTCCAGCGCAACAAAAATAACATCAAGACTATCAACCTATTTCAGGACTGTTCCCTCATGCAGGGCTACCCGGCCAAACTATTCCAGGCTGCTACTGTACTTGCTGATGGATGCTGCCTGCGTGTGCCCGGCATACTGTACATTCCCTTGTAAGGGCTTGCCCCATTCCCTGCTATGCTCCGAGTTGTCATCTGGCTGTTTGCCCCACACCTGCTAACAGGAAGGTCCCCGCAACACCCACTCTTGAAAACCCTCTCCTGAGGCTCTCCTGGGAGCTCCCTGGCAGGGTATGATGGCTTTGAATCAAAGGAGGTGCTCTCGGGGCAGAGCTGAGATGGTGCTTTGTGGTCCTGCAGTGGCAAGGTGATGGTTGTGCAGTCACACAACATCCCATGCAGCAGACACTTGCTTCTTATTAGGAAACTGCTTTAAAAACCACTCCTCCATTTGTTAGATCTTCTGCAATCAGCTACAGCCTGAGACTAGGGCATCAGAGGTGGGATGTGGGTGTGAGAGCTGGGTCCAACACAGAATCCCCTCCTCAGGTCTACATCGGAGATTCTAGAGTTGGAGCTTCGCTCAGGGTTTACCCTCAGTGACATCAGTGATTTGTAACAGCAAAACTAAACTTTTACAAGGTTCTAAGAGGCACTTTCATCCTATCCTCCTGTATTTTTAATAAGATGTCTCACTGCCCTGTGTTTTCTTTACAGCCTGTGAATATGATTCAAACTCCAGGTCTAGGGCAACTCATCACTCGCTCTATTGACTTCAGAGGGAACTTAGACCAGATGCCACTTCAAAGTCAAGGACGTGAGTTAGTGGGTGAACCTAAGCTGAAAACTCCAGTTTACCACCAAAGCGAATAGAGCTCCTCCACAAATGTCCTCATAACACACTGAACCTGATGTCTGCCAACACTGGCCTGTGGGAAACCCCTTGAGAGCAGGGAGGAGGATATGGCCTCTATGGACAACCAGCTGCTGAGCCTCTCTGCTGAAATGGGTTGTCATACTCAGAATTACTGCCATGGAGAGAATGACTTCTCGATTTTAAGACCTCTCCACCAGCAGCTTTATTGAAAATATCCAGAGATGAGTGAGGTCCTGATGAAGGTCAGGTTGCAAGCCATCAGGTTGGCTCTGAACTTTGGGGAACTGAGCAGCCCCCTCTGAAGTTACACACTTAACCTCAGTAATACAAGCACATTTTTATTTTCCCATCTACCTTTTTGCCCCACTGAAGCACAGAAGATATGGGGCTCAAGTAGTATTTTGTCTGTCCTCCTCTTCCTCACCACACTCCCTTCAAAATCTGGCCTGTATACAAGCTACTCTCTACCTCTTGAGTTTTTCCAGGGACCATCTCCGGCATCCGGTAAAGATATTGAGCACCCAAAAGATGCATAGCAGGGATTTTTCAACTCCTAACTCAAAATTCACACCCCTAAAATTCACACAGCTGCTGCTTACTCCTGGAGATGCCTGACATTGGTAGGAACCATGGTTCCCACTAACAAGGTGCTTACCTGCCTGTTTGAGGGCATCGCCTTTTCTATAGCATTGTTTTTCCCTTCTGCTTTAAAGATTTTCCTTACAATAAAATGTTTAAATGCCAAATTTTTTTAAAAGCATGATTTTTACCACGCAACGCATATCAAGTAAAAGAGCAGAATGAATGTAGAGAGCCACAGCTTCAAAAGACTCAAGACACATTTTGGCATTGCCCATTTCTCACACCACATAAAAAGACAGTCATGGTTCTGTCAAACGCTTGGGGTTTGCTCTGGAAATGGGTCCCTCATCAGTGCAAAGCACAGAGGCCATGACAACTCATGTCACAGGAGGCACTGAACACCTGCCAAGAGCAACAGGAGCGGACGCGGCCGTGCACGGAGGCGAGCTTGCAGCAGGAGATGCTGCCTGCTGCTCCAGCGACCTGCAGCCATCTCACACTTGTATCGAAGGAGCTGACAATGTGACTCACTGACACTTCAGCATGAGATTTTGCATCCAAGGAGCATCATTTGCTGCAAAACCTCCTTCCCATTTGCCATCTGTGGGGGTAAGTCAATCAGGGTAGTTAAGCTTTCAAAACCAACAGAAGCTCTGCAGCTTTTTGGCAGCAATGCGTCCCTGCTGTCTCTGCAATACTGCTTCCAGACACGTACAACCTTCAGCTGAAACACTGCTCGGCGCTGGGCACCTTCAAAAGTTCACCCAGCGATCCTAAGCCCATCACCCCATGTTTAGATGAGCCATTTATGCAAAATCTGGAAGCCTTTCACTTGACCCATCAGATAAGGCTGCTGCCCGAGCCAATTTCTCAGCAACACTCCTGGCCTGCAGCTGAAGCAATTCCTGCAGTAGCCCAGCCTGATAAAACTGCTGCTAGATTCCTCCCTTTTTGGCTGAAGATTTAATTTGAGATCTAGTATCCCACTGTGCACTCCCCCAGACTTCCAAAATGTTCTTCTCTAAACAGCCTTCCCGTCTCGCGCTGCCAGGCTTTGCACATCTGGAGTCCAGACTTCATTGTCACTGACCCAGGACTCACCATAGTTTTCCTCCTCCAGCTTAAAATTAAACACATACAGTCGTCCTGCTCTGAGCCCAGCCCTTCTGCCAGGTGGTGTCAGAATCCCTCAGCGCCAAGTCCAACAGCTCACGTTCGCTTTTAAAACAAAACAGTCCCAGCTCAAGGCACCCACGCTGAATTTCTAGCAACCCAAAACAACCTCCACTGTGTCCGCAGCAATCACTACGGCCTCTCCACCCACCTCAGTCTGAGGGAGAAATCGAGGAAAATCTGTCACCAGGCTTCTTATTTCTCCCCACGGTGGAAAAACTCAAAAATAGCCTGTGGAAATAGACTGTAAGGATACCCTCACAGAAGCATTGGCAATCACTGGTTAAGTACCCACCAGTGGGAAGCCTCTGCAGGTGAACACACTGGTGGGTCTAATTTCTGTCCCCCACCACATAAGCCCATTTGGAGTCACAGAGTGCTTAGGATCAGGCCACAGAGGCCAGGCTGTCCCCAGCCCTGTAGGAAGGGCAAGAACCATTCTTCTCTGCTGCATTTATTTCTGAGAAAATTACCCACCTCCATGCCTGCCTCGTGCAGGGTGTCTTCTGCCTACATGTCACCCTGCCCAGAGCCATCACTTAGGCCTTTTGCAGCTGTAGACCTTTATGGTAGCACAGGACCACAGGAAGGAAAAAAAGATCCACATTATATTGGCACTGTGCTCTAACATAAAAACCTTCCCCTGCTCCATATTCTACTGTGCAACCAGTTTTGAATTTGTCTGCAGCTTCTGGCAACTTTAAGGGTGTCCCTGGAAACATTCAGAAGAGTAAACTTCTGGCAAATGAAACTCTTTTTTTTGCCTCACCAAGATGAATGTCTTTGCTTAAGGAGCATGTCACCATTCAGGCATCCATCTTATCCAAGTGAAGAAACTCTTCAGGTGCAGTTGTTCCTGCTCCTGATTTAGGAGAACATCCTCATCTTGTCCATCTTCTGCTCTGAATCATCAAGTGTAAATTAGCAGTAGAGTCTAGCACTGCTGAAATTAGCATGAAGAGTCTAGAGGAAACATAGACTGGACAGATGTTCTGCTTTCAGAAGACAGCAAGTGATACATATGCAAGAGTAAAGGAGTAAGAGGAGTGAAACTGCTATCTGGCACCCCTTGGAGGAAAGAGCCAGGACTGGCTACTGTCAGCTTGATGCTATCAAGCAAAAGAGAGAAGCACAAGGAGATGTGAATCCCGCCTTCAAAATCTCCTTGCTCTCATATCCTGACCTGACCCTTGCTGTATTAAAAGTATAACCATTTCTGCTCAAAACTTGAACACCAAGGTCTGGTCCATCACTGGATACTGTGATAGATGGCAGATCCATGCCCTGTGCATGTGTCTCTCCTCTTTTGCAGGTACCTAGTGTATCTCAGTGCATCTGATGTTGACTTCACGGGTTGTAACTTTGCAGAGCTCTCAGATGCCAGAATGACACCACAGAAGAATGACATCTGCTACTGCTGGAACAGGTGCTTGTTCAACACTGACTCAAGAGAGGAAAATGTCACTTACCAAACCTCCAATACTTGTTTCTTAACAACCCAAAGCTCTTGGAGGTCTCCCATCTAAGTGCTAACCAGGCCTGCTGCTGCGTGGCTTTTGAGACCTCACAAGAACAGAAGCAGCATAAGGAGGATGCTTCGCTCTTCAGGGCAAACTGGGACAGTGTCAATTTATAGAAAGATCTTCCTGGATTTTTAAAAGGCTAATACTAAATGTTTTATTTGAGCTCTCCTGCTTCACATTCCAGCTATCAGTGGGTTGGTACATAAAGTACACAGGTTTTGGTTTTGTGCATTAGTGTCTGAGTGTGGTGTTTTGAGCCAGGGACTCTGACCCACAGGGGAACAAAACGGAGGAGGTGGTGGTGGTGGGCAGTAAAAGAAAAAAGATATTATTACTTTCATGCATGTTCTAGGGTGATAGTTTTCTCCTAGCATCATCTGCCAAGGTCTCTGTCTGCAATCTGCTCTCAGTGTACTTGTTCAGTCAAAAATTTATGGCCAGAATATGGGATTTCATCTGTGTTTCCCCCCCAACCCACCCTGAAACATTCAATCAAAATGAACTATGCCAAAGAGAAATCCTCCCTAAGAATCATGCAGGAATTAACATCCTGCAGGGACCTCTTTAACCCACCCCCATCCTACCAAAGACCCACACCAAGCTCAGGTTTTATGGGCTGGAGCCACAGGCACTATCCTCATCAGCTGGGGAAACAAGAGACCAAGCCTTGATCCGGCCAGCTTCTGAGCAGCCTGGCCTCAGCCAGCAAAGCAGTTAAGTACACGGCTTATGCTACAGCTTAACTGGCTCGAGATCCCTGGCTAACAGATCCCGGAGAAGAGCAAAATAGCACTTGGTGCACATTGTGCATCCGTCTGTCTGTCTGTCACTGCCCTCTGCCGGGGAGCGTGGCGGCTTCGGGTCCTCTCGTGTCCAGCATGGTCGCACAGCCTGGGACACAGGTGGTGTGAGCACCAGGCTGCGATGCTGAGGACGGAGAGGGGAGGATGCAAATCTGCACCCACTTTCAGGCAAACTTTAGCTCCCTCCTGCACCACGCAGAGAAGATGAAATCCAAACCAGGGCAGTGAGGGATTCCAAGGCACCCACGCATGAGAGCCTGTCTAGCCGATGCAGACACCTATGACATCCACAAGTTATAAATACTCTGACCGGTGTAAAATTAATATTAACTTGCCTTGATCCGCAGTATTAAGCTTACTAAAGAAACTGTAGCTAGCAAGAGCATGCAAGTGCTTTTTAACATTGATGGCATAGCCAGACACAATTTTGCGTGTGTGTGTCAGTGTTGTGATCACCAAAAAGGCAAACAGAGATGGTGTAGGCACACTTAGGTGACATCCCATAACAAAAGTTGCCAGAGGGAGGCCAAGATAAACACAAGAGGCTGCAAAAAGGCAGAGCGCCCCTCCAATACACAAGGTCAGCTGGCAAGACAAAGAAAACAAGGCAAGCTGTATCAGGAGCAGAGGAAAACCCCACCACCACCCTCCTTCCTCTTTTGGGGATTGGGCAGTACCATAAAAACACTAGGTACAAACAAAGACAAATTAAGAAAGGAAAAAAAATAAAAATCAAAAACTCCATGCAGTTTGGTTCTGACTTGTTCTCTCAAGCCTAGTAACCTTGACCTAATACAGCCTATATATATAGGATTGGTAGAGATTGAGTCTTATATATGCAGCGACACTGACTAACACTGTGGAAGAACTGACCATCAGTAAGAAGCCTATTGTGAATTTAGCAAAGTTTAATTCTACAGTTCAAAACTGGCCTGATGTGCCAGTCTTCTAAATATTCCCATCACAGCCATCTCTAATTCTGCCATGTATGGATGGATGGACGGACTGATCCATATGCAAAACAGGGCTCTGCTGGGGAAGGACTACAGGCTCAGCAGTGTTTCACTCCATGCCTGCTTGTTTAGGTACCAAACAACACTTCCCCTCTCTCCAGGGCAAAGAAACCACCCCTGGACACAGGCAGAGGATGGCAGCTGGGACCTGTACTCTCATCCATTGCCTGTGTTGTCTGCAGACCCCTCCCTGTCCCCTTCAGTGGCTCTATTTGTACCAGAGACCATGAGGAGCAGAGGGGGCAAAAACTACATGGTGGCCTTGAGGGGTGGGGAACCATGAGCCCTGCCCAAGTGCCTTATTCTGCTCCTTCTTCACAATGGGTTTGGCCTCTCATACATCCCTTTCTTCAGCCCTGTAATACGGGTTAGGGAGAAGAGAACAAGAATTGCCTCCCAAATGACACAAGAAGATACCTCACTAATCCATGTGCTGGCTCTGAGAGTTGGGACAAGCATGACATTTGTCAGGAGGGAGCATCTTGCTTACAATCCTTTAGCTAGTCTACACACACTGCAAATGGACAGCCACAGCAAAAGCAATGCAGATCAGAACCATGCTTTCACCAGCATACGGCAACCGGAAGGTACAAGAAGACATCAAGGAAGCAGATATTTGGGAATCTCTCAAACATGATGGTCTCCTCTTAAGCTCTGAGCACTAGAGAACAGCTAAGGCCTGAAATCACTATTCACATTTGCTCCAGAACTTGTTAGCATAATCCCTAGTGTGATCCATACAAATATGCAACCTCCTTTTGAATTTTGCTAAGAGCCTGGATTCAGCAGTACTCCACAGCGACACATTCCAGAACACTCTTGCACTTTCCATGAGAAAACTGTGTTCAGATGCTCCTTGAATGAGGTGTGTGACATAAAAAAAAAAAATACAATACAATCACATAAAACAGTGGGAGATCCTTACTTTGGAGAGTGTAGCAATAGTTAGCTCATCTCAGAAAGGAAATGCTTGATGTTGGGGCCAGGTCCTCAGCCTGGATTTTTCCTGAGCTCTGCACTTCTCTAACCACATAGCCTAGGAAGCACTGCAATTGATAAAGAAATGAAACTCACCACTTTCTATCTCCTCATCCCTCCTTTTCACCTGGAAGGAGGCTATTTCAGTGCTGAACTCCAGGATCTAAAGGCCACAGAATTGGGCAGCTATTAATGGAAAGTCTATCTGAAGGTGTGAAGGAAAAGAAAAGCATTCACACAGGCAAAATCTGGCATCAGTAGAAGCAGCAAATGAGACAGAGAAAAATGGTTTCCTCTCTCTCAGGGTGGGTGGAAGCACAAGAACTATCCCAGCAACTTTTATGGAATAGTCTTGCAGCCAAACCTGGAATCTCCTGGCTGCTGCAAAGGACTTTATGAGATTTCCCCCAATAGGTGGACTGAAGTAGCTCATTTCATACAGTCTACTTGTCCCTTTTGATTTATATCCCTCAAGCTTTGCCTGCTGGAAGAAAAACCAGAGCCAACAGCAAGCGAGGTACTTTAAGGAGAATGCGACCATCAGCAGGATTGACTTTTTTGAAAGGGCTTTGGAGAAGCAGCAACACAAGTTTTGTAATCACAGCAGCAAGAATGCAGGAGAGCATCTGATCACTTCTGCTGCAGAGCAAACACAGCGTGTAAGACAAGAGAAAGTGAGCATGGTCCTTCCAGCCACAATCTGGTGATGAGGCTGGGTTGTGTTTTCTGACCCTAACATGATTCCCAACTCTTCGCTAGCAAAGAAGCCATCAAATCCACCAGTTCCCACCAGTGAGGATGAAACTCCTGCCTGCAAAGACTCCCTGCTGTAATTTCAAACATCATCCTTTCAGGCAAAATGAAAACCACCGTGGATTGTGCTTCTGCATCCCTAAAGTCACTGCTAAAATTCTACCTGCAAAAACCAAAGTTAGGTCTGTGAGCAGCAGGATTAAGCAAGCCTAGATTCCCATCAAGTATTGCAGCCAGAGCTGGCTGGCCAAAACAGGGTGGGAAATGACCTACCTTTTCCCTCCCCTACCAAAGCACAGATTTTTTTCATTGTTTATGAACTTGTAATTCCTTTAACAACTCTCCCCATATGTAAAGTTTATTTAAAATTGGCCATGAGCTACTTGGGGAACCAACAAGCAGAGGTCCCATTACATAATATTTTTTTCTTCAGTAAACCTTTTGGAAAATAAGAAAGAAGGAAAAAATCCTTGTCATTCAACACAGCAACAACTTGTTCAAGAACTAAGTGAAAGCCAGATGCAGGCTACAGCAGAGGCAACACCCTGAATGGCAGCCTTTTACCTGCCCTGCCTGCCCGCTGCAAGCATGCCTGCCTGAAGGCACAGCAGTGAAAAGCAAACTGCTCACATATTGAAATTGGGACCCAACATGAAGGGCTCACAGAGATCAGACAAAAGCAAAATCTGACCTGCTGAAAGATCCACGAGTTTATGGAGCATCAGTGCTCTCCATAGGCAGTTGAAAGTAGTCCATAATTATCCTACAGGAACACACTGCTGGACTTGCAGATCCTCCTGGAGCGACATTCGTACCCCAATGCTGGATGAGGGGCCTCAACACCCAGTTGCCTCCTTGTCTCCATATAAGAAAATGCCTGCATGCCTTCTGTCTTTCCTGGGAGCTGGTACCACAAGCCATGACTGCAGGCTTTGGGCGATACCAGGGGCTTCGGTTTCAGCTGCTGTTAGCAGGGGGAACCACATGCCATGGACGGCGCGTTACACCTCCTGTGTTGTTCCTATTCCTTTCTTTCGTGCAGCCCTTTGATGAGATGATGAATTGAGCATCGTTTAGTTCTTGCCTAACAGCTAGTGCAGACGGGGGAAAAAAGTCAAAGCCAGAATAAAACTGCTCCAGGTGCATTTGCTTCATTCCTGCATTTTGCAGCCTTATTCCTAGCATCACTGGTTAAGAAATGATATGTTCTTGGCTTACACTTTTCATGGCAGCTTTACAGTGGGAAACATCTCTGTCAAAGGATCGAAAGCTGCACAGGAATGTATTTTATTTGGAGCTCTGCATGCTGATGATTGCCAGCTGCTGGGCCGAACATCAGGATCTCTTCACAGGTACATCAGGAGGTTGTTGTACTACCAGGTGTGATCATTTTATGGCAGCTCTGTCTTTTGTGGACTGCAGAGAGAAATGACAGCAAAGCTCTGATCTGGCAAGCACTGTTTTGGAGGAGAGCAGTGGGACTCTCCCAGTCTGGCCCACATATGCTCAGGAATCAGCTTAGGGTTAAAAAGGGGGATACCTCCAAGCATTGTCAGCTGGAGCAAGGGCCAAAAAGACATCATGGCATTGCTATAACCCACTGCAGCTATTGCCAGCAGTAAGCAAACCAGTCCAGGACAGGAGACTTGACTGTCACAAATGCTAGACCAGGGACAGGCTACATCCCCTACTAACGGTCACAACAAGCTCACAAGGCTAGCTAAGGGCAAGAATGTACACCAAGAACAAATAACACGAGGTCATACTTGCAAGGATATCTGAAAACCAGAACAAGTGTACAATCCCTTTGGAGTCAAGGATAGGGCTGAGGGAAAAATGCTTGAGTTTTCCAGGTCAGTGTTTTACCCAAACATTTTTTTCCTTTCTTCTCCTCTCTCATAATAAATGTGGAAATAACACATTGATCAGAAAGCTCAGAGTATCAAAAAAGTAAAGGTCATTCAAAGAAAAGGCAGAGATCCTCCAGGGACATCAGACATGGCAGAAGCGGCTGCAGTCGGTGTCAGTGGATGAGCTCACACCCTGCTGCAGCATCAATTGATGGAGCTCCCAGCTATGCAAGTTTGTGCCTGCAAAGAACCCACCCCTTATCTCACTTCAGTGACTTCGTGTGTCACAATGTATACGTTGTATATGGACCAAAACACATCTCCCCCATACACCCCTACTCATCTGTGCTGCAGGTTTCATATGGGAGGTTCTCTAGTTGCCACCACCGCTGCAATTGTGAGGAGCAGCTGAAGCAAAATGCCAGCTGAGAGTGCAATGAGCCATGGAGCAAATCTTCCCTGGACAGGCTGCAGGTGGGTTTTAGCAGGGAAATGTTTTACAGTATCAGGTTCCATTGCATCCCTCGGCTCCTGCTGGCTTCTCCAGATTTCATACATTAATTTCAGAAGAGGAGAGAGAAATTCAAGGAAGTGCAGAGAGTAGGTTTCCTGGAGCTTTTGAGCTTCCCCTTTATTTCTGCACAATGTGGAACCTCCTTTGTCCCCAGACCTCCTCTCCTAAACTGACATTCCCAATCACCACTCAGAGAGAGGTAAGTTCAAGCCCCAGTGCTCAAACGTACCTCCAGATGCATCTCCAATTAAATAACAACCTCTGCAAGCTGATAATGTGCTTTTCCCAGGACTGCAAATTTTAAATCAGTCCAAGAGATCCTCTAATTTTGGCCATGGTGGGGTTCAACACACAGCTCCTTCTGAATCACAGACTTGCAATTCCATCCCCCCTGCACCCAGCATCAACTTCAGCTACAGGGGAGAGTCTGTCCCAGTTATACGTCTGGGCTTTGCCTTTTATACAACATGTCCTATAAGGAGAGCTAAAAATGTTTCAGGAGGAAGGGTGAGTAATCACAACCCCTGCATCACTGCATATCATGCATATCATCTACTATCTGCCAAAAGGGCAGAATGAAAGAAGCTGGAAAGAACACTCCCTTCCTCCCTCCGGGGCAGCTAAATCCATCCCCTGCCCACGGTGGGATCAGCTGCAGCTGAAACAGTCCTGGCTGGAGCTCATCCAATGCAGTCTTCAAACTTTCCAGTGCTGGAAGACCTCCCGGCACAATCCATGCCAATGCTTCTCTAATCTTGTGTTAGAAAAAAATCTTCTTGCTGAACCTAAACCTCCCAGGATGCTATTCGTGTCCGTTACATCTTGTCCTTTCCCCAGGATGATACAGAGGGAAGAATGGAATCACTCTCTGTCATTCACCCTTTGCATCATCTTCTCTGGAGTAGTTGGTCTCTGTTTGCTTATGTATCCTGGCCAGTCATGTTTTTGGAGGTCTTATGATTTTTGTTGCCCTCCAAGTCTCTCTGGGGGCATAGAGGACTAGCCAGGCTGGACAGACCTTCGTGCATTAGTCCAGCTCCCTGGGAAACGGAGCAACCCACAATGTATGTAGTAATGCTCCATCTAGGGCTGGAGACTGTTCCCTTCCACAAAACTCTATACAACAAGATCTCTAGAATATATGCACATGTCATTCAAGCTGGCAGAAGTCCTGCTTTTCCTCCAACGTGCGATTTTCCTTAAATTTGTGCTCTACATTTCTGAACTCAAAGAGCTAGGACTGAAAATAATAGGAAGGTTTTCTCAACCAGAACACAGGCAACTCCCGTCTGTACCTTCTCCTGCCTGAAAAGACCATCTTGGAGTCTCCCTATGCTACCAAATACAGAAAGGTTTGGATGAATTCAGCAGACAAACACCCAGTGCCTTCACCTTGGTGCTAACAAGTAAGAAGGTACACCCCCAAAAGTCACAGGACTTGTTTCTGCTTGGTTTCTGCATGGCACTTTCCCTCCTACAGCACTACGCCTGTGTGGAGCCTCTGTAAGTTGGGAATATTTTACTGCTCTGTAAAGTTGGCTCCTCACAGACTTGGTCCAAATCCTGTTGAAGTCAGGGCTCTGCATTTTAGTGGGCTTTGGATGACCTCTGTGGCAACTTCGCAGCAGAGAACTAGGAAACACTATTGATTTCAAGTCTTCTCACGAGCAGCACTCACTGTGAGTACCCAACATAGGAGATGCATCTGTGATGGATCAAGACTGACTCACTGCCACAAACTCATGGGCTTAGATTGTTCCCAGGGCTCAGTCCTGATCTCCTCCCCATTTGCCTGCAGCATCAGCAATCTGCTGAAACCATCTCACACAGAGGTGCATCAGCGCTGAGGTGAGCTGCAACATTAGCCACCATTAAACAAGCTCTGGCTCATCAATTACATGCTCCAACGCAAGGAACAAACTTCAGCACAATTCCTGATGTCCTGGGTTAAAGCCAGGGCTGCCAAGGGTTTTTACATACATCACAGTTGTCCTGTCCATTATGGCTGTCCAGACTTCCCAATGTGGAAAAACCTCAGCATTTCTGAGACCCAAAAGATTCCTGCTGCCCACAAACCTCTAGGAATCCTGAGCAACAGCCTGTTTGCCTGTGGAGGCTGGAGCAGGAGGTGTCAGTAATCCTGCCTGTGTGCTCCCACATCCAGAGATGAAGATGCATCATAAAATCTCTGTCTCAAGTGCCTTCTTCCAATTTCTCATGCTGGAAGGGAACAGAATACAGGAGAAATTCCTTCAAATGATTCCAAATCCCAGTGCTCTATGAATCCCAGGAGGACAGATCTTCTGAACAGCCTATAGTTCTGCATCCAGCTGAATCCAGGGCTCCAGATTGGCAGTCTTTAAAGGGCTGAGATCCCTTTTAAGGTCATTTCTGCAGAGCTCATGGGTACAACCACTGAGCCAAGAGCCAATTAGACCCTGTAAAAGGAAGGACTTGTTCCTGAGCTGCCAGAAGGACCCTGTGCTGGGCTGGACCTGCTCCATCTGCCTCCCAGAAAGGCCCTGCAGGTGGTAGGGAAGCAGCTCAGCACTGCAGCATTTCTGCTGTTCCGTGACTCGGTGCCTCACACCACCCTTCCTAGAGTAGGGGGGAGGCACAAGCTTATGGGGGGAAGCAAGGAAACTCCTGCACATGGGGGAAAGACCACCAGACCTGGATGATCAAGACCATGAGGTGATTCTTCAGAAGCTGCACAAAGCAGGCTCAGGGCAGGAGATGGCAGAGACCCTGACTATTGTCTCTGAAATACAGTGTGGATCCTCAGAAATTCAGGTAAAGCTGTTGGTGTTTTTTGGACTGGTCCGATGAGTTTCTGCCTTGGCAGGCAAGCTCCACACTTCTGTCTTCACCAACCTCAAACACAAAGCAAGTTTTTCTTTCTGCACTGCTGGTGCACAGAGCTGTAGTGTCACAGCTGAGCAGTGACTTTCCCTGTTCATCCAACCTGCAAACACATCCCACCCTGCCCCTTCCAGGCCCCAGGACTGGGCTGAGGGAGTAGGAGAAATTCCTGTTGCCCAAATGTTCTTAATCACTAGAACCAGAAGTGGAGCCAGGGAGAGAATGAAAAATACAAACATCCCAAATCACTAAGTGGTCTCTCCCAACCATTTTCCATGCAACCACCAGAGGAAGAAAAATAAATAAATAAAGGGACAAGCCTAAATACTTCTAATGCAGAATGTGAAGACTCACAATTGTTTTTCTCCAGGTACAGGCAGCAGATTCAGGATAGGTGCTGTATTCTGGCAACCCAGTTGGCACAGGTTGGTGACACAGTGAGTAGGAATGGGGACATCAGCTCTCCTCCCTCCAGCCCATGTAGCATGTCCCACCTCTTCAGATGGCTTTGCCACAGCCATGCCCTTGGTCAGCACCCCTCTTGCTCTGAGAACATGCTCCACACCAACAGCCACCACCCACAGAAACACTTGTGTATAGACATGGGCTCGTCACTGGATGAGCTACCAAACATGACACGTAATCACTACAAGAGAGGGGAAAGCCCTGTTATCCCACCCCTTGGTTGTCACTTTACATGCCTCCTAAGAGCTCTATGACCCATCTTGCACCTACCTTGTGGTCCTGGCTCTTCTTTGGATGCCTGACCTTTGCAACTCTTTGATTTGTCCCAGGCAAGGGACACACAGGTGTTGAGTCAGACAGTCACGTCCATAGCAGCTCTCAGATGCCTCCGCCTTGGTCCAGCCCTCAGATTATCAACGGAGACTTTGACTCTGAGAAAAGAGAATTTAAAATTATTATTAGATACAGGTTTTGCTATGTTCACACATATGCAGAATTTACAATCCAAGAAAACATTAACTGATTAAAAAAAACACTTTGGTCCTCTTGGAGAATGCCAGACCCGGGTTTAGGTTGATATTTGCCACCTTGGGCTGCATCCTTTGCTGCACTGTGTTTGGGCCAACGGCTGACTGTATTCGATACTCAGCCATGGGATAAAAGTCCTGATCTTGAGCTCCACTTGTGGGTTGAGCAAGAAAAACAGTTCATTCCCACGGCCTTTGCTGCAGGCTTACCTTCTAGCATACAGCCCACACATGTTGCATTAGTGGTTAGGGGGTGGTTTTTTTTCTGTTTTTATCCTTCAAAAGGGTACATTGCAGCTGGAGGCAGACCTCGCCCGCAGCCTGTGCACCATTCGTGCCAAAGCACTAGATGGGGCTACGCACCCACTTCTCATTTCCAGTCCTTCTGCAGATCTCAAACGCCTCCCGGAGGCTCAGCTGGAAGAAAAGCCCAAGCAGCAACTGTGAGCCGTTACAGGCAACGTTTGGGACTCTCCCTTTGCAGCAGGAGGTTCCAGCCCAAGATACTTCAAGTGTCTCCCCAAGCTGCAGAGCTACAAACTGATGTTCATCCATCCATTTCTGAGCAGTGGCCAGACTCGGGGACAAGTCAGCAGAGATTGCTGGCTGGTGACACAAAGGACAGCCCATTTAGGAGGAAAAGTAGACTTAGAAATCAAGCCTGATAAACCCAGACAGCAGAAATGCTGACAGGTTTCAGACTCTCATGACCACACAGAGGAAAACCCCTTGGGGTTTTGAGCTAAGCTGTGATGTGTCCTGATTAACTGCTCCATAAACGGGAAAGGACTTGCTTAAAAATGACCCCAGACCTTTCCACCCAGCCATAAAATTGAGAATGCTCACGGTAATCTCTATACTCAACTGACAGAACAAACCAACTCTTCTTTATTTTTGGAGATTTTGCGTAAAAAAAGGCATGAAACAAGAAACTACAATAACCTGCAAACTTCTTTCCCTGGCAGAGCAGCACACAGGAGTCACAAAGCTGCCCCAGACCTATGTCCTGATCTTTTCCTGCAGGTACAGCAACACCAAGCCCTGAAAAAATCACACCAGCAACTCATGAGCATCTGCTCTCCTCAATGGAAAGGAGAAGTTGGCCAAAATTTTTTGCTGAGATATTTCATGATCGTTTCCATTACAGCAGCATGAAAGGCCCAGGCACACGGTGCGTTAGAGGGTTGATCCTAGCAGCTGCTCTCCTGCTGCAGAGACATTCCTAAGAGTGCACTTGGATGCTCAAATGAGATTCCTGCCTTCTCAGCAAGGTCCTGGTTTCATTCCCCTCCAAGCCTGCTTGCCCCAAACCTCCTCCCCACTGTATCCTTTGTTTCCCCTAGGCCTTTTCTCTGGTTTCCCTGCTGCAGCCTCTTAACCCCACAGCAAATGCCTTCGAATCCCTTATGCATAAACCATTTCCACCTGAACTTCTCCAGCTGGTCAGCCTTGAGAAGAGGCTAGAGAGACATCACAGCCTAGCATGGCACACAGGAGCACAACAGGATGGCAGAGAAAGGAGGAAACTGCTGTTTACCAAAACAACATAACATACTTATGATCCAAAATAGAGGAGGCAGAACCAAAGGGGACACAAGGGAAGAAACAATGAGCAACAATCCAGCTCTTGCAGAGGAAAAACTCCTTTGCAGCTTCTCTAGTGGCTCCACCAGATCCTCACATCCTCTCCATCCTTAACTCAGCTTGAGCTGGTGGTGGGGAAATAACTCCAGCTTGTGCAATGTGCTTTTTCTTTTTTTAAGACGAGATTAGGTAGAAACAGGCTGGAGAAAGGGGGGGATTTGCAAGGAACCTTGATTCTGCTCCCCTCTCAGGACTGCCTTACATACGCAAGGTCCAATCTGGGGCTCAAGGCTTCATTGAGCTACGGAATAATTATTTTAGCTACAGCAGGAAAACAAAGACCGCTGGGAAAGATGCACACAATGCTTAGCACTGCGGTGCCTGCTTGTATTTATCATTTTCCTTTGACAGAAAGATAAAAAAAAAACAAACCCTGTTTTTCTGTGACTTGCTCATCATGTTCCCGTTGACCCTTGGCGGCCCCTTCCAAGAAGCAGCACCAGTGCATCATCACTGCTGAAACCATCCCCTGCAACTGGAAACGCCTCCTTCCAAAGGCCAGGGCTCCTCGCTGCCCACGAGCAGGGAGCAGGAGTGGCCACACTGAACAAGAAGGCTTTGTTCTCCTCAAAGGCATATGTAGGAGATTGGAAACAAGTTGGTTTTGGCCCGAGCACAAGAGAGGCAGGCTGTGAAAATGAATGACCAAGCAGATGACCTCGGAGGGAGACAAACCCCCTACATTCAGCCCTGCTCAACCCTGCAAGCGTGAGCAGTTCCAATTCCAGTTCACAGGCTGGAAAATGCAAGCGTTAACGGGCATGAGAATTTCAATCAAGATCCAACCACAGGGCTTTTTTTGTTAAACCACAAAGAGGTGATGCAGAGGTGCTTGGGCAAGAAGAAAAGGGTAAATCAGCTGGAACAGGCAGGTAGCTGAAGAGATTAACCAAATTTACAGGCACTGCCTCCCTACTCCCTCACCTTAAAACCCAGTCCCAGTAATTGCTGACCTTGCATATTAATATAAACAACAACATTGTTGTAGCACAGTTGATTTAATGCCTGCTTCCTACCTTAACCATCAGAGCTGCTACTGACAGTGTCACGACCGTACAAGAGCCAGTCACATGGTAAATTTTGAACTCCAGCTTGTGAGGAACACAAGCCTGGTCACCCCCAAAAGATTCCTTGCTTGTGCTTGAAGGAAGGCATCTTACTGCATTCTTTTTAATAAAAAAAAAAAAAAGTCTTGTTGCTTTTACTGCACAACTGCAATACTTTTGATACAGAGAGGTGCAAGGAATAAATCATAGAATCATAGAATTGCTTAGGCTGGAAAAGACCTTTAAGATCAAGTCCAACTGTTAACCTAGCACTGCTAAGTCCACCACTAAACCATGTCCCTAAGTGCCACATCTTTTAATATATCTCTTTGAAATATACATTTTTTTAAACACCTCCAGGGATGGTGACTCAACCACTTCCCTGGGCAGCCTGTTCCAATGCTTGACAACTCTTTCCATGAAGACATTTTTCCTAATATCCAATCTAAACCTCCCCTGGCACAACTTCAGGCCATTTCCTCTTGTCCTATCGCTTGTTAGTCGGGAGAAGAGACCGACCCCCACCCCCCTACAACCCCCTTTCAGGTAGTTGTAGAGAGCAACAGGGTCTCCCCTCAGCCTCCTTTTCTCCAGGTTAAACTACCCCAGTTCCCTCAGCTGCTCCTCATAAGACTTGTGCTCCAGACCCTTCACCAGCTTCATTGCCCTTCTCTGGACATGCTCCAGCACCTCAAAGTCTTTCCTGTAGTGAGGGGCTCAAAACTGGACACATTTGAGGCGAGGCCTCACCAGTGCCAAGTACAGGGTTAGGGTTGGGATTAGGTTAGGGTTAGGATCACTCCCCTAGTCCTGCTGGCCCCAGTATTTCCGATACAAGCCAGGATGCTGTTGGCCTTCTTGGTCACCTGGGCACACTGCTGGCTCATATTCATCCTGCTGCCAACCAACAGCCCCAGGTCCTTTTCTGCCTTCTATTCCCATAAGCCCTGCTAACTTCTGTGCAAGGAACCTTTTCCCCCTTGGACACTGGTGTAGCCCATCTGTCACCCACAGACCTGGCATTGGGTAAACCAACCCACAATCAAAAACCCCAAAATTCTGCCAGTGTCACCACACTTGGAGCCAGGTATCGATCTGCTGGCTTGTCCTGTTTCTTCCCTCACCAATCCCTGCAGCTAGAGGGATAGAGGAGAATACTTCTTGTGCTCCTGATCCCTTAACCAGTCGTCCCAAGGCCCCAAAGTCTCTCTTTGATTGCCCTTGGACTTCTTCTTGCAACTTCATCGCTGCCTGCCTGAAAAGTCAACAATGGATAGCAATCCAAGGGCCATACCAGGAGTAGGAAGCTTTCTCTTCACGTCTTTAACCGAGGCTCCAGGGAGGCAGCAGATTTCCCTAAGAAGCAGGTCTAGTCTGCATATTGGGCCATCTCTTCCTGTCAGAAGTGAGGAATCTCCTATGAAAATGACCAGTCTTATTTTTCTTTATGGAAGCAGTTTTGACACAGGGCAGAGGTTGACTTCACCTCTTGGTGAACCTAGATCTACCATCATCCTTGTTATTGTTTGGTTCCACTTGCAGAACCTCCTACCTATTGTACAAGGGCACCTGGGAAGGTGGGGTAGTCACAAAGGACTGTTCCAGTCAGGAACTTGTTGCCATTGCCCCTTATCCCTTAAGTCACATGGAGAGAGGATAGGGATTCATATTACAGACCCTCTCTATCATGCATCCTGTCTGCCTGCCAGGCCTGTCCCAAGGAAGGTGGGCTGCAACTCCAGCAGTGTATCTCTCTCTAGCACTCCCTGACCCTCTTCAACCTATTTACCTCCTCCTGGAGCTCCAACACCAAGAGCAGTTCTTCTAGCTGAGGGCACCTCCCACAGCTCACTGCTGCCATGCAGTACTGGCACAAGAATAGGGCACAGCCCGCAGCCCAACACCTGGGTGGCAGCACATTCCCACCAGAGCTCTGTCTGAGCAGTGTCAGAGCAGTGAAGGCAGCATCTGAGCAGAAGGATTTCCACACAGCAGCATACAGGTCCCTCACCACTGATACACAGACCAGCACAGAGCTACAAGCCACCGCGACTCCTTCCCAGGAATGGTGAGGAAGATTATATACATATAAAATGTAGGAAGTTTTGATCATACAGTAAGAGAATTCACCTTGGGACACATGCACCCTTCTCAGAAACACAGAATAATACAGGGTTGGAAGGGACCTCTGGAGATCATGTAGTCCAACCTCCCTGCCAGAGCAGGTCCACCTAGAGCAGGTTGCAGTAGTTCAGCATGTCTGCTTTGGCTGGGGACATGTGAAATGCAGACACTCGATACCCAAGTGCGTGATCACCACGACTGGTGCAAATGTGGGCAGGTGCTTCAGCTCACTGGATTGTTTTAGGGAAAATAAAGAAAATAGCCAACAAGGCAGAGAACCCTGACCTCTCTGCTTGTAACAAAAGCATTTTTTGTGTGCCTCTGAAAGTTGAGTAGACATACAGGGAGTTTTAGGTGTGGTGTGACCAAGCCCCTCAGGGACTCGATGAGTGGGTCACCTGCCTTCCAGCACCTCATGAGACATAGGGCAAGGCGGATGCCAAACTGCTCAAACCTGCTGCGACCCGGATGTACCTATTTTTGTCTACAAAAAGAATTCCGAGAGCTTCGGGAACTTTCAGGTCAAGACCTGTGCTGCTGCAAGAAGGTAGTTTCCACGGTTAGGTGGCTGCAGAACAAAGGGGTTGCGTTTCATAGCAGAGCTCAGGTGTCCCTCTTCACACCCCCTTCCATCCTTTAATTCATATTAGGATCTGGTTATATGTTACTTCAGGCAATAGTTTCTTCAACAGCAACGAGCTTTTCATCAGCAGCATTTTTAAATAGCAACATATTCTCTAGTTTTGCCCGAGTTGGTAATTATCTCAGCCCTACCAGGCAGGATTTTCCTGAGTTTTGTTTATAACATACGGGCAAGGTTGTTCTTTCCAGGGAAACAAAGAGCCTTCATTTTAGATGAAAGCAATAAGTGTTAGTTTGTCAGCATGTATATCCTGGATTTATTTAAAAATAAAATAGCTACATGGAATACCATCACCCCTGGTACATTTGAAATTAGGAAAGTCAAGAGCCTTTCCAGGCAACAGAAATCTCAGAAGGCTAGATCCAGGTGCTGGAAAATCAGGTATTTGCATAAAATCTTGCTGCTGGCAGGCTGGAGGCTTTAACAGAGGTGCATAAGGTCTTTTGGCAACAGGCAAAAAAATCCCACTTGTGCTCCTCAGCTGCCCCCTCTGATCCCCTCCCACCTCCAGCTGGAGCTCCAACTGCAGCACAAGAGCTGAAGCTATCGGTACACATCTGAGCTGAACTGCTCTTCAGTTCCTATCAGCATCTCAGCAGACAACCCTACGAGCTCAACATCTAGCTCCAATGTCAACTGGTCAATGACCACAGACAGCAACCTCCCTTTTCTGTACTTTCCCACTCTGCAGACAAGTGTCTCTCTCACACATTGGTAGTATCATAACAAGCAAATTGTAACCTTACCTGTACTTTTCCAAGGCGACATCAGTTTGTCCCCAGCTGAAGAAAAACTGTCTGGGTGGGGGACTCCTATAAACACTTGAAAAGCAGCATCATAGATTCACACTTGGCAATTCAAAGTCTCCATTTGTTTGAACAAATTGGATATAGGCAAAATAAGTATGCTCTTCATCTCTTTTGCTATTCCCTAAGCAGCCGTACAAATCTGAACATATTGAAAGAAAAAAAAAAAAAAGCAGCTTCATAAGTTATCTAAAATTTCAAGGGAGTTTCTGAATCACTTAGTCCTAATAGAGAATTTCTACTTATCTCACCAGAAAGACTGAAGCGTAACAAATAATGCAAGTACTTAACAACCACTAAATTCAAGAGAGGAGAAAGTCATGTTCCCTGCACAGAAACCATGACAAAAAATCAGCATCAGAACAGGTCAGACACATACACAACTGTGACAGCTCCTACACAGAAAGGAGAGTTACAAAGAGAAATTTTGATGTGGGACACAATGGCATTATTACTGCTCCCAAATTCTTTGTTGACTTTTTAAACAAACACCATTCAGGCGTATCCACAAGGGATGATGCAGAGTCTTTGCAAAGCGTAAGATCTGGGACACAGCAGCACGCACACACACAGCTTTTTTTTCCCTTATCGCACCTCCAGCGAGACTGAAGCACAGACCAGAAGCTGCTGTCTCTGTCCACCACTGAAGGACACACACCCTTGAATTTCAGGCCAGTACTTTAACCTAGTCTCAAATACTCTCATACCTACAGTATGGTCAGTGTTGAGATGGATTCTCTCTTCCAGACACCAGAGAGCTAGAACTCCACTGACAAGTATTAAAAAGGCGTAAGTGAAAGCAGAAAAAAATATGTATCAGCAGCAAGTAATTCCCCTCTTCTTGAATGCCTGGGATTGCATCAAGACTTTCAATTGAACCAGTAAGACACACAAAATCCTTAATACAGGAGGCAGAACAAATTGTAAACTGTGAGACACATACATAAGTAGAAAGTGGTTTCATCAGTTTATTGCTTTTTGCAACCCGAACTTTGCTGCCGTTTCACAGATGGTCAAGTCTGTGCAGGCGTCTTCAACGCAGCATTACACTACCACAGAGAACAACGTTTCATCACAAGTCATAAAACTGGTGGGAAAACAATCTAATGCTACATCAACATAATTCCAGAATTTGACAGTAAATACAGCATCTCCAAAAAGCTATTGGCATTTACATTAATTAACTGATTATTTTAAAGTTACTGAATAAAGCAAAGTGGCGAGGGACCGAGTGCTCTGAAACACATACTTTTGGTGTATTCAGAATGTCCTCCCAACACACACGTTCCAAACTCTTCCAAAGTTTCACTAATGACAAATGAAATTAAGGTACTTCGCTTCCAGTTTAAATAGCAGGAGAAAATAATTAGCACATTTTAATATATTAACTAAAACACTATCTGTATAAATCTCTTCTCACATGAAATATTTTTAAATTAAACAATATAATTATTATACTTACAAGAAAAACACAGACTAGAAATGTATTGCTAGTACAAAAATGAGTAAGTTTCACGGAGGAGAAGTTAGATTAATATTATTGCTATAAACACAAACAGTACCAGAGATAAAGATCTGCTTTTGAAATTTGCTCACCATCCACAACTGGCTTTCAAGGACATATAGGTACATGAGACTTATGAAAGATGAGGTCCAACGATCTGGTGTCATTTTATTGCCTTTTAGTATAAAGGCTAGAATCAGTCTACTCTACTGCATTCTAACATTATCATCCATTAAATCATCTCTTCATGGAAAAAAAATGAAAATAAAAAACACAAACCCCAACCACCCTACTCTTGCTCTCCCACATTAGCATTTTGAAAACTTAAAACTACAGCTACATTCATATCTTTGCCCATAACAACAACAACAAAAAAGTGGGAATGTTCACCACGTGGAGAGTCCATGATTATGAACAATGTTTCTAGGCCAACCTTTGATCAATTTCCTCACGAGTTTTCATTCCCAATGAAAGCATTGTTTGCATATTGTAGCTTTGAGTAATAACACTACTCAGTGCAAACACAGTCATACCTGCTACTCTACTAGTAACAAATTGAAAATGAACACCAAAACCTGCTTGCAGATTCGCACAGTCCAGTTTCTTTGCAATACATTGATTTCCAGTCACGTGAACATTTATCTATAGTTGGTTTTTTTTAAGTATGCTGCTTTCAGCAGTTACCTAGCTTGCTACTAGATCATACCACAACTTATACACACTCACCTAATTGCTGACTTTAAAAACAAACAACTCTACCTCTCCCTTCAATTAAATAGCCAACGCTAGAGTTCAGATGGGTTATCATCACTGTAAACTATTAAGGTTACGATATCTCTAATTCATTATGTAAAGACCATAAAGTAAACCAATGGAAATTTTAGCTTAGCCATCAATTCTATTATTGCTAAATGGAAACTTTATACAAACCAGTGTTTTATAGAACAAGAAATTCTCAAGTCACTGAAAAAAAAAAAAATAAGGCGGGGGGGAGAGAAGGAGCAGATTTTGCCACTTCTTTAATTGCAATAGCTGTGCTCTGCTGCAAATCAACTAGTTTGAAACATTTATCTGGGTCTTAAGGACTGGAAATGACAAAAGATCTCATTCAGTTGAAAGTCTCCTACTGGTTAAATCCTCCTGTAGTATGCCCTGCGTCCAAACCTGCCTCATGATAGAGCAGGATTCAAACCAAATATATTAATGCATCAGTGATTTTAATATGAATCATGAACACAAAAGTACTTACTATTCAGTTGTTGCCACAACAGTTCCTTTTCCTTCACCTCCACATTCCTCTTCCAACCCCCCAAAAAAATTACCACAAAACCAAAAGAATATAAATATTTGAGGGGGAAACACAGCACTCAAGCCAAAAGAAATGAAAGACTTGATAAGCACTCGCCTTTCTTGTCATGGCATGCATGAAAAGGAGTCATACACCAAAAACTGGATGAACAAAGACAGTAGTTCAGTGAAAAACAACTCTTGTATGCTGTTAGACAGCTTGGGCTAGCGTTGTGCGTACCATATACATCTGAAAACAAAACCTCTCCTTTTCTTCAGACAACATAAAATATTAAATATTTTAAATGGATCTCTTTCAACTCCAAGTTGTATTTACATAGTTATCCACAAAAATGTGCAAAGTAAAATCTGACATCAAAATAAATTTAAAAGTCCAACACATTGAATGTGACATTAAAAAAGGCAACAGAGATTCCACATCCATTCTATACACACTTTGAAGAAAACTTAAGACAGTGAAAAGGTTGTTCCAGCTGAACCTCTAGAAATTTAACAAATTCAAACCACGCCGCGCTTCAATCACTAGCTGTCTTTGCCGCAGAATTCACAATGTATCCCACCAGTGAGGTCTTTGACAACTTTTTCTTTGATCAGTTTTTGTAGGAATTTTGTTTCACTTGTCACATTGTGCATAGTTTGTCCGTTCATGGCAGCCATGCAGAGGTTGTTGTAATAGTGCAAAGGTGCGCTGGGCTGATCAAGGTCATATCCAAATCCTGCCAAGCTCACTTCATCACATAAATGTGTGGCCAGAACAACTGCTGTGACCCCAATTGTAGGTACATTCTAAAAAGGGGGGAAAACCAAAAAGCCTGCTGAATTCAAATACTGGCAAAGGAGAATGTTTTATAAACACTTTAGAAAACTTAACAGCTCTGTATTCCCTCTCCTCACTTAAATCAATTTAACAGTCAATTGCAGCTAAAACTTCAAATCAATTAAGGGATCAAGTAAAACTAAAACCGTCAGCACAAAATACTAGTACAACTTGAGTATTTCCGTGTAACGAGACTTTTGCTTGTCAACAATCTTTTTTTGTGGAGGCAAGACACCCTATTACTATGTAGTTAAACTGCAAGTGAACCGTTGCTCTAAACACTCAAACAACTCCTGACATGCAGATAAACTTGACATTTCTTGATGTATGCTTACTTCAGACTTAAACAACAGGCTCTCTAACAGTATTCTTCAGAATATGACCTTTCACCGAACAACCTCTGAGGAAGGCAAGTATACTACAATACAACTAAAAGATACACAGCTTTGTATGTTACACTATTTTTATAAATAAGCACAAGAAGATCCTTCAAACACTGTGCAATAACACTACCATTAAATGCTGTCACACAAAAGCTAAAGAGACCATTGTTATTCTTGTTTTTCATAGTTCAAGAGAACTAGTGAAATCCAATTTCTCAAACAAATAATTAAAATAACAAAAATGCAGCGTATAATCAAATTGGGCAACTCATCACTCCATACCATTGCTGGAGCAAAGGACACAGAGGGAGGACATACCCTTCAGTTGCTATTGAGCACACTGGCATACACAGCAATCCCAATAGTTGGAAGGTTGCTTTACACTGGCCTGGTTTCCATGCTCCCTCTGCTTTCCCTGCAGCTGGAGACACATCTGTCTATAGCTGATTGCTGCCTTGACTTAACAGGGCTCCTCTTAGCACACTTAACATTCATCAAATGCACGTTTTGAATATTTGACACCAGTCACAATGATGTGTGAGTGAACACACTGTAGAGGAATGAATTTAAGTCTCACTGCATCCAACTGCTTTGTAGAATAGGCCATTTCATGTCAGCATGCACAGGCATAATACCTCATCTAAGGTGAGCTGAAACCCTATTTTGATTTTACACAAGAAAATACCAGAGTTTTTCGAAGGCGCATTAATTTCCCTATTACTTGGGACCCGCCCTGAAACTGCAGAGAAACTATATTGAAGGAAGAGCCCAAAACTTTTTTCCGTTACTTATTTTGTGTTTTACGGCCTCCTTCTCCTACAAGGAAACTTCTTACCTTATCCCATCCCCAGAATTTTGATCGAGGTTCAGGGAACTGTAAAATGTCCAAAGCTGTCTCTTTGATGATGACTGGATTCAGAATCCGAAACTGCTTTGACATAAGAGGAATTTTCTCAGCAACCTCCTTCCAAAAGAAGAGTCGCACGGACAGAGGCTAAGAGAAAAGAAAAAAGTAAAGTAGTTCAACAAAGGCAAACTCTGAGATGACAAAGTGTATGGCAGACACAGTACACAAGTTATAAAATTCATATGTGATTCTGAGAAATTCAGAAAACAGTTTATAGCTAAGGTGATTGAGGAATACCAGTGTACAGCTCAAGTGACTGACCCAGAAAAGGAAACGCCTTCAAAATATTTGGAATTGCAGAGAGGACAACAGAGGGACAAGTTTTTTACTCTGAATATTTGACTGCACTTTTTGACTACTCAAAAAACTAGATTCTGATCTCATGCCACTTGCAGCCAATTAGATGCACGTTAATGGAAAAAACAATACTAAATCAGCCTCATTTTACAAATCTTTCCATATAATGCATAACACTAAGCAAATGATAAAACTGATATAGCTGCAACATAGACCCATATTTTTTAGAACGGGCTTATTGTTACCCTGACATAAAACTCTACAGCAGCTTACACTGATCAAATCCAGGTTGCCATGGTCCCATCTTCCCACTTGTGCTCTAAACAAATTTTCTTAAGTACTAATGCCTGCACAGAGAGCTGAACCAACTTAAGCCTAGTATTTAAAAGGAGAAGTATGTTTCCAATTCACACAATCACAGAGCAATTGAGGTTGGAAGGGACCTCTGGAGGTCCAGAGGTTCAACAACCCTGCTTAAGCAGGGACATCTAGAGCCAGTTGACCAGGACCATATTCAGATGACTTCTGAATATCTCCACAGATGGAGACTCCACAACCTCCCTGGGCAACCTGTACCAGCACTCAGTTATGTTCATAGCAAAAGTGGTTCCTGATGTTCAGATGGACACTCCTGCATTACAGTTTGTGCTCGTTGCCTCTGATCCTGCCACTGAGCACCACTGAGAAGAACCTGGTTCTCTCCTCTTTGAAGTCTCCCTTCAGATATTTATGTGCACTAGTTAAGATCTCTCACTGAGCTTTCTCTACTCTAGGCTAAACAGTCCTATCTCTCACCCTGTTCCTGGCAAAAAAAGAAAAATCAGGGAGCAGAAGTTCTTAAATTTGTGAAGATTCATGCATTCAGGAAAATCTCCCCTCTACAAAACATACTCAAATTGTTCAAAACAAGGCAATATCCCTGTACACACTCTCTGCACTCAAGTAGTAGTAGTAGACAGTCATGGTCAGTATTAAAGAGACCTTCCACATGCTCTCATGTTGTAAAAATCACAGATTTAAGAAGGAAACTTGGAACATCTAAACCAGTATGTGTCACATGTTTTAAAAGCTTGTCAAGCTTTCTTCTAAATCTCTCTCAATAGTTTAGACCACTTGTTTTCAATCTGTGGTCAGAGAAACCTAGCTTCTGGTTTTCAACTTGCAGAAATTATCTTCCCACAAATTGAAAGAGGTGAAAACCACCGTTCTAAAGACAGTTTGGAAACGTAGAACCTTTCTGTCAGTTCCTTGGGATTTTCTGCACTTGTTTACATACTCAGTGAGAAATAAATGACCTCTTAATTTTTAAGCCACAAACAAATGTGAACTAACAACTGTGATGCTGCAGTTACACATTAACTGCAGGTATGCCTATTGTAGCAGCACAGACTTTAGCTGTTAAAAAAAAAAAAAAAAAAAAAGACTGGCATTCAGAAATCTCATTTCTATTTCAGGCTCTGCAGACCTGAACACGTAACTTAAACCTAATGTGAAATGAATTCCACTTTAGTAAACACTCAATATGTCACATAACTTGGTGTAAACCACAAATATCTGCAGGAAAAAAGTGCTACTGTCAGCATGGGGCTTCAACATGAATGCTCTACCAACTGTAAAAATATCCTCAGTATAACGAAACACGATATAACAGATCAGCCACTTTCTTAAGCATTAGAAAACACTTCAAAATCACGGGTACGTAACGCTGCCACATTACATACCAAGGTTTCATTTTTCACCATTGCTTGAAGCCAATTGAAATCAACACTTTTAAACAAAACAGCCACAAACAAGCTCGAAGGAGGGTACTCATGTTCAGAAAGGGGGGCTCCTTCTGGGTAAGTCATCCGTATGGTAGTTTTGTTACCAACATGATCTGTGTATCCTTGAACTGGTGCATCATTCAACCTAATTAAAAAAAAAAAAAACCACACAATGAAGAGAAACTGTATTTAATAAGCATGGGTCACAATCTCATTAAAACATCACACACTAAGCAAAGAACTTTTATATGGCCCACAAATTTTTAATGGAGTGGAGCACAGTGTTTTCTCAGTATCTCCATGTTCCTCGCCTCAGGCACTCATCCATCCCTTACCTTTGAGAGGAAGCCGATTCTATTTCTGGATTAACTGGCACAAGTAGAAAACTTCAAGAAGCAAAGCTTGAATTGAAAAGTAACTTAAAACTTACAGTACAGAATTTCATAATCATTGCCTTGTGCCAACTCAGAGTATTACATGCAGAAAGGCATTTGAATTATCTCTTCAATGCTATGTGATGCATCCTGCAGGTTTATATCATTCCACCTCACCAAAAATTTCAAATGCTAGCACTCTGCTGACAAGGACAGCATCATCCAGCTCCATCAGCTCTGAGGAGCAGCATTAAGTCCTGCGAACTTTTCTGTATCAAAAGAAAAGTCACCTTCACGCTGACAGCCCTACTTTCAGAGAACAGTTAATGCAAGTCTTCTGCCCCTCCACATGCCAACAGCTTTGTTTACCTTTGTATAAGAGCTATTGACTCACTGTATCAAGTCTTCCCTTTTTAAGAGGAGCAAGACTCAGTTTACAAAGCAATTTGGGAAAATGCTTGTATTTATTTGTGACTACGTGATCTACAATACAAAGGAAAGTTCAAGCAGTAATGCTCAGAAGGCAAGAATACAGAGCACGTATTCATTTAATTCAGACTTAGAAAACTTGGATAATTATAAAAAGCATGCACTGATCTTGTAAAGGTAAGGAAAGATAAGCATGCTATACAATGTGTAAGCATACTGTATACTGAAGCACCAATTAATTTTTATTGTGTTTGAAATAGGTGTTATAAAAAAAAAAAATATCTTTCAAATAATCACCCCAACTAACCAAAGGGAAAAAAGGCAGAAGTGAGACCAAAAGCCTACTTCTGAAAGCTTAAACATATGCGTGGATAAAAACAAGGTTGTCGACTTGTCTAAGATTTCACTGGTTTCTATCTCAGTTCTGACTGTGGCTTTTTGTTTTGTTTTTTGTTGGCTTTTTGTTTTGTATCTGAAGTCCACAAATAATTACACTGAATTCCTGCTTGTGAACATGACAAAAATGTGACATAAGACTTCAAATTCTACCAAATCACAAGTTAATTTCTTAAAAGCACTTTCAGAAATAGTTTTATAAGTTGCATAAATGTTGGAGATACTTTCCCCTTAAAAAACAAAAGTTGGCTCACGAAGTAAAGTTGAAGTAGTTGGAATCCTTAAATTGAAAATACGTACCTTATAACAATATCAAACTGATTCAATAAGTGACCCAGCTCTGACCCACGAAGGATTCCACCACTGCCAACAACAACACAACGCTTACAGTGTTTTGACTTCAAATCTTCTGGCAAATCGTGCTCAGGTAAGAGTTCAAGGAGATTTTTAAGTTTATCAAAGAACTTGTGAAATCCAAAAGGAGGTTCATATTTAAATAAACTATCTTCATTTATATTTTTTCTTACGAAGGGAGATATGTCCATGCTATATTTCTCCGCAAATAACTTCCTCATCTCTTTCTTCACATAAGAAGGCCGGCACTGTTCCTGCAGTGCAGCGCTGGCATAGTCCTGTGCTCTCTGGAACAAAACACACGTGATTTCAGTCAGGAAAGCCAGCTTCAGGAACACACAAAACCCTCTTAACTCACCCTACCAGCAAACCACCAGCAGTTTAGCAAACAGAGGTTTACAAAGCAAACTTAAACATGGAAACACAAGACATTTTAAAGCGTTCACTCAAACGCAGATACTAACCAGTGCAGGGTGAAAACCTGCAAAGGAATGTCTCTTCATCACTTAAATCTGGATAGGAGCTTTTCTAAAGAATAAATTAGGCTACTAAAAGAAATCAGTGAAAACAAGTCATTTGAGAACATTTGTACTGTTACATATAAGAACAGATTAAAAACCTAGACGTACTTATAGCGATCTAATTCAGCAGTAAGCCAGCAAGTGGAATTCTACTCCACTACTCAATTGCATGACCTGAGTCCTACCTGCAGCAGGATTTTACTAGAGACACATCCACTGGATAAAAGTTCTGTGAAATGGCAGGCTGAACTTGCTTACTGATCAAAATGAAGGAACGCTTCTTCCAGAAGTATTGCTAAAGGGGTATTGCTAATGACTAAAACATAACTTTAAAAAGAATGCAAGGTGGAGGTGTTTCAAGTCTTCTTTCAGAGACTAGTCACCAAAATAAAAGACTAAAATTCCATATTGCATACATAGATTAAGCTGTCAGATGAAGCTACACATTGATCCATCTCATTAAAAAAAAACCTAAAACAACCCTATTCATGTACATTTTTTAAAAATGTGTAGTGGCAAGCCAGTATCCGATGTAAGGAAGAAGAGAAATAGCATAGGTATTAGTTTTATCAGTTAAAATAAAAATCTTTTTGCATATTCTCTTCCTCGATACAACTCTGCTGATCTTTCTTTCACTGTAATAAAAAAACCCAAACCCTTGAGCAAACAGATGGTAGAGAATTTAGGGGTAACTCAGTTCCCCTTCTATAGTGTTAAGGAAAGGGACATGCATATCTGGGTGCACAAGGAAGGAAGTTGTGTGGTTTTATTCTTTTTTTTTTTTTTTTTAAGCAAGACTGTTCTACTTAACTACCTCTGCCACCATTAACAACGGTCTCTGCAAGCCTGGGCATAAACACCACACTTCTTCCTGGGCAAAGCACAACTGCACAACTTCATGCTGTACTTTGCCAGCAAGAGTCAGTGCATATTCAGAAAACCCTCATTTTCAAGGCCGACAGTCGTGCATCCTATCAGTAAAAAAAATAATGCCAATCACTTGACAATTGCCCCAAACCATTTGCAATCAGCTACTACCTCACTAGAGAAAAAGCAATGCTATTTTCTCATCCTGCATCTAATACAAAATGAATCCTAAGACAGCAATAAACACAGTCCGTGCAGCCTTTAGGTTTGCTTGGCTTAAGGTGGTAGTCATTTGGAAGCAAGAATAGGTTATTGAGGAAAGAAGTCAGACAAATGAGAAGAAAAAGGGAGCAAAACATGCACTGAAGAAGGTGGGAGAGGATGCACAATGCAGTGATGCTGAGACTGTTATATTAGGGCTTCTGCTCTAAGTTGTGCCTTAGCCTTGAGACACTGAAACAGAGAAACGTAACAACTCTAAACCAAAATAGCATTGTTACAAAGAACAAACAGGTTAAGTAGCAAAGGCAGAGAAACGTCAGCAAGAATTAGGAGAAAGCTTTATTGGCAACTGTTACACCATCATAAAAGCCAGATGCAAAACTGTAGCTGAAGTAGCTGCTACCTTAAATAAATAAATAAACCAAGAGCTGCGCCCTCCTGCACATTTGTCCTATGAGTCCAACAAACATACAAGCAAGTACAAGGCAAAGCAGACCAGGGAACCAGCTTTGGTAAAAATAACCTGTTGGTTTAACATGTTGGGTTTGGGGATTTTTAAAATATGTTACTTTTCATTTGCATCAATTTTTTGATCACCAGTGTTATTTGCACTGACACAACAGTATGATGACATGCCCATTTCAAACTGTTATTCTTTACAG
Organism: Tringa tobata; assembly: GCA_033628505.1. Taxonomy (NCBI): domain Eukaryota; kingdom Metazoa; phylum Chordata; class Aves; order Charadriiformes; family Scolopacidae; genus Tringa; species Tringa tobata. The sequence continues at coordinate 4,326,174 of JAHREE010000130.1, read as the reverse complement.
TCACAGTTATCTCATCTTACCCCTAAAAATCCAGCTTCCCTGTGTACTTCCTGTCACTCCACGAGAACAAAAAACCAGAAGTTCCACAGCATGTAATGAAGAAAAATATATTTTTCCCTTACAGGATAATTTCAGTATTCTAGTTCTTTGTTATAGACCCTTATAACTCTTATACTGTCAATTAAGTTTTTTTTTAAGCCATGTAAAAAAAAAAAAAAAAACCACAAAACAAAATATACCAACCCTTACACGATCGAGGTCCACATACGGCATTTTTGTTCTGTCACATTCTTCAGGTCCAAAACGTAATTTGAGGATATAAAGGAAGCACCCTCCCACTACAAACAGTGCAAGAAACCTAAAAGCAAAGAGGAGGGTATAAGGGTAGGAGAAAGGAGAGGGGAAAAAAAAAAAAAAATCATCTTTTTTTCCAGTAATCCATTAATTGCTAAATGAGTATTTTTAAGCAAATTTAAGGCAGTTGAAAAAAGTAAATTTGATTCAAACCAGGAAAAAAAAATGTTGCTTTGTTCATCGCAAGTCTTTCACAACTCTTTAGCTACCTTCAGGAAAGCACAAATATGCATACAGAAAATATTGCATATTGACACTGATGCAGTTCTATGCTTGCATCATATATTTTCAATGCATCTCTGATGGCTCAAACAGCTCTTCTCATGTAAAGAAAATAAGACACTTTTGTTCTCCTGCTTTAAAGGGCAGCTTTATTTTGAAATATGTATTTTCGTGCAAGTTAAAAAAGAGATGGCACTTCAAATTTCAAGACTTTGGGTCAGTGGCCAAGACTCATAAGCAAAACTTTCCAGCAAACTCAAATGCAGGATTTAAATGCTCAGATTCATCTTGAAAAGCCTAATTTAATTATTTACATCCCCAAAACATGCAGAAGAATAAAAAAAAAAAAAAACCCTTTAAAATTGAATAATACAGACTATTTGTATTTTTGATCTACCAATTTCTCATTCCTAAAGAATCTCACTATTGATCTCCAAATACTCACACGGCTCGTTTCACGTCTAAAACAATTTGCAAAAATTACACCATTATTTGGTTAGAGTTGTGGCTCTTGCTCAGGCATGTACACTGAGCTTTATTACCAATTTTCATTTCCCATGGTTTCCTAAGAATTGGACATTTGTTTAAACATCTTAAAAGAATACATACTACCTACTAAGAGTTCATTGCTTCTTGAAACTCCTTCAGATAAAGTTAATATAGGTTTTCAAGACTTATTTTAATTAAAAAGCCTGTACCATATGGGCTAACAGATGCAATCTTGACACTTTATTTTAAGGTGGCCACTGGAAAAGCAGCACTGTTCTTGCATCTGATTTAACTACATTAAATTTTGCACTGATAAGGGATCTAAAACCTTCATCAGCATGTTAGGCTGCAACCCCTGGAAATCAGCTGACTGGAAGAAACAGGAGATTCACAGCCGATGAACAAGGCTCATTTTCCTCCACAGAGGTTTATCAAGTCTCTCTAGATTCAGGTGCTCAAAACACCAGAGGATATAACAGTTTGGCTTTGGGTTTTTTAAGCTTTAAGATTTAAAAATTCATGCAGCAGAGAGGCACCACAGTAGTGAGCTTTTCTAGTTTAAAATATGTTTCTGGAAGTACACTAGCACACACTTATTAATTCCAATCTGATGTTAAACTACAAACAATGGAGCAATGAAGACTTTGTGATGGAGCATGCCAGAAGTCTTCAAAAATTAACTATGTTAATAACAAATTAAATACCTCCCCAAAATACCCACTAAACATCTACTGCCCCTCAATTTCTTCAGTGTTCAGATTGTACAGAAATCTCAACATTGTTACTTCTCCGGATACAAAAAAGACTGGAAATACTTGCAAGTACTGGGATCTCACATTGGCTTAGGAAAACAGATAATACTACGAGAAAGTCTAGGCTCCTCAAAGCGTTTTAGGTGCCCCAGGACAGTTACGTGCCTAACCCTCCATTCAGTTCCTGTGGCAATCACATCCCTTGATTTTTGCAACCTTTTTGTAACTGCCCAGGCTGGAGGGAGAGCAACTGACCTTTATATTGTTGTGACAATGACACTTACTTGCGAGTACCTTTTAAAAACCAGCTTGGTCTTCTCATCTTCACGTGCAGTCACCTTAAACCATTGCACAGGAGGTGAACAATCACTTTTTGGCTTCAGAGAGTTATTGTCACTCAGCATTGCTGTAAAAAAGAAAGAAAAAAATTATCATAGCTTCTTCTGAATGGAAAAAAAGTTCAGAGGATATCCAATGACTGCTAATTTTCTGTTTCCCAGAGAAAACTGTGGTTCTTGGTTATCTTGTCAGAGATCTCAAATTGCTCCTGTCTTATTTGTGATCAGGAATATGCTCATTTCAGATGCACTGCCAGGACACGATTCTAAAAACTTGTACATGTTTCCAGGTATAGATCTTTGCATTCTTCATAAGCCTGAAGTTTAATAATTGCAATTACATCAGTTACTGTCAAACACTATTGTTTGATCTTGGTCAAACACCATTTTGTTTGAGCAACTATTAGACTCCAGACAGAGGTCAAAAAAAAAGAAAAATATATATACACAGAGTATGCTCAGGGTATTTAGGATCTCTGAATCAAAATGTCCAAGCACTCCACTACCCTGCAGGCTTCAAGAATGCTCCCAGCATGCACAACCTATACAAACCATCCTATCCTCAAAACCAGAGCCTGCATCTCAAATCAACTCCCCAGTTTCCCTGCGGTTAAGCCAACCTCTCTCTTCATGGTCTGAATCTACAGCTGACCTCTTCAGAAGCCCCAATGATGTGGTCAGCAACAAGTACTAAAGAGGGCAAGCAGGAAATGTTGTCTGGCACACAGCAGGACCAGGAGGCTGCCAGCACAAGGGTAGTTTATGTGCACAGCAACAGCTCCCCTCCAACCAACACTGTGAATCCAGCAGGAGCACACCGCGGTCCCTCACAGATGGGCAAGTGACCAATCATCAGCTAAGGAGAAGCAACCTCACTGCTTACTGTTTGTAAGCTCCCACAAGTTTCTATCAGCATGCTTAAATTCCAGTTTTGGAAAGAAAAATGGAGGCTGGCACATGAACTTCTCACAGGCTCCTGCCATTAACCAAAGATCTGAGCAAACAAGGAAACGCCACACAAAGCCTAATCATATGAGCTCGCCGGTTTTGCTCTGAAAGGAGAAGGGATACAGGCAAGGGTTTTTTCTGCCTTACCAACCTCCAGAAGCAGCACTCCCTTTGATCAGTCAACCATGGAAGACTGCAGCCTGATCCTCCACAGTGGAGAATTTCAGCCCTACTTGTTTCCTTTGATCTCAGTGCTTAACCCTCTCTTGCTCTCCACTGCAAAGATGTTCACGTGCTTCTGTTCTCTTGCCAAGAACTCTGTCACAAGAACTTTCAAAAAAGGTGGGGTAAGGGAAGGCTAGGGATCATCTAGGGATGATTTTCCACATTCACTTTTCCCGCCTCTACTGCCTTTTATTTCTATGGTGATATGACCCATTTGAACTACCCTTCAAAACGCTGTTTGTTTGGATAAACAACGGATACTCTTAAATACCAGGATGAAGGAGCTGATGAGACAGAACATCCCCTCCAGATCTCAACTCCAGTCCATTGAAATTTCATGGATATCTAATTCACAAGAGGACTCAAAGTCAGTTTCTCTTTGCACAGTCATGCACCATCTCTCAGTAACAAATTTGACATACATGGTAGAATGTCAGAAGCCATAAAGATTTGGGAGACAAGGTAGAACAAGAAGAGACAAAGATCAACTCCAGCTTCTTAAGTCCTTTGAAGAGCAGACAATAGTTAAGTGGTGCTTTCTACAGTCACCTGAAAATAGTCATAATCCACAAAACAGAGCAAGGAGAAAAAGAAAAAAAGCCTAATGGTTTTTGTCACAGGAAAACTTCACCACTTACCTCAAACACAGGTAACTTGGCTATTACGATACTACCAAGAACTGCAAATTACCCACCGAGCTGTATTTATTAATTGAACAGACTCTGAGCTGTCACACCCATTTGTAGCCCTTTGTCACAAAGTAGGGACACCTTAACACCTTTTAGCAGATCTGGAAGCACTGTACAAACAGAAGTCAGTATCGTTGCATTTTTCCTGGAACAGGGTAAACTGAAACCCAAGGGATAACACTCCAAGGTCCCGCAGAATGCTAGCAGTTAAGCTGGAAATCAAATCTAGCTCCTGTCTCCCACACAACCTGTCAGGACACAAGACAGCAGGTCACACAGAACCTATGAGGCCTTCCAAACTCATCATTTTCTCAGAGCAACATCTCTTCTTTACTGGCTGCATCTGTATCACTGAATAAAAACAGCACCAAGGAGCAAAACTGAGTGTTGACACCACTACCTCACATTACAACTCCATTTTGCTCTCAGCTAAGATTTGCAGCAAATCAGTCGAGTCCATACAGGTACAGGCCCAATGTCCATCAGCAAAATTTGTTACAAGAACCATACCCTAGTGCCAGTTATGGATCACCAAGGTGAACTGTTCTACCTTGATGCCCACTGCCAATCCAGCAGGACTTATGCAATTAGTTTATACTCCAGGTATGACACATGTCCTTCCTGACACATTACGCAGACAACACAACTAAGCACCTGGGACCCAGTACCTTCATACCAACACATCTTGGAGATGACAGGTCCACAAATGACAGGTGCAGCACAGGGAGCAGCCCCAGTTCATGGAGCCTGCCAGTATGGTCACACATGGCACACAAAACAAGCGGCGATTAGAAGATGCTGCAGAGGAGAGCGTGACAAAGCCTGCAAACTCTGTGGAAACTCCAGGATTCCTCCACATACTACAGGGAGTACTAACAGCCGGATCACCTTGGAGGAGACTGGCTCAGATCAGCATAAATAAGGGGCACTCAGCACTGTTTGGCAAAAGAGAAGGGGGTCGCTCACTGAGATGGATGGGTTACTGCATGGACATGTTCATGGATGTGATCACTGAACACTGCCTATGCCTAAACTACAACATACAACAAAATAATTACATCTGTCAGTTCCACAGATCTCTACGTACACGGCTAGGGAGAAGTCTAAATTGGAACTTTTCTTTTTTAAAAAGAAAAGATGCTGAATAAAAATCAGGAAACAAGCTTCAGCCATTTTCACGACAGAACAATGCAGGTAATAATTTGCTTTTGGCTAAACAACATAAGAGGTAACTTGATCAGTCTGTAGGAACCTAGATCAGAATGGATTCTGCTCAGAAGAATAGCTATCAGAGGGTCCTGCTACCAGGAAATCATTGTAACAATGTACCAAGTGACATCCTGAGGCCAGACCACAGTACTGATAACGTTTATGAGGGAACACTCCAGTTTAAGCTCGTATTTTCCAGCAGTTTGAATCAAATTCATTAAGTTTTCCAGCTTGAATTACAAGAGTAAGGTTAAAGCCTCACTACCTTTGCTTTGCCCAAAGCAGGTTGCTATTTCTTTGCCAATTAGTCTTTCCTATTCTGGGACCCAAGGTCTGTTGTATTTTGACAGAAAGACTTGCTTGTGACAGACTGCTCGATGTATATAAACATTTGTATTGCCTAACAGCACTAACATACTCTTGGAATCTTCCTGCAGCATGGAACGACACAGCCAATCTCCTCTGCTGTATAAATCATCAAAGAGTGCTCTGCAAACAACACACTTTTAATCACTTCTAAGGGTGAGAATTTCCTGCTACAGAATTGTATGCAGAGCTCCTACAACAGATGTGCTTTTCGTGAAGCCTTTCAAAACGAAGGAAAGGCTGCAAGAGATGTGAAAGATGGAGAAGGAACTGAAGCGGTGGAGAGTGATGAAACAGAAGGGAATTAACGAGGAATCCAAGCCTGCAATAAACAAGTGTTATCAGAAAGTCTTCCCTGCCTCTGAGCAAATAAATTCCAGTCATCCCCAAATGGTTGCTTCACTCATCCTGGATGTGCAAAAAGGAACAAGATACACAGAGAATTGAATTATTCATCTCAGCATATCCTTTCTGAGCCAACTCTTAGAATTTACTATGATCAATGGTTTTGTTTAATTTGTTTATATAACTGAAAGAATGTCAGTTTTCATTTCATTCGCAACAGTCTACTTTAGGTTGACTTTTGTCAGTTCTGCCAGTCTGTTCTTGATCAAGTCAATATATTCAGGCAGACAGACAGATAGATATATCAAGTCAAAAAACATCTGTCCAGCACAGCATCTTTTTTCTTTTTTTAAATTACTCAGGTTTGATCCTGCACTCTTATCTAAGTAAGCATCTTTTACTGGATGGAATGGCGTAAGTGTGGTCAAAAGAGCAAGGTCAGCAGTAATAAGCACCTGGAAACACACCTTTCCCACAGTCTTCCTCAGCTTAAAAAAACAAAACAACCCACTATGAGTTTAGAGAGAGAACCACAACAGTTAAGAAACCAAGCACCAACGACAAGCTGGCCTATCGCATCCAGATGTTGTGGTTTGCACACAAACACCACCACACCCTTTCAGAAAGGGGCAGTGCTACCAGTTGTTTTGGGAGCCACAAATGCAAACGTCTCAATACGCGCACAGAAGATGTCTCAGTAGTAGTGCTCTATTACGATCACATTTTGCATTGAAGTTTCCATAGCTACTCATTGTGGTGTAATTAGCAAGAACCCCAGGGACTTAAATTCGCTTTTCATCTACTGAACTTAAGTGATCTATGTAAAGCTGCTGCAGAAGCTAAACTGTCCATCAGTACTAATACACTCCAAAGCTTCTTGTGGTGTTATTCTTTTCACCATAATTTACTTTTGTCTTATTGTTATTCTTAAGTAGACAAAATTTCCACACTTGGAATATTTCAGAAGTAATTAATTTAAGCCTTCAGGATGCCTTTTTATGTAGGAATGCGGAAAATAAAAATAAGTGGGTGTCAAGTAACTTGTGTGACCACTGCCACACCCTGAAAAATTGTATTTTGTTATGTATAGCACCTGAATTTACCTAAAGACAAGGACTCTCAGCCACCGCTGTTTGAGTGCCAACAGTGTCACCAGGCATGGAGACAGGACCAGACCAGCCTGCACGTGAGTGCTGAATAAGATATACACTTACATCCCTCACCATTCTCTCATTAAGCCCCCAGAACTCCACGCAGGTGATGTTTCCATTTATCTCTTTCCCTACCAGTTCAAGCACGTTCCCACCTCCCCACACACCGAGGGTCCAGTTAACAGCCTCCATGGCTGAGCTCAGAACTTTATGCAGGCAGGTACCATTCCGAAAGAACTATGCAGGCAAGGATCAGAGCCATGGAGCATGGACAGCTACTGTCAGTCGGGAACCCTTCATGCAGGAGCTTATTCCCCAGATCTACGCAAGTACCTGCACGCAGGCTGTTATTCACCACTTCCTTTTACCAGAACCTGTGGGGAAGGTATCCTAAGCAAGCCACTGCTGACAGGCCAGCAGGACAAGAGGCATCTTCTGTTCTACAGCTGAATAGCATCTGGCACAACAAGATCTTGGACTACACCTGAAGCTCCTGGGAGTTGAAAACACAAATTAACTTTCCTTCATGCAGAAGGAAGCAGAAGTAGCAGAAACAGCCAGCTTTATGAGTCATCCACAAGGCAGTCCACCTCACGGTCTCGCTGCACAATGCAGCTCTTGAAGTTCATGCAACAAGATCAAGAAGCTTGCAGTGTAAAGTCCACAGCCACTGAAACCTGAAAGTAAAACCTATATAAAAGAATTACTAATCAAGAGCAATAGGGCTTGAGCAGGCAGGAAGCAGAAGGTAAAAATAATGCAAAAATACCCCCAAAACGCCTGCTTGTTTCAAGACCCCTCCTCTAAATCAGATACTCATAAATTACTTATGGAACATACTTTCAGAAACAGTAAATGATAAAATGAAAGCTACTTGGTTTAGAGCACCATTTATGTTTCAGAAAAGAAATGTGAAGTCAAAAGGCAGAGAAGGTGTTTTCACATAGAATAAACTTGAGCAAGACACTCGTCATTGAGATGCCGTCCACGTTACCAGTGATGAATTCTGCATGAACTTCTTGTTCTGAGACTTTTTAAAACAACAAAAAACTCACAGACATACTGCAAAACTTTATGCAAGGAGTTAGAAGAGTACATTTAAGAAAACTTAAGCCCATTACAGATTGTTTCCTGGGACACACTTTTGGAAAAACAGCTGACAAAAATTGACAACTACAACACTGATGTCTGCAACTACTTATGAGAGTTGTGTCCATAAAAAGATTACACATTTTAATTTATCTTCATTATTGACCAAACAGATGAGATATTAGTTTTTATTAAGACTTTCAAGACTGATATAATATTTGAATAAAATATTATAAATTTATGTAACAACACGGAAAAGTGGTTGGTAAAATTTATAGGTAGGATTAATTTTGTTTGCTTCTGCAGTGTTGAAACCCACAGAGATCAAAAGTAAGGGCTGAGATGTTAAAAAAAAAAAAGTTAATTAGGTCGTAGGTTTTGTGGGGGTTTTGCGGTGTTGTCTTTGGGGTTTTTTTAAAACAAACGTAAAAAATGTTTAAGAGCCATCTGTTAAGCAGAACCTCTCAGTTGAAGAAACCTAGGATACGAAAAATTTAACTTCTTTATCTTCTGTTCTTTTATTGGGAATGTAATTAAAAAATTGGTTTAGAAATCAGCATAAAACTCTCCCAGTTTCCTCCCACATCCTCAGATCCTGTTCAACGCTCTTTAACAGGCAAAGTAGTATTGACTTGGGGAATTTTTAAGTAATATAATTTATTGCCAATTAATACAACTTCTAATCACCAATTCTAATACTGAGAAAAGAAAACAAACAATTTAACTCACAAGTAAAAACCTTATTTGTTATTAAAAGAAAAAACAATTGACCTGGAACAACACATGATCCTCTAGCAACAGACACTGCAGCACAGTGAAGGACTGCCTGACTTTCCAATGACTTCTGCTGAAGTGAATCCAAATTTTTAAGCCAAATTTTAAGCATGAGTTTAACAGGTTTCTGATTGGGATATCTCTTTCTATAACATAATAAATATTGAAATACTTTCATTAAAACTCTTGTTCAGTGGTACATGACAAAAATCCCTTAAAGCCACAAGCATGAGGAAAAATTCCAGAGATATTAAAGATTTGAGGTAGACTTATCAGGGACGTGCTGAGGCATGAGAGAGACTCTTGCATTACGATCTGTAACAATGTATTAGCTGTTGGATATTTATCTTCAAGTAATCCTCTGATCATCATCCTACCACTTCCTAGCAGAAACAGTCATAAGACATGAAAAGACAGCAGCTTAGGAGCTGTTGCATATTAGAGGCTGACAGCTTCTCATCAGAGGAAAAACCGTAACTAAAGTTAAAAATTAGATGCTTCTGTCAATTATGTCTTTGGTTGCAACTACAGAAACGCCACAGTAAAGTCAATACTTCAACATATTTAGATATTTGATAAACTTTCTTTGAATATTATCTCCTTAGCACCTATTACTATTGAATGAAAAAAGCATTTGGAAAACGTGCCTTTTCTGATGAACAGTAGAGTCTGATCTTTTGGTTAATTTAATAAAGCCCATAGAAATAATGGTATGCAGAAAGAAGTTTAGCCTACCATATGGTTATAAGCAACTACAACATGAAATTGATTACATTAATGTATAACTTATCTTATAAAATGAACTTACCAGTCAGAGGTAAGGCTTTTTATTCAGACAATAAAACGTAAAAACAAATGCCCATACAATCTGCAGTTCATTTTGTTAAGATCTGGCTTCTCAGAAAATAAGAACATAATACAGAATCCTACAGGTGTGGACACAATTGGCAAGAAGTGAAACAAGGAGCAAAAGAAAATTTCAGAGCAGTTGGCAGACACTCTCAAAGGCATCAACCACCAACTAACCCACAGAATCACTAACAACATTACATTACTGTGTCTGTTTGCCCAGTCTTTTCCTTTAGGAAGGATACACATAGTTAGGCTACAACTTGCTCTTAACTTTGGGTCATCCAGATTGAACACACAAAAAACTGGTTCCAGTTCAAACTTAATTCAGCTATTAGCAAAATAAGAGATAATCAGAGTGTAACACCATGATTTCCTTTCAGCAGCATTCACAGGAAGCTTTTTAGGTATTACTAGTGCCTTCTAAAATAATGTTATAGGCAAAGAACTCTTAGTGGGGTTCTGAGTTACGGCTCAATGTTGAAAACAGGGATTACCCTCTTGATTTCACTTCTGCTTCAGCACCCTCTTCTCTAGTCAAGCTTTCTAAGCTTTTCTGTGAAAGCCTCTTTCAGGTGAGGAACAGCAAAAATCCATAATGCATATACACAAGAAACACTTAAGAGGGCAGCTGATGCTTTGCAACAGACAAAAACAGTATCTGAATATGGAATTTTTCTGACTCCCAAATGAGCAACAGAAAGTCAGTATTCCAGCCAAGCAAGAAGAAACAGGCGAGTTGAAGCACTGCTGTTGTGGACAGTGTAGTACTGAAACGATATGTCTATTTCTTGTAGAGGAAGCTTTTGAGCCCCCCTTGCTTTTTGTTTTTTAAAAAATGCAGATCCCAATTTTCCCTTTTATGTTATTTGTGTAAGAAATGGTGGCGTGCCTGCTGCAGGTGTTTAGAACCTGAGATCAGACACTCGTCTCAGCATCTGCCGAAGCCAGCTAACACACAGGAAGGACAAATTGCAACATACCAGCAGGCAGCTGCTACTCAGAAACCCCTCCTGTGCACCTCTCGAACCCTCCTGTCCACAGCACGTCCTCCTCGCCAGCCAGGAGGGGAAGGAGAGAGCACAGTGTATCCGCACATCACCCACCACCAGCTGGACAAGTTCATCTAGCACAAGTGGGAGATTTTTCTGAGCCCCTGCAAGGAAGCCAAAGCAAATTAGGTCTTTCCCCTTACATGGCAAATTTGAGGATTAAATCTTCCCTAAAGGAAATGGTCGGAAAAAGCAGGGCATTGCATTAATCTTTACTGGGCTAAGGAAACATGCCAGCAGGCTTACACAGCCAAGATGTTTCATATTACATCTGAATTATGCAGCAGAATAGCACCAAACAACTGGTAATTATGGGACAATGTTAATAGTACAGCAGCATTTTTACCACAGTATCATCTAACACTCCATGAGATAAAAAAATCACACTTGAGCCCATAGAAGAAAAAGAGGAGATACCAAAAACCTCCCATGAAGAAAAGGCTTCAAAGGAAATTGCAGCATAGCAACGAACATTGCTAGAACCAATTTTAGTGCTTAACTTTTGAATTCAACACTTGGGGACCTAACGGGTTACAGAGAGAGCTGCTGGCACAGGTGAAGAAAGAGCTGCTCCCAAGGAGATCAGAGAGCTCAGTTCGTCTAGCTTTGAAAACAGGTTGAGAGTTTGTCCTTAGATACACCAATCGCGTAAACACCAAAGCTGAAAGCAAACAATTCAAACAAAAGGATAATGTTAGCACACAGCAAAAAGTAGTCATAAATAAATATGGACTACGAGCAAAAGATTCCTGAGCAGCAAAGCCCATAGGAGTAATGGAAAATAACAACCTACACAAGTTTTAAGAAAGTCCTTAACCATTTATAAAAGACCTTATGAGAGACAGTTGCCTGCAACAGGGGGGACTCCTCCATGATCCAGAAGTCCTACGTCCAAAAGACCACTGTGTGGTTTTGAATTGTTGGATGTGCCTGCTGCAGATGCTTTAATCTGTTGTGCTTAATAAGGCTCCGTTCAGACTCGCTTGTAGTTTGAAAATTACTCCATGACAAGTTTGAAGCGTTGGCTGGGTCTTGTTCAGTAATTTAGCCTTTATCAAAATTCAAGACCTGCTGAAGTTCTCCAGGTTCTCTTATCTAAACAAAATAACCCGCCCTCCAAACACCTCAACCCCGCAGCAACCTTGGCATGTTCCACATCCGACACCTAAACTGATGTATGTAAAGTAAACAAAATTAAGCATTTTAGCCTATTTTCCTCAATGAAAGGAAGTTTCTGCACTTTGCACTTTGTCTTCCTACATCCTGCCCTTAACTGCCTGTCGGTCTTTTGGCCAATTTAATCAAACTCTACAGAAGAGAGGATGATAAATCCCAAGAAGTTCCAGGAAACCAAAGCTAAGACAAGCCCTTTTCTCATCAGCCCTGAGGAAGCAGCCAACACACCAAAGCACTTGATTGCACGAAGTCTCCACCTGTATTTTGACCTTTCAATGAAGTTCTCTGCATTTGCTGTCTCTTGTCCAGCTATCAGAGGGCTTGGGAGACAGCTCAAGGTTTCCTGCTGTGTGATCTAGAAGGCAGATAATAACCTCGCTGCAGCAAAACAGATGGAATAACACAGCCTGCAGAAAAACTGCACACCATTTCCAAACTGCATCTGTACAGTCCCGTTGTTTAAAAGCATATATCCACTTTAGACACGTAAAGAACATTTATTTCAACAAGTTTCCTTTAGAAAAGAACTATGCATCTTTATTTAAGTTTTTTTCTCAGGATGAGAGAAAAACAAACATCTACCATGGGAAAGCTATTTACCTCCAGTAATTTTATCAACATTTCCCATTCATTTCCATAACTAAAGAGAGCTGCAAAATAAACATTTCCCCTCTATCAGCCTTGTATCTTGATCTTATACTGAAATAGAAGGAAATAAAAATAAAAATAAGAAGCTCAGCACAAAAAACTCATTTTCCTGAGTAGTGCTGAAGAAAATAAAAAAGGTTCGGCGGCAGCAGCAGAAGTCGTTTCTGTTTCGCATCTGCGTCGCTCCCATGCGGGAAAAGACAAAATCACCCACAAAAAGGCTATCGCAACCCGCAGAAGACAAGCGGAAGGCTATAAATTTTATTTCAGAAGAACAACTGGAGACAGCCTCCACCGCATTCCTCTCCCTCCCAGGAGAGGCCCATGGCAGACCTGGCTTCCATCGCCCATCTGCTCAAGACCTCGCAGCCGCCACCTCCGTGCCCGGAGACCTCCCCGGCCCGGCGTCTCCTCACCTTCCCCGGGAGAGATCTGGAAGCCACGGTCTCTGCTAGGCACGTCCCGAGACACCTCAGCCCCGCAACGTGCCGGACGCGGCGGCCTGGCCCGGCTGACCCTGCAGGCCTCCGGCCACCCCCGGCCCGCTGAGAGAGCGCCGGTCCCCCTGGCATCTAAAGACCTCCGGGACTCACCGCCCCCTCATAAAACACCCCCAAACGTCGGTGCCTTCGCGCCTCGGCGGCACCACAGACCCTCTGAGGGGGGTGACAGAGGCCCCCGGGGCGCTTCTGAGGGCACAGCCACCCTTAGCACCCCCGCGCTCCCCTCAGCGCCCCGGCTCTCCCACACACACCCACAGGC
>JAHREE010000130.1:4201777-4312455 GCA_033628505.1 Tringa tobata | reverse complement strand
CAGCTTCCCTGGGCAACCTGTTCCAGTGCCTCACCACCCTCACAGTGAAAAATTTCTTCCTGATACCTAATCTAAATCTCCCCTCTTCCATTTAAAACAATTACCCCTTGTTCTACCACTACATGCCCTTGTAAGCAGCCCCTCGACAGCTTTCTTGATCCTTGATCACTTTTTGTACATTTCAAGAGAAAATATGTAAATGTCAGAAACAAAGTATTTCCTCCTCCATTTTTTCAGCGGTTGGCATAACTGAGGACAGAAGATTTATTTAGGATTAGCCCTTAATTTTAGTCCCCCATAATTGCAAGCAACCATTCATTGCTTTGGACTTTCAGATGAAGCCAGAAGGTGCAAGTAAAGACCCCAACTGTACAGCCAGGTGTGCACAAGGGTGTCACAGGGCCTGTCACATTGGGCTTCAGCTGGGAAACAAGCAGGCTTTGCAAGCAGCCTTGAAGAAGAGCAGCTGCAACAAAGATGCATTACATTAATTTCTTTAGAAAAATGCAAGAGTGACCTCCATGGATCAGAAATAAATAAATAAAATGCCTTTCAGTTTTTATCAGTGAACAGGAGCAAGCCACTGCTGAATCAGAGACCTCAGAGATCTCAGCTCTGAGCATAACTAACTCCATACAAGAAAAACATTTTCAGATCCAATCCTCAATTCTGCCTTCTAGGAAAGAGTCTGAATCATGGAGTCTGCTGCTTCCCATGTTCCAGCTGTCCTACTTTGACGGGTGGGGTAAGGTAAGTCATCACTTACTGGAGAATGCTCCATTTAAGTAAATGGCTCTCCCTTATTACCAGTCTCTGTAATTATTTCTGTGGCAGAGCTCTAATGGTTTTATTAAGCTGTGTTATGCTTTAATGTTTATTCTGATTGATAAATGAATTACAGAATAGTGACACTGCTGCTGCACTAGAGAAGAAATGCTTAGACAGTCCCGCTGTAGTCCCTAAGAGAAGCATTTTCTCAACAAAGTGCTTTTGTAACTAGGTGTTTGTTGCTAAAAATACAGGCTGTTCTCCACAAAAATTTTTTAAAAAGTGAAGTTTCTCCTGTGGTTAGACATAAATTGTATACCTGGAAAAGCGTCTATGATGAAATTATGCATCTTTAGGTGGGACCTGCCCAATTTGGTGGAGAACAAAGGCAAAACCACATGGATACTTATAATTTTTATGTCCAGTTCCACTCTCCTACCTGGGAGATGATTTCTTCTGTTACTGGCCATGCAAGATGCTAAGACCCAGCACAAAGAAAATGAAATACATTCTAGAAACATTTAAGGACAAAGTAATGGAGACAGGATTCCACTATAAAAAGCCACACACCCCAGCTATGCTGGAAGAGTACCAGTTACCCATATAATTATGCAGTATGCATATGCACTCTTGCCACGAACAGCATGTGAAACCATGACCTGCCCGTTTGATTTCAAACCGAGACAGGAGCCACAACATTATTCATCTCAGTGGGAAGACAACCTCAGGTTTTGAAAACCAATAGGAAAAGTGAACAATCAAATTTGTTATATATTATATTGTTGAGATGTAAAATACAAAGGCCAGACAAGGCATGCCAGTGGATAAGTGATGCTATATTTTAAAGAAAGCGTAGAGGATCTTCCAATTACCAGTTAACTCTATCAATAAATAAGATAAAGTCTCAGTGTATTAAAGCCCCAGAAATAAATAGGAAAAACACAGTACTAGTACTACTGTATCACCAGTCTAGCTAAGAAGGAAGGAAGACCTGAGAGTCTGCAGGACAGGAAACACAATCATAAGTGTCTTCAATAATTCAAGTGTAGGTTGGGTAAATGTCACAGGAGGGGGTGATGCAGTATCCAACTGTTTAGAAACTGTCCGTGACTGCTAGTTGGGAAACCAGAAGAGGAAAAGAAATCCCTGGTATGGTCCTAAACAGCGTCATAATATAAAATATAAAAAACCACACTGTAGCAGTAACTGTAACATCCTTGGATTCAACACACTTCTAGCACCAAGAAAAAGAAAATCAGTAGTATTCTGCTTTCTTTTCAAAAAAGCAGAGTACAAAGACAAATCTTTCATTAAATGATGCCTAAAGGAATATCTAAAAAGAATTAAGCCTTCACTGGTGGTATGGACACTGTTTAAAGCTTCTGTTCTGGAGGGAGAACAAATGCACAAGAAAAAGAGAATTTCTAAAAGGAAGGGTGTGTGAGTAAAACACATGGTAAGTGACATTACTAGATGAAGAAGGCTTCCCTTCAACAAGCAGAAGGTGCATCCAAATTAGGAAAAGACTGTAACCTCTGATGTGTTAAATACCAAATGTGATAAGAAGCCAGAAAAAGGTGGTTCAGGGTAAACTTGCCAAAGATACAAAAAATAATAGTAAGTCTTTCTTGGAACAGATCAGAAAGCCTGCCAGAGTTTTGAGTGCTCTATGAGGCAAATAGATTAAGATGCAGAAGGAATATCTGGAGAAGATACAGCCATAAAAGAAAAGCTAAATGGATTTTTGCATTTGTGAATGGGGTGGATGAGCTTGGGTAAACTCCAATACTGGGAAGCTTCTTGAAGGGGCGTAATTGGGAAAATATGTCTCAGATTAAAGTGAAGGTATAGAAGATGAATGATCACGTTAAGAAAATGAGCAGTAGCCAACTGCTGAGACCAGGTGGTGTTCAACCAAGGGTTTTCAAGCAGGTCAGAGGTGAAGTAGTTCAGGTACTAACTGCTGTCTCAACCTTCTCACTTAAAACTACCTTGGCATCCAGGGGGACTGGAAAGTTGCTCATGTGATACTGGATTTTTGAAGGGATTTCAGAGAAGTTTTTAGAAGCTGTAGACCTGGAAGCCTGACATCCTTACTAGATAAATAAGTAAAAATGATGCTAAAGAACAGAAAAGTGAGCACATGAAGATGACACATTAGGGGAAGTCATTATGGCTTTTGCAAAGCAAATTACCATCTCAGATCTATCAGCTTTCTTTGAAGAAGTCAACAAGCTCGTGGATTCAATTAAACATCTACGATGATTTCCAAAAGCACTCAGTAAGATTCTTCCCCAAAGGAAGTAAAAAAATTGGCTGCTAATGGATATGAAACATGGACAAATAATGATAGAAATGGAATTGAATAGTGATTTGCAAAATGTGCTGGTGATACTAAGCTATTCAGGGTAGGTCTAACTTAGAAAAACTGTGAAAAACTTTATGTTACTAATAGACTGAGAGAAAAAATGGTAGGTGAAATTAAAATCAGATAAATATGAAAGGACAGCATACAAGGAAAAAAAAAATCCTAACTTTACATATGTACTGAGGAACTTTGAGTTGAATTTTACCACTGAGGAAAAAGACCTTAGGGTTATGAGAGGTGGTTCTGTGAAAACATCAGCTCAGGGCTCAGCAGTAATCAAAATGGAAATTGAGAACTGTTAGGATTATTCTTAAAATTTATTAGGAGAGAAATAGAGACCCAAAGAGCAAGAATAATTATGCCATTGTATAAATCCCTGTTCCATCTGCGTCTTGAATTCCCTGTGCAATTCTAGTGTCCCCATCTCAGAAATACTATGGTAGAACTGGAAAAGATTCAAATAATTTAATAGCATGATCAAGAAGAGGAGAGCTTCCAGATGGGACATGCGTAACTCGATTGGGTTTCTTCAGTCTGCAAGGGAGGGGGAATAATAGCATGGTCTGTATAAAATCTCCAATGCTCCAAATAAGGAACAGGATTAAAGATTGTTCACTATAATATCAGACACAAGAACCGAGGTACATCAAATGAAAGTAGAACTTGGAAGGCTCAGAGCAAACAAAAGGAGATAATGCCTCATACAGTCTATAGTGTAAGCTGTAGGAGGTCTTTGCTTCAGGTTATTGTGGATACCAAAACTTTGCATGGGCTTCAAAAAGCAACTGAAAAATCATCAAAGGCTCTTGATCTAGCTCAGCAAGTTCCTGACTTGCAAGTTGCTGGAGCTTGGAAGATATTTTGGGGAAATACAGAACGTGTTTGCCCTGTTCTTACTCTCTTCCTACTCTCATACTATCAGCTGCTGTCAGAAACTGCTGGGCTACAAGGAGCTTTCATCTGACCCGATAACGGTTTTTATGTAGTTCTGATTATTTTAACGTAGTCAGCCTGATGATATTACTTCCCAACCCAACATGTTTTAACGTTCCCAAACCATTCCAGGTCATTAAATAATTGTGTAGAATTTCTGTGCCTCCTTTTTGTCTTTGCCTTAATTCCTTCACCATTTTATATTATGTTTAAACCCATGTGCATTTTTGGCACTGACCACTATTTTGAAAGAAAAATCTCATTAAAATTCTTTAATGTGGTCTTACCAGAAGAAATCAAAACAAATTAATGCCTGTAGGTGTACTGCCTTTATCACTCCCAGAGGAATGGAGGTTGTCAGTGCAATTCTAAATATGACCTGGGTGGAAGGAGTAATGTTATACATAGTGTGCTGCTCTAGAGGAAAGTAAAGCACTGTACTGCAGAGAAGTCAGTGGTCAAAATGAGTGGATGCAAAGCAGTTTGTTATTCTTCAAACATCTAAGTTGGCATTGTGGATTAAGGGTAAACAGGACAGAAATATTCATACTTGCTTTTTTAGCTGGTACAGACAGGGTTAGGACTACAGGAGTAAAGCAGTATCGATACAAATAAGTAATTTATAAAGAAGATAGACCGGATATGATTTGTGTCCTTTTGAGTTTCTTTTTCCTAGAAGCAAGTATTTTCATGTAGTTCATATAATTTGAAGTCTATTAATAATTGTACAAAGCCTTAACAGCAGAGATTGTAATGTATATATTAATCATGCATTCACAGAAAAAAATATATTAATGCTTCCCTAAATGCTCAATTAAGCAATTACCTAATGCCACAAAGCATTAGTAACAGAGGGCAAGTATAATCTTAAATCATTTACGAGATTGTGGCTGTCTCGGAGCTTTTCTAAGAAATACAAGCGGGAAGAGCACATGGAGTGAAGCAGTCTGAGAAGTGAACAGCATCCAGCCCGCTGTGACAACTTTGGGAGGTTGTCACAAGCTTTTTCTGCATGGCTCAGCTGGCCAGGAGGCATACCTTGGCCAGAAGACTCTCTGTGGACTGCCCCTCCCAGGAATATTAAATACTATCACATCAGCCTGAGCCAAAAGGAAGACTTTTCTGGCTTCTTTCTTCCCCTTCTTTCTCCCTTGCCCCTGCCCTTTCTGGAAATGTCCATGTTAAAATTCAATCTATAACTGAATCAATCTATAACACCAAGCAAAAGGAAGAAGTCCACAGATTTGTTTAGCAAGCTTTCTTTTGAACTTAGGAAAATTTTGCCTTTTTTATTCTAGGACATGACTAATTCCTGTGCAGCTCCTGCAGCAGTTATCTTTAAAACCCACAAAAAATGATACAATTTGTCATTTTTTCCTTAATTTTGTTTAGGCAGATCAGTAGATTTCTTCATCGCAAAGTATAAGCACTTATCACCTGCTGATTTAAATTCCAACATTGTGGTTTTGATCAGCCTGTTTACTTAGCATATCTACTGTAACCTTTGACATATCTCTGAAGCAGGGACCCAAAAAAGAGTTGTGTCATGGGAAGTATGTACACACCAGAGACCACACTCTTTAAGTGCCATTTTTTATCAGTTAAGCAAACTTTCAAGTCACCTTATCTACCATTTTTTAGATAAGCTACTCTGCAGATAAACTTAAATGACATGCATTAGGTACATAGGGCAATTCAGGCTAGAATGGACCTTAGGAGGTCTCTTCTCCAGTCTTCTCCTCAAAGCAAGGTCAGCTCTGAGGTCAGACCAGGTTGCTCAAGATATTATCCAGTCAGGGCTTGAAAATTTCCAAGGATGGAGTTTGCACAACCTCCTTGGGCAACCTGCTCCACTGTCTGGTGGTTGTCACACTGGAAAATGTTTTTCCTTATATCTAGTCAGAATGTCTCATGTTTCAGTTGATGCCTGTTGTCTCTTCATCCTCCCACCATGGACCCCAATGAGGAGCCTGGCTCTCATCTTCTTGATGACCTCCTCACAGGTACTGGGTACTTGCAATCAGATTTCCTATAAATCTCTTCTCCAGGCTGGGCAAGTTTCCAGTTTCCTCAGACTCTCCTTAACGTGTCATGTGCTCTAGCCCTCAACCATCTTGGTCGCCCCCTCCAGGTGTCTCATTTGAAGTACGAGGTAGAGGGCTATAATCAGTCTATTGCCTATGATGCTGTTAACACAGCCCAGGGTGCTTTTTGGCCTTCTTCTGGCTCAAGTGCAGCTTGCTGTCTACAAGACCCCAGGTCATTCTCAGCAGAGCTGCTCCCCACCCAGTCGTTCCCCCACCTGTGTTATTGCCAGGAGTTCTTCCTTTCCCAGTCCAGGGCTTTCCATGTGTCCTTGTTGAATTTCATAAGGTTTCTGTCATCCCGTACCTCCAGCCTGTGTAGGTCCTTCTGAGTGGCAGCCCTGCACCCTCAAGCATGTGGACTGGTCCTCCCAGCCTGGTGTCACCTGCAGGCTTGATGAGAGTGCACTCTATCACCTCTTCCAGATCATGGATGAGATGTTAAACAGGACAGGTCCCAGGAGAGACCTCTGCAGCACTGTACTTGTTAGCAGCCTCCAGGAGTACATGCCTTATCTCTGAGCTTGATCATCCAACCAGCTTTTCACCCATCTCATTGCCCACTCCTGCAGACCATAGCATCCTAACTTGGATACAAGAATATTGTTGGAGACACTGTTGAAAGCTTTCTAAAGTCAAAGTAAATGGCATACACTGCTCGCCTCTCATCCACAAATCCAGTCATTTTATCACAGAAAAGACACAGGTTGATCAGGTGCAATTTACTCTCAGAAATTTGCTCCAGAAGGACATGCTCCACAATTTTCCCAGGGTCTAAAGTGAGACTGTCCCACTTGTTTTCTGAGGGTTGAACTTTTTGCCTTCTTTGAAAATGTATTTGTCATTTGCCCTTTTCCAGTTGTTAGGGTTCTTCCACCAATCTCCATGACATTTCAAAGATGACAGAGAGTGGTCTTGCAAGGACATCAGCCAGTTCTCAGCTCCGCGGATGTCACCTGTCAGGTTCCATGGATCTGTTACGTGTCAAATTCTCTGAAGCAATCCCTTGACTTGACCTCAATCCATTGCAGTCTAAGTTACCCCATGCATACATTTAATTGAGATACAATTAGCATTTTGCAGCTGAGTCACAGCAAGCCTATGTTCGTTCGTGCCCATGCTTGGACACCCAAAATACACAGAGTTTGGTTTGCAACTTAACAAAGCAGAACTAGTGCCTTCACTGATCCAGCCCTCTGTGAAATGATAAAAAGCACCAGGCTGTTGAGAAAATCACTGCTGTGATCTTCACAGCAGCTTTGCTTGAGGTAAACCAGATAGGCGGTGATGGAAACAGGGAAAAGGAAGAGGCTAGCGAGGCTATGATTGAAAGATACCTCCTGCCTCTTCCTCTCTGTAGTCTCCAAAAGCACCTCTGGTACCTGGGCAAGCCAGACGAGCCAGAGAGCCACGGCAAAAAATACTTACTTAGTGAGAGCAGGATGGCAACTTGCTATGAGTAAGGCTAAGCTGGTGCTTATAGTAAATAGATAAAATAGAGAACTTCTTCGCTAAGGCTACAGCTGCCAGGCATGAATTCTGTCAGCATGATGTAGAAGATGTAAAGCTGCTGCAGAAGAGGAAAGTGCTTATTAGTTCTGCTCCGGGACAAAGAGGGCCTCTTTGCAGGCAGTGATAAGATCTGGGAACTGAGCAGACCTGCTGGCTGTTGATTGCTTTAGTGTATGCTTTCCCAAGTGTTTTTACATAGTATAAAGTCCTAAGTTAACTCTCTCTGGGCATGACAAACCATAACTGGGCAGCAGTGCTGCGACTGCTGAGTTGCAGTCACAGCTGCAGGGCAGGTCCCAGGGGGCTGCCCTGATGTCGAAGCCTGTGGCTTTGCTTTGGGAGGAAGGGGATTTTTGATTATGGGACATTGAAGGTTGACCATTGACCTCCAACCAACCAAACACACCCAAACATTTCTGTTTCTATTGCGATATGTTGGATTTTCTCTGTTTTCTGTGAGCCCAGAGGAGTAATGAGGAGGAGGAAGGAGCTGATTTAGCATTGCCTGACGTTGCAAGAGCAATTACCAGAACCCATCAAGGCTTTTCTCAGCTGCGGAAAGCGTGAAGAGCACATTTTGACAATGTTCCACAGGCAGACAGGGTCCTGCTTTGTGTTACGCTGTGAATAAATAGTGCCTGGCCGTGTCAGGAGTTTATGCAGGGTTTTCACGATCTGCCGAATATCTGTCATTAAAGAGTTTCTTTTACTTCTCTGAACTGCATAACAAATTAAATAAAGCGTGCTCTCCGCAGTACACAGTTTTACTGTGCCATAATAGGAATCAGAGCAGGACAAAACAATTAAAAAGCTTGGAAAAAACAGGCAAGATGGAGGCCATGTGAGGGACAGATCAAAACAGTCCTGTTTTCATACCATGGAGATGTCAGACTGCTCACTGGTGCCCGAAGGAGATGGTTGCAAGCTCTGAGAGCAGGGTGTTATCCAGGCTGCGCTGGGCAGTTTTCACATTCTGAGCATAGAAATCCCACAGCTGATCCCTCCTCTCCAGAAACAAGACTGTTTTCTGAAAGATTTATCCCAGTAAATGTCTCCCTTCCCCTGCCTGTGCCAGGCCCAGCAGGGCAGCATGCAACATGGCAACCCATCCCACGTGATGTCTGTGTGCTTCTGTCCACTAGCATGTGGTCAAACAAGTAGCCCACACGTGACCAGAGCATCTTCTGAGCAGGTCCAAACCACCTTCTTTCCTTCTTTCTTTCCCCCCATTGTCAGGATCATGTTTTCTTTTGAGTATTCATCAAAAGCAGGCCAAAGTCACTGTTAAATCAGATTATTTTGGTTGAACAGCTCACAGAAAAAGAGCTTCCTTCCACTTTTTCTCTGTAAATCTAAGTAAATATTACAACAAGAGCCAGTGGGCACCCATATCTTGCTCTAATAATACAAAGGCAGGAGTTGGGAGCTCAGCAGTGCTTCTAGGAGCCCCTCTTCAGAGGGTGGACTCGCCTGCCAGCCTCTCCAATGCAGTAAGACCACCAACACTTCCTGTGTCTGGAAGGTGTCTTGTCTTGACAGGAGAAATAAAGCTGCTCTTGCTAGAAATGTATAAATGTTAAATCATGTTCGCTCACTAGTGTTGCTGAACTTGTGCCAAAGAACAAAAGAGATGCCGGGGCCAAGATAAATCAACTTTGAAAACAGAGAAGAGCTGTTTTTGCCAGCCAGGCTGGTGAGCCAGTTCAAAACTAAGTGCCCTGAGCCAACACATGCCTTTTCTACCCTTCCCACTGCTGCCAAATTACTTGCTTAAGATTTGGCATTTCAGGTTGAGAAACAGAAGTAATGTGGTTTTAACATTCTACCAGATTTATAGAGAATTCTTCCTGCAAAATCATGTAACCTGAAAACCCAGTTGCAGGATTGCTTGGAGGCACCTTTGGATCTTCTCCATGCTTTGGATGCTCAGTGTGTTGTGATATGTCTCTGCTTTGACTTAAATTTGCATTGTCTATTCTTTCTATTTTTGTTTTCATTTTGTTTTTATTTCTGTTGGGGGAGAGGAAGGGGAAGCATCTTTGGAGTGCATGTGGGTTTCTGAACACTGTTTCTGCTGAAGGGTTTGTTTCTGAGAGACAGTGGCTAAAGCCTGCGAGCTCCTGGCTGTTCAGATGCTGCCTTAGTGAACCAGAAGTATAAATACAGCTCTGTAGCCAGATCAAGAGGAAAAACTGATGGTCTAGTCTTCGCTTTCAAGAAGCGTATTAAATGAGAAACCACCAAAATACTTTGTGAGAAGGATGCCGTGTTTCAAAACACAATCAAACGTATTCTGTTATTTTTGCAATGTATGTTGTCCAAAAAGCTATCACTCACCTTGACTGAAAATTTTTCTTATTTTTAAATGTTGCATAATACCATGTGTGATCTCCATGAGCTGACAACTACGGGACACTAGTTCTACAGGAATATGGTGAATATTTAGAATGGACTGATGTCCTCTGGGAGCATGTGGATGTGGCAGCCGTTCACATTGCCTTGCTTTGCTGAGAACTTTCTGCCGTGGAGACAGAAGAAGATGTCACCGAGTCTCCTGTAATGTACCCCCAAGGCTGCACATTCCTGCCCTGCACTGCAGCACCAAGACTGAGATAGGGACCAGGGCTTTTCCCAGCCATCTTTCCCTTTCCCCCAGCTGTGCTGCCGTATCACCCCCTTCACCAGCATTGCCCTTTCCCTGCCAGATCCCTTTTTGCTCATTAGCCCTTCTACCCAAACAGCAGTGCCCATCCCTCTAGCAGTGCCCACAGTGCTCCCTTCCCTGGCAAGCTGAGCTGAGCCAAGGCATTTCCTTCTGCGGGATGCAACCCGAGGTTAACCCAAGCCTTTCTTATTTTTAGCTGAGACTTTAACTGGCCGAGAATCTGTGCGCTGAGAATGCTAGCAGAAAGAGAGGTCTTCCCAAAACCTATGGGAAATATTAAGGTGGAAGAGAGATTGGTTGCTTGAATGCTCCTTTACAGACTTTTCTCTCTCCTCTGATTACAGACCAGTGAGCCCTTTCTTAGACCTAAAGTTAGTTTTTATAAATATTGCCCTTTTTAGGTCTGGGGCAGCATTCAAAAATTCAAGCAGAGCAGCCGATGCCGCAGAGCGCAGGCACGGCAGCATCGCTGCGGCAGTGGTGCCGGTACCACAGGGCAACGGGCGCCAGAGCAGCCAGATGACACTGCGGTTCTTCCTCTGCAAGTGGTTTCAATTCACTTGTCAAGAGGTTTTCTGGCGCTGCTGAAAGCAGGCATCAGGCCCAAAGCTTTGTCAGTAGGGCTTGAGAGATGTCTGTCTGGCCTTTGGTGTTGTAATCCCTTATAAAGATTATAACCACTTTAATTAGGGGTATGAACTTTTCTGTTTGCTTGGGGTTTTTTTCACAAAGGCATCCTACCAGGAAAAGCCACAAATATTTTAGTATAAACATGTTCACATCATTACAGTTTATTTCCCTCCCCAAATGGAAATGCACTTATATTACTATTAAATACTTATTGCTTTGAAGTTTACTAGTTTAGAAGCATTAGAGAGAAAGTGCATTAACAAGTGCAAGGATGAAGTAGCTTCAGAGGAAATGCAGCATTTGCGTATTATCCTTATTTTCTGATTGATAATGAACAAGAAGCACTAAGGACGTTCACTACCGCTGTGGTGAGGTCAGGCTCAGCCGTTAAGCTTTGGTAGTGAAAAGGTGTTTTCTATGACTTTTTTTATTTTGCCTGCCAGATTGGAGAGATGACTCCCAGAGCATTTGCTGGAGTATCTTCTCTCAGCAGTAACTGCACCTGCTGTGGTCACATTGACAAATGTTTCTACCAGAGCCTGTAATGAAAAGCCCTTATAAAATTCATTGCAAATGTCCCCCCTGATTTTAGGAGATATTTTATGGAGTTGTGGATGATTGTGGGGCACCTGCTATTAGTGTGGGGTCTCCTCACCCTGCTGCAGACCTTGCTATGTGAAGGAGGGTGAATCCTACCTTAAAGGTCCCTGTTTCCCTTGACTGCTGCAAAAGGAAGCCCAGAGCATCTGGCTCCAGTGTCAGCATCGCTGTGGGAGGCCTGGAGGTTGGGTCAGATGAAACCTCAGGGGAAACCCATGTCAAATTTCAGATAAACAACTTCAGGCAAGCAGATACACAGACGTTGCCTTAAGCAAGGTTGAACAGTATTAAAAGACCAGCATGGAAAAGAAAATGGAAAAAAGAAGCTCATTTAATTAGACATTCCCTGCCGTGATGGATAGTAACAGCAATACGCAGAACTGGAGATGAAAAAATGCCATGTTTTGGATGGCTCACACGTGAGTGTGGCTGGGAGTCACCTGCCCACACCTTCCCCTCGGCAGCGGCAGCAAGCAGAGGTATTAAAATTAATCTTGAGTTCTTAGGGAGTAGCCTGTTTGCAAACCACACAGAAGAGCCATTGAAAATGGCTATTTAAATCAAGTTCGAGTTATAAATTTTGCTGATAATGTAATTGTACTCTCTAGTAATTATATTGATATTCTTCTGATCACTTACCCTCTGTTGGGGAGGGTAAGTGTTTTATGGCTTCTGATGAAAGGTACGAAGAGTAAGGCGGATAACTATCTTGGAAAATGAGGTCTTTGGCTTTCTTTTGAATCAATATTGCTACTATTTAATTAGTGGTAAGCAGACAGAGCTCGGTTTACTTGACCCAGCCACCTTTATTTATTGTTAGCGAAAAAGTGGGCTTTTAATACAGCAGCAAAGCTTCTAAATGGCCAGCTGCAGAGGTAAACTAATCCAACATAGGCACCCTCAGTGCTTCTTGTCTTTGGAAATGAGGCAGTTTGACATTCCATTTGTGTGGAGATGAAGGTGGGATGAGGAAATTTTTGCCTAGAAGTTTCAGGCCATGGGAGCTTCTCAGCATCAGCTTCATAGGGTAGCCCCCTGTGTAGCCAGATACATACAGGCTGTGTAAACAGGGCTGGTGTTGGTACACGTCTTGTTTTAGCACCTGAGAGCAACAACTTTATTTTCTTTTTAACTCCAAATGACTACAGTCTGTTTTGCAGTAAATCTGCCACAGCTTTTCATTAGACGAAGTCATGTAAAACAAAAAAGCAACCAAGGAAAAACTTACCCATTTTTAACCCCCTTTATCATCGGTAGTGCACTAGAAATGGTGTTTGCACATGTCCTTTTAAGTGACATTTCCCCAGCCATCCTGTAGCAAATTGTGATAGAAACAATGTCTTGCTCCTCTGGATGTCTGCTTGAAATAACACTGCCAAAAAAATATTTGCAACCACAAGACTTAGCTGTGAGGCCAGTTTGACATCTAATACCAATCATCATTTCATTGTTTTGCACTGATGTTCTGAGTACACCTGGCCAGATCCTTCTCTATTCCCCATTTTGAGGGTATGTCAGACACTGCATCCCTGGGGGCAGTGGGGCTCCTTGTGAAATAGAGTTGCCTCCTTTTGCTACCCAAGAGTTATTGTGGTTTCTATGAAAATATGCCTAAAAATAATCCAAGAATCAGCCTTATCTTTATCATTAAGGAAAGAGTTCGCTTTGTTCAGACCTGCCAGGTAGGGCACACGCAGTTCTCTGATCTTTAATTTTTGGCTTGCCTACAGCCACTTTTTAACTCTTTGGACTTAAAGTGAGTGGAGATTTCAGTGTGGAGATTTCAGTACAATTGAGACCCCAAAAAAATAATCTCACCTTCCTGATACTATTTGCTTCCTCCTCACAGCTTGGCAGCCTCCCTCTGGTTTCACTGCCATGTTGGCGTCTCCTGCATTAATCACGCTGCTTCCCAGCCTGCACACTGCAACCGGCTCTGCTCTCCACAGACCACCGTGCAAGCCTGGCCCCGCTTCCAGTAGCTTTCTGGATGTGCCTTCTGTTGGCCTCCAGATGCGCCTGCTTTATTTGTGCTGCCATAAACTGATGCAGAATGTAGGTCAGGCAGAAAGTGTTTATTTTCTTCTTCCGTGCTTTGGCTGTAGACCAAGTGCATTGAGCAACCAGTCCTGCAGCGACAGACTTGCTCCTTAAATCTCAGAGTTCATTTTGTTTGTGAAGAACAGTGCTCCACCAGAACCCATTTTCTCTGTGCTGGGACCTTGTTAAACTGACTGTGTAGTGACATGGCACTGCTTCCGATAGAAGAGTAGACCGATGCTTACCCTCATCTCCCCAGTGGTGCTGGGGTCTATAAAAGGTGCTGCTGACTCTTAACCTCCCTTACCACTGTCTCCCAGATGACCTTTTCCAACCTGGTTTCTATCCTATTCACAAGGATGAGGTTTCCCTCCTGCACCTGGCGATGCTCTGCCTGACGTACCACTGATTCACTGCCATGAGCGTGGTCTGCAGGCTTGTGCTGGCCTGGTTATCTGCCCAGGTGCTTTTCTGCTGAGACCAGCAGCAGGCATATGTCTGTTTGGTGTCTGTTTTGAGTGCGTCAGTGCCTGCTCCTGTCTCCTACTCACTCATCGCCTGCTTCTGTATCTCCCGGGGCTTTATGTCCACATACCTGGCCTTCTAACAAATCCTGGCTGGCTTTATCACTTCTCCTTCTCACTTGGGTTTATGTTTCTCTTCCTGTTTTCTGGACAAGAGAAAAGATGCTTGGCTGGAGAGAGGATAGGAAGGGACTGGAGGTGGTGCCTTTATGGACCAGTTGCAGGAGAATTCAGTGCATCAAAGGAACCAGGAGACAGTGAGTAACGGAGTTGCCATTTTGAGAGGGGTAGAGTGACATAGCAAGAATTTCCCTGTCCCTTCAACTTGATCTTCCAAAACTCAGATCCATCCCTCAGAAAATGTGCTCTACCCCTAATTAACAAAGTCTTAGCGGTTTGGAGAGCTCTCACCCATTGAGCCCACTCACTGCCCTATACAGATAATTTTGTTTTTCTTGATTATCTCTAACAACAGCAATTACTAGTCAATGGATGGCAGCATTGCTTATAATGATAAAAAAGCTGATATACCTTCACAGGGAGGGAAAAAAAAAAAAAGCAAAACCCTTGCTAAAGGGCTAAAGAGCACTCTAATGTCCTAAAGTGCTAAAGAACACTTTAAAAATAAATAAAAGGCAGTGGAAGAGCTGGTAAGTGTGAGCTGAAGCCAGACTAATTCAGATGGGAAACTCAGATGGTATCTGCAGCTATAGCCATGGGTAGTTTGTACCAATGTGTTCCCTGTTCCTTTGAGGTCCTCAGATTGAGACAAAAGCATGTATTACTAGGTGACATTGGCTGTGGCCTGGTGACATTACAACATGCACTAGATAGAGTTTAGTCTAAAGTAATGCACACCTGCAGTACAAGGGTGCTTAACCTGTCCCAATTCTTTCTTAAATTGGTTTAGCTTCTGCCTGCAAATTACTAAATTCTAATGTAATTGATTTAAGGAAGGGTTAAATTGGGCTAAATACATCTCTATTATGTGTTCTTACTACTTTAATTAGGTGAATTTAAAACCAATTTAGAAAACTTGCACTGGCTGGTTTAGCTAATGTAGATCAGAATCTAGATATGGTGAAAGAGCAAAATAATTTGTTGAGTCATCAATTCATCATTTTTTATGGCCAGATGTCAGATGGTCTCTTTTACCTAAAGTTATGTTTTTGGCAAGCCCAGCTCTGCTAGAGCATGCCTGTGTGCTGGGAATGAAATCAGCTGAATTTGAAAACAGCTTTTCCCACCACGCTGCCTTAGACTCAAGCCTGGTTGGGTTTGGTCTAGTTGTTTCACGCTAGAGGTGTTGGTACCTACAACAGTCAGCAGCCTTAGCGTTACCCTGTAACCCTCTGCACAGCTACACTCAACCACTCTGCTCCAGCCTGAGCTTTGCTCCACCAGGACAGTTGTTGAAACAAGAACCACCCTACATTGTCTGTGTTTTTATTGCCAACAACCTGATGGCACAGTTGGTGAAGGTCAGACCTGAAGCAAGAGCACCGGTATGGCCCTAAAATGTGATGTAGAGGAAAGCACTTCCAGAATCACCTGCTTCTGCAACTGGTTCCCAGCACTGCAATGGAATGCTGGTGGATCCAGAGGCAGGGAGGACCATCAGATCACCCTCACTCTAAATTTACCTCTCCACTGCCAGTGATAACCCAGTCCATGGACCGCAGAACCTAAATGGGAAGAATCATAGCAGATCAGGCTGAAGGACTGAGAGAGATTTTGTGTTCCACCTCCTGCCTCAAGCCGAGACTGACTACATCAATAGCATTTCTGACACAAGGGCAACTGGCTAGAGCTAAACATGCCAGGAAGGACATGAAGGTGATGAGGAGGATAAGCTGTGAGGATCACTGCAAGGGCAGAAACTCTGGGGCTCTTGCAGCATGTCTCCCAGCACAGCAGTTTGGCCAAGGAGGTCTTGTCCAAAAAGCAGGCTGCACTGAACTGTAGGGCAAGGCAAGACCATGATGGGCTTCAAGGCTCAAAAAACCAGGAAAACCTCATGGCTGGTTTCAAGGGTCTGTAACATGGTCACATACCCCAGAGTCAGAAGGGGAGACGAAGACAGTGCATCACAGCACGGAGACATCCTCCCACAAACTCACCTTCCTCCAGAGCAAGAGGTGGCTGTAGTGATTTGGGAAGGAAATCCACTGAACAAAGATACTCTGCCTTGCATTTTGATGCTGCCCACAATGTCCGCCAAAGTACTGGGTGAAAAAAAAAAAAAAAGAAAATATTGAAACAGCCTCTGGACTTGAAAGGTTATGGGGTTTTGTGTGGGGCAAGAGGCAGGAACTGCTTTTGCTTTGGGCAGGGCACGGCAGAAGCAGCTCCCTGGCACCGCTTTACTGCAGATGAGCAGTATTATAAACTGGAAATCCTCATCAGCGTGTATTAGGCAAGTAACCGTGCCAGTATCGAGCGGTTGTGAAACACCACTGTAAAATCATCCCATAGCCATGGGTTCAAACAGCCATATATCAACAGGCTGAGGCACAGGGCTTGATCTGGCAATCCCATAAAAGCAGCTATGCTGGGTCAGGACAAAAATCTCGATAGCCCACTGTCACTCTCCAATAGCATCGTTTTCAAAAAAGGCAAGTACAGGGTGATCCCTTTCCCTGTTTTTCTTTCTCAGCTCTTGGCAATAAGAAAATTGAGGATTTCCTGAAGCAGAGGCTGTAAATGGGCCAGCATGCCCCAGAGCTGCTGAAGATCCTCTCCTCCATGAACAGGCATAATCTCTTCTTAAATCCATTTAGACTTTTCATAGCTAGCGTATCTCATGGAAAGGAGCCCTGTGGTTTAATGACTGCTGTGTATGAAGTAATTTCCTTTTATGTGGTTAGAGCTGTTTCCTGCCAACACCCTCTGAAAGAAAAGTGTGGACTGCCTGGGTGAGAGCTGTGGTGCTGATGCTGGGGTGGGAAGGATCAAGTCCCACCGGCTCGGCGGCTGTTTGAAAAATAAATCTGGGCAGAAGAGGAAGAGGAATTTGGGAATTCATTCATCCGGCCCTTGGGCCAGAGGGTAAATGAGCAGGAGGGTGAACAGCTGCAGGGAAAGGGAGGAGAGGTCACCCCTCAAGTGCACCCATCCCTCTCTGGCTTCCAGGCTGGGCTCAGAGATGAGCTTTTCACAGCAAAGCTGGATTTGGGGGAAAGCCAGAATTTCCCAGGTCAAACTTTGCATGATTTTCCAGGTGTGTGTTTCTTTGTTGAAAGCAGAAAGACTAGAGAAGGAGTCTTTCCTAATAGGTCGTCAATAATTAATTTGTTTAACCCAGAACTGCAGTGGTTTTACATTCTCAGGCAAATAAGGGTTTGAGAAAAAACACTTCTGTGAAATTTTTATCTCTCTTCTCTCAGTGGTTGGATTGGCTTCTTCTCCAGCCCCAGCTAAACTTCCCAGCTGCAACGTGAAACCCAGATTATTAATTCTTTCCTTCTATTCATTCACCTCTGTCCTTTTCCATCTTCCAAGCTCTTTACTACTAATTAAATGAAGTATTTCCTAATTTTCAGTATTAATGATCCCAGTGAAACTTATATATGCTGAGACACAAAGCCCACTCCCCTAGTAATGCCCAATCGTGGGCTTACAAATAATGTTTACATTCTACTGATCTTATCACAATAATAGGTATTCTGCTACCAAGACAAGTTTCAATTCCCAGGCTTTGTTCTGTTTTTTGTCAGGATGTGCTTCAAGGTGTGAAACTCGTGTTTCTCATTCCTCTCCTGCTCTCCACTACCGGCACACACTGTTGCTCCAGATGCTGTGCGTAGTGCACTTACATCTTCACTGTGCAAGTGAACTTTAACTGAATCCACAGAGAAGAGCTCAGCACTTCCCTCCCCACTTCCCCTCCTCAGGAAGCTGTAGAGAGCAACAAGGTTGCCCCTCAGCTTCCTTTTGTCCATTTGAGGAGCTTCTCAACATGTGCCACCACCTCAGCAAATCATCTGCCAGACCTCACTCCCCAGAACGCCCCAGTGGAGAAGGAAACATGAGGTGAACGGGGAGTTTTTAGCACCCCTGAAATGAACATGGAACAGCTGGCCAGCAATCCCTGTTGTGTTGAATGCAACTCCACACATGTGCCCACATGGAGCACAATGCCACTGTGCCCAGGGCGTATCTGGCTTAAAAATCTTGAAAACTCTTTTCCTAAACCACATGCAAAAGCCTCAAGGCAGTTCCATAGAATCACAGAATGGTTAGAGTTGGAAGGGACCTTAGAGATCATCTAGTTCCAACCCCCCTGCCATGGGCAGGGACACCTCCACTAGAGCAGGATGCTCAAAGCCCCATCCAGCCTGGCCTTAAACACTTCCAGGGATGGGGCATCCACAACTTCCCTGGGCAACCTGTTCCAGTTTCTCACCACCCTCACAGTAAAGAATTTGTTCCTAATATCTAATCTAAATCTTCCCTCTTCCAATGTAAAACCATTTAAAACCATTACCTCTTGTCCTGTCCCCTTGGGCTCGTGGTAGCGGTTGGTCCATTTCATTGGGAAATGCTTGGACTTGGAGGACACTGTTGCTTCTCCTAATGGACAGAGGCTCCTGAGCTGGCCTGAGAACAGGAACAAAACCTCTGCAGAAGTCACAGGGAAAAAAAAAAAATGAAAGCCCTGGGCTGGGGAAGACCGTGCCCTGTGGATTGATTGGGAGGGTGATGAATTTGCTGGTAGTGATCTAGCAGAGCATAGAGGGTCTATCTCAGGGATCTCCCAGGCTCATGCTGGGAAACCTTGTTCCTGGGGACATACTTACCATGTCCACGTGCTCACAATCTGCATCAGAGCACACCCAGGAAAGCGTTAGCTGTATGCAGCAGTCGAGTCCTATAAACAACCCAAAAATAAGTGCTGCTGTCATGGGGATTGGTTTCTGGAGGTAGGTACTTTCTGCCGCAGGGCTTTCCACACCATACAGAAGTCATCAGCTGAAGCTGAGAAAAAATAGAGAAGTTCATCTGAGCCAGTATCATGCAAGGGGACGCTAAGTCGAGCTTTAAGTGATGCAGTGATGGGTATAGATAGGGCTGGGGGCGCTGCTAGAAATCTAAGCTGGTGACTGATGAAACCTACAAATATTCCCCTGGTCATCTCCCTCAGGGGCTTGGTTGCTTCCTGGGTGTGAGGAGTACTTGCCTGTAAACCACTGATGAGACCAGATGTAATTGATGTTTGGGAATTGAGTTAAGCCTCTGCGGTGCATCATCACACCTCTCTCTCCTGGACAGGGATTATCTGGCAGATGGAAGCTGCATCCGGATGGACTGCTTCCTTCCCAAACACGCTGCTTTTCCCATCAGAGCAGAGCAGAAGATGATTGCAGTCTGCAGGATACTAACGAATGTACTGCCGAAAAATGCATGAGTCCTCTGCCACCCTCCCAAGCTTTGCACGAAGCATCACACATCCCAGAGGCTTTCCAAGCTGACCCAAAAATTAAACAGCAAGTGCAAGAAACAAAGAGGCAGGGGGACCCCAGAGTCTGGGTCCTCCTTGGATTCATCATCTTGAGGTCTGGATTGTTTTTCATGATTCCCTGTGGCAAGAAGGTAGGAAAGCAGACTGGGAACCTTTATGCTAAAAGCACAGGCTGTGCTCACAGCTGGCTAAAGGGCTTCTGTGCTAGATGTTCTCTCTCCCTTGGACCAGCACAGCAGAGGACTCATGCATGATGAAAACAGAAGTGCTTCTGGCCTCTTCTGTCTTTGACAGGACAATATAATAAGTACAGTTTGGACAGGCTGCTTCCTAACCATAATTCTTTTCTTGCCATGGTGAGTAAAATAAAGGATGACTGTCGTTTGCAGGGTGCTAAAACAAGGACTGACTCAAAAGTGCCAGCAAGCTTTGTATGGGGCTTTCAGAGTTAACAAAAATAGCATCGTACGTCTTTGACACGATCAGAATTGAAGCAGAAACAGGCAGCAAATAGAGTCAGGAAATAGGTTTATGAGCCTTTATTGAGGAGCAGTGGCTTCTGCTGGCAAATTTCACAGGGTGATTGAAATATGAACTGCATGGTGAATGAGCCTTCCCCCTCCCCTGCCTGGAGGAGTGATTTGTCTGAGATCATGAGACATCTGCATGTGAGCTGGGAACAAAGCCCAGATCTTGTGAGCATTAGGAACACTTGCTTTAACCCTGCAGCTTTTCCCTTTTGCCTAGCGGAAGCTTTGAGTTGCTCCAGCTTCATTATGTTAAATCAACCTGCAACAAGACCAGAGTGGAACAGGTTGCCCAGAGAAGTAGTGGATGCCCCATCCCTGGAAACATTCAGGTTCAGGCTGGATGGGACTCTGAGCAACCTGATCTAGTTGAAGATGTCCCTGCTCATTACAGGGGTGTTGGACTAGATGACCTTTAAAGGTCCCTTCCAACCCAAACCATTCTATGATTCTATGGAAGCGAAGGCTGAGATGCTCTGACCTGACCTGATGGTAGGGCACTGACGAGGAGATGCCGGGTCTCCAGCTAACCAGAAGCAGCCACAAAATAATGTTGCAAGAAAAAATAGTGACATTCTTTAATGGGATGACAGGGCTTCTCTGGTCCTTTCCCCTTCTCTCTTTCCCCTTGGTACTGCTTAACTCCATGTGTTTATCCAGGATTTCTCAGCTTGTCATCCCAAACAGCCGCCGTAAATACAGTCTTTGACAGATACCCACCTAAATCATACCAGCTTCAATGATACCAGGTCTGGCAGTTCTTTTTTTAAGCTGTGTGAGGTTTTGCTAGGAAACCAGAGACACACTGCAGAGCTGATGCTTTCTGTATGTCCAGTACATGTAGGATGCAGTGACAAAACATCAGAGGACAAAATAATCAGAGGGAACTGCAGATGTTGAAAACTGGCTGATTTGTTTTATTCTGGCACAAATCTTTTCACATCTAAAATCCCTTAAAAAATTGCAGGTTTCTTAAATAACTCCCCTAAGCAGATGCTCAGATGAAATGTTTCTGTTGAAATTAAATGAAATGTTGGGTTTTGGTATACCAGGAAAACTCCCATCTCTTTGTTTGATGTATCATGCTTTGGGGTTTGTTTGGGGGTTTTGGGTGACCCAGTGAGGTAAAAAAATAAAGATAAATTAACTCTTCAGCATCTGCGTTCCTTGTGTTGACGTCTCTGCTTTCTCGCCCATAAAACCTTATTTTAAAGGATCAGTTCTTCTTTCATAGACGACATGACTGTGGAGTCCAAGCCCAGAGTCCAAGCATACCCCTTTCACCATGGTGTAGAAAGCTTTGCTTCCCTGGAACCACTCAGCATTTCCAGGAAGAAAACTTGATCCCTTTTTAAGCATTTCCTTTAAAAAATACTCCCAGTTCCCAGGAGGAGAAAACATTTGCTTCCCATGGCTTTGCAGGAAAGCATGGAAAGAAGTCCCAGCTGCTGACCTAAATTCAGAGTCAGAGAGGCCCTGGGAAACGCAGATCCCTGCAGCACAGCCCTTGGTCTGTATTATCAGAATTTAGATGCAATGGATGAATCCCAGCCTGGTTTTATGCTCTGTGGCCTCACGAGGTGGACACGCCATCGGTCATTTCTCTCCATGTTTGTGTCCCATCCCACCCCCAAAATGGACCAGCAAAGTCTCATTCCTGTAAATAGCTTGGAGGGGAAACAGTTTGGGATGACAGATCATAGTCAAAACCAGGGAAAAACCCCCAAAAAATCATTTCAGTTCCTCAAATTTAAAGCAAGGGATTTTCCTTGGACAGAAGGGAGAAGCAGCTAGTATCAGCTCTGGCTTTCATAATCATCCCTTGGCCAAGAGGGAGCAGGGACTTTCTCTGGTCACAGGCCAAGAAAGGGAAGGGTTGGTCTCAGTATCGGTGGAGACACACACATTCTGGGCAGGGGAGGCATTTGGGCAGAGAGGACGTATCCCACCACTGGATAAGGGGAAGGCAGCAGCAACCCCTGCCCAACCCCTGCCTCCATGAGCAGCATGGGGCACGGCCCTCCCCCTTCCCACCACACCAGCCCCACCAGCAACTTGGGGAAGCAAACATTAACCAGGGGGACAACGAGGGGCAACGCTGTCATGGGTTTTTGGAAAGGGTGATCATCACCAAGCAAGGGGGAGGCTCTCGGAAATCTGGGGTGCTGGGGATGGGGGCACAGCTGGGGAACACAGTCAAGGTGGACACAGCTAGATCTGGCCTTGCTTCAACTGCAACAACTGTTTGTGCAAGTCAAAGCAACGCCTACGAAGCCTCTGCAATTGAAGGGTAAAGCTGAGAGCCTGCAAAAGCACTGCCTGGGAAAGCCTTGGCTTCAAGGGACACAGAGACTGGCCTCAACACAGAAACTTGAAGCCACCTCGCAGCAAAGATTTGGGTCAATGAGACCCCATGGGTCAAGGTAAAAGGGGTAGATCCCATCCATGCTCCCACCACGTGCTTTGTGTGACTCGTTGCTGCTGACCTGTTAAGTTGAAGGACGTGGGTGAGCACTAGATCCATCTCTGATGAAGGATGGAGACTGAGTAGTGATCTTGCTGTACCAGAGAGAACAGAGCAGACTGGCAGCCTGGTGCATGGAGGACTGGATGCACCAGCACCTTAGAAGAGCTGTTTCAGCAACACTCTTCTGCCCAGAGCCCTGGCCTGGCCCCAAAATATGAGGGAAAGCATGAGAGCTGCTGCCTGAGCCTCACTTACCCTAAAATCATGTATCATCGTCCCCAAGACGGATGTTTGTGCAAAGAGGGGATGGACTGGGCACTCTTGGATGCTGCCCCTCACTCGGCCCCCGTCTGGGTCCAGCCTCAAACCCTGCCCAGCCTGAGCTGGGTGAGAGCAGGAATTCAGAGTCTGCTGTCTCCCCAGTCTCGTAAAAATCCAGTTTTGTAACTTTATCCAAAGTAAAGAAGGTCCATGAACTCGCAGCTGATTCCCGTGGGAGGCCGAGGGCAGTCCTGGTTTGTAGCATTATTTACATCCACAAGGCCGTTGGGTCCAAAACACAAATTTTGCATTTTCCAGAAATAGTCCAGGCTCCCAGGCAGAGGAAATACAGCATAACAGAAAGCAGAAGAAGCCTGTATTGAAGTGTTTTACAGAGCATTGATTTTTTTCTCCCAAGGTACAGCCCTGGGATGTTTCTGCAGAGCTGCTGTACTGTCAGCGCACGATGTGCTCTACTTGCCCTTTCAGGTTTAATGTCCCATTAATAATGCACCTCTGTATTTATTGCAGTTTGCATTAATGTTCCACTGTTACTTCTCCATCACTCGTTATTCTCTCTGTAGCGCCAGGCAAGGCTCCAAAACCCAAACAACGGCAGCGGCGTTGCTGCAGACCGAGCCACAGCCCCACCAGATTCAAGGCAGCCCCGCCGAGGGGAAGCATTTATCTTCCCAAAGTTGGCAGAGCGCGTTACACCCAGGAAAACGGGAACAGCTCTACATCCTCTCCAGCTCCGTGGATCAGCCCTAAACTTTTCCAGGGCAATTGGACAGTCAGCTCGTTCGAGGGATCTAAGCCAGAAAACTGTAAAGCATCATTAACGAGCTGCTTGCTTAATCCTGGCTCTAACAGGAGTGGGAATGAGGTGTTGGGCTGGCTCTGGCCCACAGCTCAGCTCAGCGACGTGGGCCTCCGTGGAGGATGCACTAACGACGCCTCCCTTGATCAACCTCACGCTAGGACAGGCAACTGCTGGAGAGGGTACAGCAGAGGGCTACAAAGATGATGAGGGGCCTGGAGCATCTCCCTTACGAGGAGAGGCTGAGGGACTTGCGTCTTTTTAGTTTAGAGAAGAGCAGGCCGAGGGGAGACATTCAAAACCCGCCTGGACAAGTTCCTGTGCAACCTGCTCTAGATGGACCTGCTTTGGCAGGGGGGGTTGACTAGATGATCTCCAGAGCTCCCTTCCAACCCCATCATTGATACTGTGATACTGGTCCTGAAAACCACTGCTTGGCTGCCCCTGGACCCTGCAGCCAGTGGAGCTCTGTAGGTACCTTGGCTTCTCACCCTACAGTACTCTGAGCACCCCACTACACCCCTGGCTCAGCATCCAGGCTGAGGCGTTGCTCTACCAGTGTCCACTCCCACCAGGAGCATCCCCAGAGCAGAGCAAACCAGGAACTACACAGACAGGCAACGCTGAAGGAGCTGGGTGGCTGCCTCATCTGGGGGTTATAGTGCTCATCCATAACGCAGGGCTTCATAACCCTCTTTTGCCTGAGGGACTTCCAACCCCCATCTTTCACATTACAGAAAAATGCCTTAAAATCCTGAAAAAAAGAGATAACTGCAATCCTGTTTTGAGGCAGGATTTCTCTCCACCCTTCCAGACAAGGCTGCACAAACACTACAAGAAAGGTTTCTCTGGTCTTCCAAGAAAGCCTTAGTCTCCCCTCCCTTCCCCTGGGAACGGAACTGACCTCCGCCCTCCCTCATCCCTACAAACAGCACATTACTTCCAGCAGCAGCAAGGAGTTTCAGAGCAGGAAAAACTGAAGTTTCCCAGCCCCAGGCTTCACTCAGGAGGTGAGTCTGAAGTCCCTCAAGGGCACTGCAGAGAGCATCCTTAGTGGCTGCTCTGAACACTGAGCTCATGGACACGACCATAGTTCACCTCCTCTTCCCTGGCCGTTCTCAGAAAGAAGCCACATTTGCTTTTAGTTATTATTATGCAGTTATTTACAAAACAAAACTCAGGGTCTTCAGGGTGAATCATCATCTGCGCTGCTTAGTGTGCAACAGGAAGGAAAAGCAAGGACTGAAGATTCACCAAGTTTCCACTGTTCCCTTCTTGCTGAGTTAACAGGTTGCCACACGGCAAGCTGCAGGAGACACAACTTGTTGTCCCCTACTGCACAGCGGTCCTCTTCACACCCGCAGACCCCAGCCTTCACATCCACCCCAAAGATCAAGACTGCCACGTTCAGCACTAAAACCTTCAAGACACTTTTTTGGATCTCAGCCTTCATGAGTGAGGTTCACAAGTTCTCCCATCTGACCTAATAAGAGTTTTCGCTTTGGCTCGATCCGCCTGCAGCCAGACAGACCCAGGAGCACAGCCAGGTCACCACAATCTGACCTTGTCTCTGAGGTATCACATGCCTTTTTACTTGCCAAAGTCCTCAGCAGATGAGGTAGCTTCCAGATTTCAGTACTTACTGGGAAGCTTCAAGTGGTTTGTCCAGAAAGTCTCTGAATGATTACAGATCTCTTCGAGCTGTGTTGTTGCCACTGCCTGGTTACTGACCTACACAAGCGTAACAACACGGGAACCAACGATCTGGCAAAACAAACTTTTCTGCTGTCTTCTAATATTTAGCTTCTCCTTTGAGATGAAAGAAGCATTAATCCCTATTTGTATCCATTCTTATTGCCTCATTCAGGATTTTTTTTTAATGTTTACTGACAAGACCAAGCCTTCTATTACAATTGATTAAGCTTGAACATAGCTCACTTTCCAACTGCTGTACAAGCAGAAACTGATTCACCATTTCTGACATGCTGAAAAGATCTGTTATCCCTATGTCACAGGTAACAAATTTATATCAGCCAGTGGTTGTTTTGTACCAGACAAGCAGGATACACCCCACAATCTATGCCCTGCTTGCCAAAGCAGGTATGACCTTGATCAACGCCTATAAATACTCAAAGGGTGGGTGTCAAGAGGATGGGGCCAGTCTTTGGTCAGTGGTGCCCACAGAATCTCCTGGGTTGGGACCTTTAAGAGCATCTAGTCCAACCATTAAAAAAACCCCAAAAACACCACACAGGAAAAAAAAACACCAAACAAAACACACACCCCAACACTAAACCATATTCCCGAGCACCGTGTCAATTTGCCTTTTGAACACCTCCATGGATGGTGCCTCAACCACTTCCCCGGGCAGCCCATTCCAATGCTTGATAACCCTTTCCGTGAAGAAATTGTTCCTAATATCCAACCTGAACCTCCCCTGGCACAACTTGAGGCCGTTTCCTCTTGTCCTGTCGCCTGTAACTTGGGAGAAGAGACCAACCCCCGCCTCTCTACACCCTCCTTTCAGGTAGTTGTAGAGAGCAATAAGGTCTCCCCTCAGCCTCCACTTCTCTAAACTGAACAAACCCAGCTCCCTCAGCCTCTCCTCATAAGGCTTACTCTCCAGACCCCAGCGACAGGATAAGAGGTAACAGGCACAAACTTGAACATAAGAAGTTCCACCTAAACATGAGGAGGAACTTCTTCACTTTGAGGGTGGCAGAGCACTGGAACAGGCTGCCCAGGGAGGTGGTGGAGTCTCTGTCTCTGGAGACATTCAAAACCAGCCTGGACAAGTTCCTGTGCAACCTGCTCTAGATGGACCTGCTCTGGAGGGGGTTTGACTAGATGATCTCCAGAGGTCCCTTCCAACCCCATATCATTCTGTGTTTCTGTGACCAGAAAACGAGCATCACTGCCTCTCCTTCTGGCTGAATAATTGTCAGTTTCTTCTATTACAGCTTTAAAAAAGCCTCTTCCCCCAGCTTTCACATCTGCACGTCCCGGGAGTGCACATTCAAACTTATAACCTTTAGCTTTCCAGACAAATGATCTGTTATTACTAACACAGACAACACCTAGAAAGCCAGCAATTTTAGAAGCTATCTTTTCTTCTCTCACTCCTCCCATGTTTTCGCAGTCTTAGGGTATCCTGGCACCGTACAGAGAGTGCAGCAGAGAGTTAAGAGAAAGAGGGACAGTTCCCAAGGAAGAAGCATTAAGAGCGTGGCCAATGCTCTGACCACTGCATCTGACTTCTAAATCACCTACAAATGGAAATCCAGTGCACGTACACAAACTAGAGAAAATCGCCACAAGATCCGACTGTTCAGTATTAGCTCTGCATTATTGCTGACAACTGTCAAAGTAATGTCAAGGATAGTTGAAGAAAGACTTGTAAATAGTGTGCATTCAAAGTGATGCTGCAGAAGACACTGAAAAACAGGATGAAGAGTTCTCAGTGCCGTCTGACATGTTTCTTCACCATTTATGACTTGGTCTTTCACCAGAGAGAAAACCAGGTTTTCTCAGCAGCAGAAAAATCACACTGAATTCTGATTCAGAGCAGCAAGATACTTGGAAAAAGAAGAAAAAGAAAGTCCCACTTATGACATCCCATCTTATTTCAGTATTTGCAAAGCTCCATTTGCACACTCGCCTGTTCTGGCCTTTCAATCTGATCTCCTGCTCTCTACGAAATGACATCTACTGCCAGCTCTTTAGGGTCCTTTATGCCAAAACTGACCCCATTTGTCCGTTTTACGTAATTACAATTAATTTATGTAATTGCAAGAGCACAAAAGAGCCTCCTCCCAGACTATGTTTGAGGGTAGGTAGTTCACAGCTTCAAAAAGAACTGCACAGTGACGGGAATTGTTGCAAGGAAACTAAGACACTTTTAAATGTTGTGTGAAAACAAGTCTTCTGACCCTAGGAAGCAGGACATTTCTTCTACCTCCATTTTCTGCACACATGAATTTTAAGCAAACTGAAACTCCTCCCAGCTCAGAAACGGCAGTGTAGATGATTCCTTACCCAACGTGCTTGTGCTACGGATTAACAGTAATTGCTACCTCAGCTGCCTTTTCTTCACAGTATAAACTTAGCCCATTTACGTGCCGAAACACACACAGTTCTCCAGCCCTGAAGACACAAACTCTCATCTGAGGTCCTGCCACACTCTTTCCCCCTCTTACTTTTGCCCCTGAGCAGGAACAGCCACCTACTTTGCTTTCCTAAGCAGACATTAGGTAAGATCCTAATTGTAATGTTCGGGGCTCTCCTACAGCGTCAGTTCTTTCAGATCAGAATAGGTTTTTTGGATCCTGGCCTGTACCAAAATTTTATAGTTAACTCAAAACCAAAAGTGGAGGTCAGCTCATCCTGTCAGAGCCAGAGCACATTTTGCAAAAGATTCTATTGAAATCAGCATCAGATAACCCGGGAGGAGGACCCACCACCTACTGAATTCATCACCATTTCCTGCACAGCCAGTTCCGCAGCTGTTTGACACACAACGTGGTGGAAAGCAAAGGACAATTACGGCAGTGTGTTTTCCCAAAAGGAGACTATGTAACATTTAATAGGTACTTTAACCCCCTGCTCATTGAGCACACACAGCCCTTGCTCCCCTGAAGCATGCTGGCTGACTGCTCCCCCACCACCTCACACGTGGATATGCTATACCAAAATAGAAGACTAGTGAACTTCCTTGTATTTCATGGCTCCATAACATTAAGGACAATTAATTATCTTGATATATTCAAAGCGACTTCTTAAGCTTCACAGAGAATTGATATGAACACTTGGATGCATGAATTATTTTGGTCAAACTCTTTGGAGCATTAAAGGATGCCACATCTCCAGAGAGTGAATGTGGCATAAATGCTCCTCACTGCAGGACTGTGAATGCCTTTTGGGGATCCTTCTCAGCAAATGGTCTGTAACAGTATAGACTGTAGCCTGAAATTAAAAATCTTTTTGTTACCACGTTTGTTCTCTCCCATCTAACCATTAAGCTGCATCCAACTAATTCTGTCCAGGTTGTTCGCAGAATGACATATTTTTGTGAAATACGGAGCAGGTGCTAAGATTAGAGAAAGACACAAAGAAATCTTTTATGAAGATTTGCAGCGTGAAACCAGAGAGCTTACCGGCCTAATGCGTTTGTTAACCTTCAGCACGGTTTGCAGTACATCTGACACAGCTTCAAAGGGGTGAGACCACTCGATGGAAGTCCATCAAGATACTCCAGAGAGGCTCTTTCACAATCCAAAGCCAACATCTCCCACTACCTGACCTGATCCCCGTTAGTGTAGCTCCACTGGAAGCAGGAGCTCCTCAGCTGGCAAAGTGAGTTCTGGCACTCTTCCACTAGCTTAGGGGCACCGCTGAGAGCGATTTGGGGTTAAAATCGGTTAGAAAACTTGCCTATATGGTAGTGAGTGAACTCAGAAGAATTTTAACTACTCATGTGCATTTCATTCGGATTAAATTGAATGTAAACAAAGAAGTCTGATTTCTGAAGAGTGGCTCTCGGCTACACAATTGTTAACAGCCAAAGTGATCAAAGTGATGGCTG
Source organism: Tringa tobata (assembly GCA_033628505.1). NCBI lineage: Eukaryota > Metazoa > Chordata > Aves > Charadriiformes > Scolopacidae > Tringa > Tringa tobata. The sequence continues at coordinate 4,283,214 of JAHREE010000130.1, read as the reverse complement.
TTGGCCAGGTGACAAAATTCTCTCAGTAACACAGCCACAGAATAGGCTGTTCAGAATACTTCTTTGCGATGTTCTTTATTAAATATCCTCTTTGATACAGAATATTTAAGCAAAAATAGTTTAAAAACTCTGTTTCAGAAATTCTTACAGGAATCTTTTGTGTAGTTGCTGTTACAGCAGCTCATGTTGCCATTTAAGGAAAAAAATTTATCAAACGTCAAATTCCTCACTGAGTAGAGATCTGTTCCATACAAAGAAGTCATATGTAGGTACTGGAAAATGCCTATAGAAACCATGAACACTCTGAATTCTGGTCTTCAACTAATAAAGAAATTAAACAATTGTGTCACAGACACATAATTCTTAATAAATGAAGTAGCAGAACAGGAAGATGCATCCTCTAAAGGTTATAAAAGTCATGGCAGTGCACAAAGTAGAGCAAAACAAGAGGATATGCCTCAGGCACAGATGCTTCAATACAACATTGAAGCTTCAGCACAGCACTGCCCAGCTGCCCCTGGGAGCCTGAGTGCTATTTCCAATACTGGAAATTTGCCACACAGCAATCGTGTGGCAACTAGCACTGCCCACCCAGATGGGATTCTGCCCCACAAAAATTAGACAGCATAAACAGATTCTGCTTTGACTTCTGTCTGCCACAGCTGCTGCATGGCCTGTTTGAGACCCAGATGGTCTTCTTCATTTTATTCTTTTCTATGTAAACCAATAATTTTATTTGTTATATTAATGAACAGTAAATAAATGTTTCTTTGGATCAAAGGATAGCTCCTATAGGTGCAGACATTCTCATTAAATCGATTAGGCTCATCACGTATCCAGATTAACAAACCTGTTGGTACAAGAAATATGACTGGGGACACAGTATGTGCCCTTGTTGCATACCTGTAGAGCATATGTATCTGTTATGATGAACATTTTAGTCAGAATCCTTAAGTTCTAACCAAAATACTACGTAAGGGGTTGCTTGAGGTCAAACAAACCAGTCCCCCCTTTCACAACTTTTCCAACCACTAGGCACGCAGAAGGGGATCGCAGTTCATCATGGGCACCTGTAACAGAATTCAAACAAAATCATATTAGGATGTTTCCAAAGGTTTGTCAGAGGTCAGTGCTGAAAAGCAAGCATTTCGGTTTACATGCAAGAAGTCATCTGGTGGAGCCCCCCCCAGTGTGGGTAGGTGGCACTGCCACCTACTGCTCAGATTGAATTTGCATTTCTGAGAGAATTTCAAAACTCTTCCTACCCCCTCCTAAAATAGCTATTATCTCATCCCAATCTTTTTGTGCAAGCAGAGAATTAGGCCACACATCACTAACACTCTCCCTATTCACCATGAAAAGACAACACATTCTGAATTCCAAGAGAACGCAGATTCGACCTTCCAGTGAACACATTTTGCTGATTAAACACATCACTAAAAAAATACATCACTGAGGCAAAAACCAAAAAGATTCCCTTTTCAGTGCTGCCTTTTTCTTTTGTTAGAGTGAATCCTTTTGATGTGGATTTTAAATCCTTCTGGCTAGATACGAAGAGAACTTTTCACTGAAGAGACATTCCATGAATTCCTTTGATTTTGTGGTTACTCACTGTAGCGAAATAGTGTCACAGAAATTTGGAAGCTCTCCAGATGATCTGTCTGGCTAGGACTATTTTGCTTTCACTGTTTTTATAAGCACCAGGCTGTTTTTCATTCATCCTAACTACAGCAAGCTGGAATTTTGTCATCAGAGCAGTCGGAAGATTGGAAATAAAAATGTCAAGCTTCTGCTAAGTTTGGGTCATCTTTACTCCACTGAGCAAAAAGTCCTGAACTTTCTGTCATACTGAGGATGGGGGCAGGAGCTGCACCGAGTCCTGTGCTTGCAGCTCGGATCTCAGCTACAGCTAAATAATTAAATAGCTGCTCCTAAATGTGTGTCAGCTCAAGGGAAAAAAAAGGTCCTTTGTTCAATCATGAAACAAACCCGTCATAACTGTCCTGTTTGCTCCCGTGATGTTAACAAAGAGTTATTCTTTGAGCAAACAGCCAAAGGGGTCTCCCTTCCGATGCAGCGTGCTCTCTGCAGACTGAGCCCTCCTCAGCAGTCTGCTGGGTCACACCTGCACTCTAATGGCACTTCTTACGTTTGCTGTGCACAGCGGTCACAAAACTTCTTTTTTTCTTCTTACTGATCCATGCCATAAGCGAGCACACCCTTGCAGTGTCTCTTTAAATGTACAGTCAAGTGATGGGTTACATTAAGGCAAATGAGATCCAGACTGCTGCAATCCACGTTATGACTTTGGTTTCCATCTTGGTGAAATCAGTAACTTCCTCCACTTGTAATCAGTGCAGCTTTCCTGCCAATTCACCGTGCCCTTCTGTCAGTACGCACTTCTTGTCTTTATTCATAATATTATCCATAAATATAATTACGTTTCACTTGGCAAAAACCTTATGGTATTTCTAAGTCGTGATACAATGTAAACGCAGAGCAAGAGTGCAACTGCAGGAAACATCCTCTTCTATTCAATTTCACCCTAGGTTTACAATTTTCCCCTTGATTTTCAGATTAATTTTATGTCAATTATAACCGATACTACTCATTAAAACCCAAACTACCTTCCCAGAAAGGTATAAAACCAGTATTAACAAAATGGAATTTGGTGATAAAAGTATCTCTGACATCTGTGCAAGGCAGATTAAGACAGTAGCTGAGGAGATCATGCTGATAGCTTTTCCCGTTTGTATTAGGTAGCAAAGAAGGCAGCAGAGGAGCACCCAAGAAGGAGAGCATCCAATTGGCAAGCAACAGAAACCAAGACTATTTGCAAAACAGAGACGTAATTAGTATCCAAAGCATGAGATCAAGCAAACTGTCTTCATGACAGATTTAGAGCACAAGTTTTTTTTTGATAGGACTCCTAAATGTAGGTGGCTAGTGCTACTGTAAGTGCCCTAAATGATCCTTGCAGCCATGTGACCTCTACACCTTCCAGAGCAGCAACTAGCAGGAAGAAAGGACACTCAGGCATCTCAGCTGGCACCAGAAACCTAATGAGTCTGACCCTTTGCCTGTGTTTGAGGAAAAAAGTAAAGATAATAAAGTGCTACAAAGCAGAAGAAAAACAGAATTGAAGTAACGACCGGGAGGACTGTTCTCACAATAAAATTCTGAATAGCAAGATTAGAGAAGAGATGAAAATATGGGAGTTACAATACAAACACGAAAACAAAGCAGGGATGACAATTTTAATGGTAGAGACAGAAAAAAGGCCGATTTAGTAGTCTGTTAAAAGGCTTTGCTATAACAAATCTTAACAATCTTAAGGTTTGTTATAAAAATGCCTATCTAATTCTTAAAGAAAGGAGTCACAGACCCCACAAATTACATGTGGGAGCTGACTTCATTTAAGCTGACAGAATTTTATTAAAAACATCTGGAACGTTTTCCTAGGCAAGGACTTAATTAAAATTTTAGCCTCTGGCATTTTTTTCTAATGCAATTACGCATTACTCAAAACAGTGGAAAGTTACGATGAAAGCAAAGCATACGTGAAATGCCACAGCAGTATAGTTCAAACTAAACCATTTACCCATCATTGTTGCTTCCTTCAAGAATTTGTAGCTGGTTTCAAATGTCATCTGCTGCAGAGGGGAGGAGTTGGACTGAATTCCAATACGATTCAGTGGTTTATAAAATCCTTCAAAACACATGTAATCGGCCACAAGCGAAAGGTGCCGAGGGTCTACCACAATGCCTAAGAACACAAGAAAGAGCAACCATCAGAGCATTCAAGGGCTAAGGTTGTGGGTTTTTTCTAAATAAATCAGGTCTAAATTAAATCAATTAAATCCCCTGAATCTAATCAACGTAGGGAACATCTCTACTAACATTCTTCTGGCAGTTGTACCTCTTTGCGTGTAGAGGTACAACTTAACTGCTCCCCTCAAATATCCAAGAGAGGCAGACCTCACTACAATATAAAACAATGTCTCTCCAAGGAAACTGAAATGTCAAGAATGTTGTGAGGTGGCAGTTTCTCCACATAAAATCAGGAAGGTCTGCATCATCTTTGTTTAGGCAGAAGGGGGATCACACATCCATCCCTTTGTGATGGGACGCGCTCAGGCCCCTCACCACGTGGCCTGCAGTAGCCAGCCACTGGAGTCAGAAAGATTCTGCTATTTTCTGTGTGTGACGTTAGGCATCCACAGGAAACTCCATTTAGGCTAAAAAAGAAATAGCACTTATTTTTACATAATGCTTGTGGAGTCCCTGTAATGGGGGATCATTAACAGCTCTGTCAACATTTACCTAGCAGTTCTTGAGAAACTAGAAGGTCAGACCATTCTGGGATGCCAGCTGGCAAAACTGTTTGATGTAACTGGTTGGTAAAATTCCCACTGTATCAATCTTCCCTCTTTTCAATAGTTTAATTCATAGCAAGACTTAGCTCAATTAAGGGAAATTCAACATGCCTAACTTTAGCAGCTTATGAAGTCAGGCGTCTTCCCCAAGCTGCCTGGACTCTCTGAAAAATCTATGCAGAGAGAAGAACATTCAGGCAACGCAGCGCTGCTATTTTAGGAAAGATATAAAAACTTAATTTCAAAAGGAGCCCACAGTCCCATCATTAAAAAGCTACAGGGAGGCAAGATTAATCCTATTCTCAGGAGCTCTATGCAGTCTAACATAGTTAGGTTCCTCAGACATTAATAGTTAATTTGTCTGGATCTTCCACCTTGCAAAAAATAAATATACCCAAATAGAAAAGCTCTGTGAAAGGGGGATAAATTCAGCCTCACCTAGTGAATTTTCTACTGATTAAATGGAACCTAACAATTAACTAACGATATCCTCACAGATGGCACTATAATGATTAAAATGAGGAAAAGGTGCAACTTAGAAATACACACATAAATGAAGATCATGCAAAAACATAATTTCGTAAGCACTGTGACTGGGTTTTCCCATTTATATGATAATAAAGACTATCTTTAAAAATACAATGCAATCTTACCATATACAGCAAATACATCTTTTATTTCCTTTATAATCACCCTCAGGGCAGACTCAATTCCGTAATTCTTAGCCATGGCATGAATATCATTGGAATAAAGTCTGTTCAGGTCCAAAATCTGAAAGCAAAGAACCAACAGATACAAGATAAGGCAGTAGTTAGACACCAGATAGGGCAGTAGTTACTTTCTCTTTCTAATCAACTTAATACAGCATTTTTCATTAGCTTAAGCAGCACCAACAGTTGCAGAACAACTAGGCAGGAGCTTGGAATCAACTACAGACAAAAATTCCTCTGGGGATTTATGTTTAAGCTAGTGATCATAGCATTTTGTATGTGAATAAGAGTATTGGAATCAAAACTCAGCACAGAAGAAATGATAAACATGACATGATAAAAAGCAGGAAAAAAAAAGAAGAAAGAAACCTTCCCAAGCAGCAGATGAACACGTAAAGTCTTCCAAGCAACACAATGCAATGTCCAGTCTGTCTCAGCCAGCCAGAACTTTTAGCAAAAGCATCAGAGAAGATGTAGCATAAAACAATCCCCATATTTGTCGAGTTATGGGCTAGATGATATAACAGCACTATTCATCTCCAAGTACTGCAATTCATTTAGATGGAAGAACTCCCTCAAGTAACATTTAGAGAGAGTTACAAGCGTGGTGTGGAATTATCTGTCATTAGACACTGGGCTGCTGCACAAAAACTGATTTGCAAGCTACCCTTGAGAAAAGGCTCTGCTGAGCTCTGAACACATCAGGGGGAAATAGGAGGAGGAAGAGAATTTAAGAGCTGAAAAGGCTACACATCACCCCCGATAAATGTAAATGGTACCCATCATCCACCATTGCTCCCTAGAATACAAAAGACCATTCAAGTTCAGGATTATGAATAGATTACGTACATCAGAGTATCTGAACAGCTCTGCAAGGTTTATCCCTTCGGTTTGCAGAACAAATTCCTTCTCTCCTTGCTTATTGGTACTTTCATTCAACAAGCATCGCGTGATCCCCTTCACTTCATGAATGACTGTGCTTCGGGCAACAGAGACAAGCAAGGAGGAGATATCAAAGTACACCTTCATCAATGGAAGCGCCAGTGAAACCTAAGAGGAAAAAAAGGCCCAGTGTAGTGTTCTGTAAGGAAGCTTGAACGTTAAGGTCAATAACCAGCCTACCTCTATTTAGGCAAAAAGTAGACAACTGGAATTACCCTAGTTACATGTTCAGGAACATTAACGTCTGACTAGAATTACAGCTGAACGATGCTATTAAGAACACCACAACCAAAGACCGTTCATCTAGATTGCTTTCAAGATCGATGAATTTAAAATGACTGCTGGTTTTTGGGTGGCTTTTCTTAGGGTGGTGGGGTATGTGTTTGTTGTGGGTTTTGTTTGTTTGAGATTTAAAGATGCTAAGACTTTTTCAGCTGTCCAGCCATCCCTTTCATTTATCAAGAACTACACAGTGGTGCACCATATATTTAGATTAAAAACACAACAAACGTGTCAAAAACCTGTTTTTAAAAAAAGTTTCATCAAGGGTTCTGAAAATTAGACATTACTAAAAATTATTTCAAGTATGTTTGTACCGCCATTTTTCTCTATTAATACAGCATTTTTGAGACAAAGGAGCAGCACTCCACGGATCCATTTGTTACGGGAGCTACATGCAACCATTGAGTAAGCACAGACAGATGTTTCCAGACACCACCACCTTACCTCACACCAAAGTTCATTTTCAGTGTCAAACGTGTAATCCTGTATTGATGGGTGGCTGTCCAGAACAGCATTCACTCGCAACTCTGCTGACTGAAGTAATCGAGTTTTCTCTTTTTTAGTCTGAGACATAAAGGAAAGATGTTGAGAATCATCACCGTCTGCTTCATTCTGGTCTTCTTCAGCACCGGGAGCCCTTTCTTCCTTTTCCGATTCAGCCTCTTCATCTTCTACATTCTCATCAATGTTTTCTTCCCCGTTCTCTTCTTCGCTTTCATAATCAACCTACAAAGAAATAATGTCCCATTTATCTGAGCCAGACCATGTACAGAAACAAAGCACACCACGAACAGTTTTATTTGAGAATATTCTTGACAGTTGAATTTCAAGTGTCTCATCTATGACACAATGAAAATGCAATTCTGGTGTACAGAAAAATAATACAACAGATTTGGTTCAGTCTCTATTCCTTTATAATCTTGCCATTATTCCTCAATACAGCCTGGGATGCTACACAGTCCTGGGACTGTAGCAGAATTTAGTTTTCTCCCCCCCAAAAAGGCTCTTCCCATAATCCAACTCTGATGACAGGATTCCCTCAGGATTTTCAATTACTCTACCCTCTTGCTGTAATTATGAAGTAGTGAACACAGAGAAACATACAGAGCCACAGAGAATATTTACTGAGAACCACAATAAACTTTTAAAAACAAGTAATGGCATGAAATTAGCAATAAATAAAGTTAAGAAGAAGTACATCACAGACACCCTGATGGCCCAACACGTCTACTCTATGCCTGAAGAACAAGGCTTCGGAAAAACAGATCCCTTCCATCTCTAAATTGCATGGTTCTGTATTACTCTTAAAGGACAGCAGTGACCAGGCTCGACCAAGGTCATTGCAAAGCTCAGCTATAAGCTGTAAGTCTTATGCTAGTTTTCCCCCCAAAAGGTTTGGGTTTTTTCATCATTTTGTTTCAATGGAAGCTTTCCTTCCCAAATCAAACCAAGGCAGAGAAAACTGGGAATTAACATGCAGTGCTGAGCACCTAGAAAATCGTTACCTCTTCTTCCTGGTTCTTCTTCTGTTTTGCTTCTGTAGCATCACCATCTCCTTCATCAGCTTCCGCATCAACAATGTTCTCTTCTTCCTCTGCTGGAGCTTCCTGATTATTCTGTGTCTACAAATCCATGACAGACCAGATAATCAGGACAAAGCATCAACTGCCTCAAAAGGCTTTAACCAAACATTTGGAATTTAACAATCCCTTTTTCAGTGGTCTACCTTTAAGGACAAATTAATTTCTGTAAGCCCACTACTATGATAAAGAAATAATGAACTTACACTCATGACAACTTTAACATTAAACAAGATGAACACCTAGAAGATAGATAAGCTATCAGCCTGACTATATGACAGTCCTTGATGGGAGAGGAGTGGCAGAAGGAACATGCAAAAAAACCTTTCAATGATTGAAGGATATTCCCCAAAGTTTTGACAACCACTGCTACAACAGGACATTGATCTGGGAGCAAATGGAGAGTAATATGCTTTTATCTCACTGAAGCTGAAATAACCAGGCATTTTCAGAGTACAGTCTTACGTACATTAGGATTTAATACAAAATAACTTTAATTTCCTTGTTAATTTTAGGACAATCCAAGGACAGTTTATGCACAAAGAAAATATCTAAGAAGTAATTAGTATTCACACATTTCATGCTCATACTGAAACATGCTATGCCTTTCCAAATTCTGGTTCTCAAAAATAAAAGTGAGGTGTTTTTCTGTACCTTGTCTTGATCACCATCTAAATCTTTCCGAGTTGCCTTCCTGGTGCTGACTTCCGTAAAAGATGCCATCTTTGCACTCTTCCTTTTAATTGCTTCCAGAAAAATTTTAAAGAACCTGGAAGAAGCACCAACCCAGAACGTCAAAGCTCAGCAGTACCGTAGTCAATTTCAAGTTGCCAGAAAATTAATTTATTTTGTTTAAGAAGCCAGTGTACTCATGACAGGACATATTCTCTGGTGGATGCAGAAGTACTTATAGGATAAGGCAAATAATTTTTCTTCTTGTCCCTTCCCCATTCCTTTCAGAATAAAAAGGTTGCTGTCATCTCTCTTACCATCACAGATGTAGCTATGCATCCACAACTTAAAATTATAAGCTCATCTGGACATAAAACTGCACATCAAATTGACCAGAAGACATGGGTTACTACTGGACTTTTTTCTTTTTTAAACCAATGAGCACATGCAAAATTGTTAAATAAAGTAACCCAGCTTGAACTCATGTGGCCTGAACAAGGAAGAAATCAATGAAGCCTTTTTTTTTCCAAAACAAAAGTAGCTTTCAGTAGACCCTTATCATTAAATGTTCTATTTTTAACTACACAAATTCAGCCAGACATGGGAAAGGATGCATGGGAAAAAAAGGAAGAGGAACAAAAAGACCAGCCTTTTCAAATTTATTTATTTTTCAAAAGTAATTAAAAAATTAAGGTTTAATTGTTTTCAACAAGAGCACAAGGGATACCTAAAGTATTCAAACATCTTTGCTCGTAATAAATGCTTAAGCATCCCAAGATAACAAATTAGATGTTGCTTAGAAGTCTCTTCTAATACATCAGAGACATGTGAAAGGCCTGCTTTGATACAATTCTGCACTGTCACCATGCCACAGATCCAGTTTTATTTAGGATATAAAAAACAACTGTGTAGATGCTTCTGCAAGCGCATCTGCAGAAAGCTGTTGCTCTGAAAGCCATAGCAGCAGTAATAAACAACATGCAGTGACCCTTCAAGCCCATAGGGAGGCAAAAGAAGAGCAAATATTGACTATCTGTAAGTAAACTCACCTTGTTTCCATGAAGTGCAAGATCTCCCTGGGCTTCACACACTTCTCCTCTCGGTAATATTCATGGGGCAAGAAATGGAATTTGATTTTGTAGAGGCGATGTTTGTTCTGCTTGCACTTCACACGCAGAGATTCCTCTATCTCAACTTTCTGCAAGACCTACAAAAGCCCCAAGTAGGAACGTTACTCCTTTCATGAAAGAGCTTCATTTACTTCCTGTAATTCCAATGCTTTCCACAGGAGACCAGAATTACACAAGGCTAACTGGCATATTTTTCTGGAGGCTGCATGGCAGCTCCTGGGCGAAAAGGACTTGACTCTGTTGCACTCTCTTTGGCTTAAATGCCTCTCAACAATTAACTTAGACAATACTGGGAGAACAGCCTCACCTCCCAGAGTCCTTCACAAGGGCAGGCCAACAGCTTCAATTCACGCTCATTGAGCATGACAGTATTTCAGCACAGAACTGGGTCTTAATTCTATCCTTGCTGCTTTCACCTTGAAAGAGTAAGGCAGAAGAGGGTAGGGCATGCAGGAGAGCACAAGACTGCACTCCTGGGAATACAGGGAGCACGGAATACATCCGACTTCTGTATATTGAGTCTCCAAGGACTCTGTATATTGAGACTCCAAGGAGTCACACGTTCTGCTTTTATTGAGCACAGCTACTTGTATGAGCCTAGGACGCGGTGGGGAGCAAACAGAAAGGTCTCTACTATGCCAGTCACAGCCAGATTAGCTTGTCTCTTAAAGATAAAACAAAACCCCTTCAATTCTAGAGATTGACAAAAAAGGAACTTGAGAAAATAACCAAAACAAGGCTATGGCAACAAACATAATTCCTCCCTGCCATTATACTATGGCTATGTATGAACTGTTACCCTCCCCCTTTACGTTCTATAGAGAGTTTGTAGCCTGTGACAACGCGCAACCAAATTAAATTGAATTTAAGTCTCATACAGCCACAGTAACTGCAATTCCTTTCAAAGCTCCAACTCCTAGCAGATATTACAGGTTTGGTATGCAAGAGGTGAACAGAAAGGACCCTCTCATCTTGCGCCCACAGATAAGTCTCTGAAAACAGAAACTGCTACAAAGCCAGACTAACTGATGAGCTCAAATAAGAAATTTTGTTTGCAGACTCTCAAAGGACACACTGAATAAGAAGCTCACCTCAGCTAAGCACACTCTTGTGAGCTGCTTCTTAAGCTGTTTCACCTTCTTGAGAGCTTTCTTGGTATTGAACACAGGAACACTCATCGTTGGTGTTTTAATATTTGCACTGGCCACCATCAATATTTCCCGCAACCTTTAAATAAAGAATGACATTGCAAATTAAGCAATAAAAGCACTATGCAATCAAATAAATATCTAGCTCATTTAATTAGGCAGCATGCAGCAACCACCAGTTCCACCAAAGCCATATGGAAGAGCCGTGGTTACCGTTGCAGTGCTTCTTTTCTTTTTTCTGGTTCCTCACCAGCACAGCACACCAGTAGCCCTGCTCCCTCAACTGGATTATCACCCCAATTACGGGAAGAGACTAGAGATGACAAATTGCTCCCAGAAGAACTAATGAAGCCTGTTTGCTACAGACACATAATGTATGCCTCCTCACACTTTCTCCCCCTCTCCTGCTTCTGTGAAGTAACACAACCATCTCCCACCACAGCCACAGCCACCCACGAAGGCCGTGTTGTTCAGAACAAGCTGATGACTGGCTGGTAAACACACCTGCACTGATAAAAGTCACTGTCACCACACAGAAGTGCCAGGGGAAACCTGGCTGCTATAAAACACGTCCCTTTCTACAGAGGTGATAACAATACTAAACGTGCAAGATTTAATAATTACAGTGAAATTTGGTGTATGAAAAATAGGTTTAAAAGTTTGTAGGGGGAAGAAGTCAGCAGAGGGCAAACCCACAAGGCCTCATTTCTTTAGTCTTATACTGTACTGAATAAAATACAGAAACAAGTAAGCTACTTGCTATACACATCAGATAAGAGAAAGGGGCCTTCACAAATATTTTGTATCTGGAAAATGAACTAAAACAACCATAAAATTGTACAAGGTTAAAATAGTTCTGAACAGGCCCAATTTACAATTAAACTGAAGGATCATTTGCCCTCAAGATGACACAGATACTTCCAGTGAGATTAAACGCTATTACCTAAGCACCAGAAATGGCAAAGGACCCACTGAGAACACAGTTTACTCACCTTGGAATACCCAACGTGACATTCATTTCACCTCTGCCAGCAAAGTGGAAGGTGTTCAGAGTCATCTGTGTGGAAGGTTCCCCGATACTCTGAGCTGCAAGAAGACCCACAGCTTCTCCTGGGTCACAAAGAGATCGCTGCCACTTCAAATATAACAAATCCTTTAATCTGAAGATAGGAAATAAGAAGAGGTTTAGCTCAATGCAGTACAAAATAAAGAACTCCTGGTAACTCATGGATAAATACACACCAGAAAGTGTAAAATTGTCTCTCCCAATCTGATCTGACCAAGACAGCCCATTATCACAGAACTGAGGCTTTGGCCAAACCATATTTTACTTCTGCTAATTCCCACAATGTCAAAAGAGAATCCATTTACTCCCACTTGCTCATCTTAACTGCACTGCTAACTCAAAGATGTAGCAAGAGCATTGTTTGGTTTTTAACCATTACTTTAAAATATTGTTTTATATGTAGGGGGACAGCAATATGTTGCTGTTACTCCACAAAGCCTTTGCCAAAGCCCTTAGCAGCACAGAAAATTCATGTTTGGAAGAAACATACGCTGCACATGAAGCACACTCGGCTTTCAGGAAACATCTCGAAATCCACCACTTTGTTTCATGAAGGTAACAGCAAAAAGAAGAGCTAATAAAGACTTCTCATCTTTAGCAAACTCAGTCCAAAAATAGCTTTGGGGTATTTTTTTTTTGGCTCAGTGCAAAGTAGTAAAGACATGGAAGTTATTACCTATCAGAAGAAAGTGCTGGGTGCATATAACTTTGTCTGTTCTCAGATTCCCATTTCTTGATATAATCTTCAACTCCATTTTCAAATGTTTCTGATACAGATGCAAAATAAGTATCTGGACGCCAAATGCCAAGGCTTGGGTCAGGACACTTGTTGGCCTTCTTCAGATACTTTCTTCGTTTCTTCTCATCTAGTTCATACCACATCTTCAGTAACTGAAAATAAGAGGGGATTTTTAAGCAGGCTGGTTTATTCACAGTAAGACCAAAACTAACTCACTCAGCAATCAAGCAATAGAGAAGGAGGAAAAGATTACCTGTGTGAAACTTAAGGGTGTACACAGCAAACAACAACTCAGCTACAAATATGTCATTCTCCATTTTCTGATACTTACACTTTTGATCCCAAATGATTTCAAGGTTCTTTACAAACTTGGAAAAGTCAGAGTTATCTATCCATAGTAACTACTCCAGAAATCAGTGAAATACAGCCCTCTAATAATGATTTTAACTTGGAAGTGAACCTCCTTGACATACTGAAGTCTTTACTTCTAGGTGACTACCACCTCGCCTCTCTAAAGCGGGCATGACAAAGGAGCTTCCCTGATTTTCAGCTGTCAACATTCAAGCACAATAGTCCAGCAGGAACTTGAACTTAGCTAGCAGTCTTATGCACGCTAATCAGTTTTACTTCTATTCTTCAGCTTGCTAGTCTTTCAGTAACTTTTCAAACGTCGCATTTAATAAGGAAAGAAGTTAATACCAACTTAAAAAATGAAATCAACACAGAAAATGAGCTAAACTTATCTTCTACATGTCTTGCTGTTTTATGAAGGAGGAACTGACTTGTGACAATGAGGTCTGCCCACTGAACTTTATGACATATTGAAACAAATGTGTATTTATATCTACCTAATCTACTGAAAGAAGAAAAAATTAACAAAAGGTGAATGAATCCCGAGGCCAAACTGTTTTGAATGTTATCAAAAGTGCCAATAGCAACACAAATTTAGCAGAGCTGATAAATGACCCAGTTATTAGCCATAATGATTTTCAGACAAGCTCACAGAGTTATGTATCTCAAGACATTCAACTTGGAGTTTCATGTTAACTACCGACATTCTACCAGGGTAAATTCCTTGTGAAAGCAAGGCTGTGAAGCAGCATCCATTTGCATTTTCTGTCTATGCATATAACCTTTGTTAGAAGTCATAGCATATAGATTAGTGCCCTCATGTCCAAGAGGCTTAAGCAAGAGTACATTTTTGAAACAATATGCAAGGCTGGCTCAGCCCTCTCATCCTTGTATTTAAACAGGATCTCATCCAGCCAGCAGATACCTGTCCATGCAAGAGAGATCTACTCTGTGTACATGGAAAAAAAAACCCACAACCAAACCCTAACTCAACCCACCACCAAAAAAAAAAAAAAAAAATCTAAGAAAAACAATTCCCCCAGACCACCCACAAACATTGGCTGTTTTCTAAAATGAGTTTTACCTATGCCCTAGCACTAGGGCCCACAGGCTTTAATAAATGAATCTCAGCTCAGCCACACAGCTAACATATGATTCCTTCAAGAGGTAACTGGTGTAAGTAGACTGTGAAACACTTTGGGACACTTGACCCAGGTGGCCAAGAAGGCCATCAGCAGCCTGGCTTGTATCAGAAATAGTGTGGCCAGCAGGACTAGGGAAGGGATCATCCCTCTATACTTGGTACTGATGAGGCTGCATCTCAAATACTGTGTGCAGTTCTGGTCCCCTTATGACAAGAAATACATTGAGTTGCTGGAGCGTGTCCAGAGAAGGGCAATGAAGCTGGTGAAGGGTCTGGAGCACAAGTCTTATGAGAAGCAGTCAGCAGAAAATGAGGCTGAGGAGAGACTTTATCGCTCTCTACAACTACCTGAAAGGAGGTTGTAGTGAGGTGGGGGTTGGTCTCTTCTCCCAAGTAACAAGTGATAGGACAAGAAGAAATGGCCTCAAGTTGTGCCAGGGGAGGTTTAGATTGGATATTAGGAAAAATATCTTCACAGAAAGGGTTGTCAACCACTGGAACAGGCTGCCCAGGGAAGAGGACAAGTCACTATCCCTGGAGGTATTTAAAAGACGTGTACACGTGGCACTTAGGAACATGGTTTGGTGGTGGACTTGGCAGTACTAGGTTTACAGTTGGAGCTGACAATCTTAAAAGGTCTTTTCCAACCTAAATGACTGTAGGATTCTATAAAAAGCCATTAAAAAAAATAAATCACTGAATTCTGCAACTTTTATAAAGGGCTCAGTCAATTCAACTGCTTCTGTTACCTGTAAAGTAGCAGGATCTCTTCCATTTTTTATTTCACCTCCTGGAATCTGTGCTTTTACACTTGCCATTTTCTTTTGGGAAAACATCAGAAAACCCCCTTCTCTTTGCACAGGGTTTTGGTGCCTGGCTCGCCACTTTTTGATGGCTTTGAACTGCTGGTTAGCTTGGTGAGACTCCATCCTTGCTAAAGCTTCATCCAGATGGTTTGTCTTCTGGATTACCTATAAGAAAGTTATATGTATTATTCTTTTGTCTATGCTCACTGTAGAAGAAAAGGCAAAGCAAACTGAAAAGGTCACCTGCTGCCACTCAATGTTCGGCTCCTATAAAACAATTTTAAAAATTGGTTTTCAATCCAACTGGGACAAAACTCCTTATATCTTTATGTGACTACTGCCATTCTTTAATAACTGGTAATGATACCGGTAAAAGGAAGTTAATTAAACTTGACAGACTGAAGAGTAAAGTCATCTGTATTGAATCCAACTGCAGAATTAGAATAGATGAGAATAAAGACAGCACTTGGTGCTCTGTTGAAATTAAGACGCTTAAATTATGCCAGAGACTTAAGATTCACTTCCATATTTTGAATACAATAGCAAATAAAAATGTAGGTTAATCTGAAAGTGACTGAGAGAAACAACAATGCCGCTGTATCCCCAGCAGACATGCCAGACGTTAACTGTGCATTTCGGTCTTTCCCTTCACCCCATATAAATATTTAAGATTCAGGTGTTCTACCTCATAGTTATCTGCAATGAAAGGAAACTGCTCCGGTTGTAAGAACTGAGTTTTAGGGATATCAAGCCCATCTTCTCCATAGAGAAACTGCACCACACTGCCATCACTGTCTCGTACAGTCAGGTCATACTGAACTACCAGTCCTTCCAAATGTTTTATGATACACCTGTTCCAAAGGGAAAAAAACAAAACAAAACCACACTGTTAAGAGGCTACAAAGCAATAAGAATGATCTAACGTGTAAAATACTGTTTTCATTAATGTCTTAAGTGCACTTAAGGGCTGATCAGGAATTCTGGACACCAAAATCATCCAGACACAATATACAGGTGAAACATTTAATAATACTGCAAAGCTTTCTGTACATTGCTCCCTCCAGTTTCCTTGGACTGAAGTGACTTAAAATGAAATAACAAATCACTCTCTATTTCTACTGTCAAACAGTTCTAAGAAAGAAAGGGGCATCCCTCCTTTAAAATCCCTCACTACCCTCTGAAACAATTAAGAAGTTCCACCATCTTCTATAGACTGGAGGTGTTACTTGAATAAAGAAGTGCCACACAATGCGGCCAAGAAAAACTAGAGTTGCCTGGAATTTGTACATCTTTACTTGTAGCAGAAACATAGACTTCTCATTGCTGCTGCAATCTCATCTCAAGTTAGAGATGATAAAGTTCCACTTGATCTAGTCCTCTAGAAAGTCAGCCTTAGAACAAACATTCAACATGCAGACAGTAAACACTTTTCTAAAAAGCAAGTACACTGCAGTTAATCTAAGCAATGCAGGCACTTCTTCCAGTCTACAGTACTCTAAAAACGAAAACACAACCCAACCCAACCAAAAAAAAAAAAACCAAAAAAACCAAAACCCCAACCAACCAAAGGGACCTTTCAAAGGCTCAAATTCTAAAACAAGCCTCTTACCTTTGTAGGTATCCAGAACGGCTGGTTTTAACAGCTGTATCCACAAGACCTTCCCTGCCAGCCATGCAGTGAAAGAAGAATTCCTAAACATAAGCACAATACCTTCAGCATTCTGCGGAAAAGTACACCAAGACTGGCAATTTATGCTCTTTCTTAAAAGCTACATATGTAAGTAGGGTGAACAAAGGTGATTTATCTATAATTGCAAATCATCTGTACTAAAATACCAAGATTAAAATAAACTTCACAATAAACTGTGCAAGTAGTATTAAACTTACAGAAGGTTTGATCCCAGTGAGAAATCTGCCAGTCACAAATCCTCCTGAGCTCGGGGAAAAATCATAAGGCTGAAAACACGGCAGCGATTTGCCAGATGCCATCAGTGGGGGTCTTCGACCTTCCAACTCAATCTGACCCAGCAAACAAGAAATCTAAATGTGGACAGGAAAAAAGGAAACATCACTTTTCCATCCAACTTTTTTGCTCACTTAAGTTCAACATTTTTTCTTGAAAAAACATAGTAAAAAAATTAAAACGTTCAACAAGAGCTTCTCAATAGCTTACATTCTAGGAGAAATCACATCAACACATGTAGCTGCTAAATATTCCAGCTGTCATTACCTGCATTGTATTTACAGTGGATCCTTTGGCTCCTGACTGTACCATCAACTGCAAATTGTTCTCTGGAAAGCTCCTGTGGAGACCAAGGGGCATACAAACCTAGAGTTGTGGTGGGGCGAAAGGAACAAAACCTTGTTAATAAAATGTTAAACCAAAGCAATTCCTGTTGAAGGTTTTAAAAAAAATGAAACAGTAATTAATCACAAACATTCTTATTTATAATTTTAAAAGCATCCTGAATATTAAGCCATCTTCTCATTCAGGGAGGACAAGGTTGAGGTGGTGAGGCGGTACATGAAGCCTCACACTGGGGACAGATGGAACGGCTCAGCCTCCAGAAGAGTCAGACACCCCTCATCGATGTTAACTTAATAAGAAATGAACTTAGTAAGAAATAAGAAGTAAGAATAAGACTCAATAAGAAAGTCTCCAAACAAGATTAGTATAATGCAGATGCCTCGATGCCAACCTTGTTAACTTCATTGTTGTAATTGTTTACTTCCTCTTTGAATTTCAGATCAACCATATTAAAATCCCTCTGGTCTTTGCAGAGATGGGCATCCTGCCATTTTCCTCGGACCTCCTCACAGGATGCCGTTTCTGGCAAATTAAGAGCAGCTCTAACAGCCTAAAAGTAAAATATGAAGGGGTTTAGGTGCTAAGCAGGCATGACTAAACAGGGAAGGATTTCAAAAATTATTAATTATGGGGGAAGAAAAAAATCCTCCAAGACAGACTTACTTCAATACCATGCTGGCTTGACTTTTCAATGATTTTTTGTCTTTTATGGTCTGCTTCAGGCTTAACCAAAATATCTTCAATCCCTGTTAAAGAAGAGAGGCAGAGCACATAATGTTCTAAACTAAAAAAGAATCTAGGAAGTAACCACATTTATGACAGGGATTTTGAGAGCAAAGAGTTGGAAAAGAAAGTCACAATTAAAGATACCATAATTGTTAAAATTAGGATAACAGCAGTTTGACAAGAAAAAAATAATTCTGAGTGGCTTTTTGAGGGAAGAAGGCAGAGGCTGTCAAAAAACCAACGCAACATCAGCTAAGCTAAGCTTTAAGAGTGCAAAATCAACTCCCTAACTTAAAAAGTCTTAACTTCAACAGTACCTATAAAATCTTAATCAGTGAGTGCACTTGCACAAACAGACATGTTACAAGCCAGTCACACGACACTGGTTTTTCTCCTCCATCCACTTCAAAGTTCCCATTAGCTGAACTTTGCAGAATCTGTCATTTCCTAGCTTTTTTTAAAAGGTAAACTAAAAATACAGACCCTTGTGATGACAGGACCAGGAAAACAGTTTAGAACAAATCAAAGGTTGGAATCCTAAGTCCTGTAAGCTATTTGTAAGGGGTCCTACTAAAGTCACTAAAATGGTCACTAAAATGGCTGGAGCACACGATGGATGAGGAGATGCTGAAAGATGGGTTTGTCCTTTTAAGATACAAGGAAACGTAATTTTCTTCAAGAGGAAAAAAATTTTGACAAAGTATACTAGTCAAATGCTGGCACAGGACCCAGATACGTTGCATAATCACCAGCCATGGAGATATTCACAACTTGACTGGACATAGCCCAGTGCAAGCTCATCTGGCAGGACTTGCTTTCAACAGGGAGCTGTGTTAGATCACCTCCAGAGGTTCTTCCCAGGCTACAGCAGTTGTAAGGGGACAAGTGGGACACTTTACTAGTGAGTTGCATACACATTTACAAGGCAAAAGAGCCAATGGCCCTGTCACATCTCCCTCTATTTTCACTCCTTCTCTCCAGCCCTGCTCTCATTCTCCCATTACAACCTTGTCTCTTCTACTTCACCTCCTTCTCCTGAACCTTATTCATCTCATCCCAAAGTCTCATTTTGTTCAGTCCTGAATCATCTCATCTTCACCAAATCCCAGACTCTTGCTCCAATCCCACTTCTCTTTTTCTGATGTTTTAACTCCCTAGCGATCCCAGGCCCATTATCTTTTTGTGTCTAGTTTTTGCACCGTGGCTCTCAAGATACATTTTCTGTGTCTTACCTTAAACACCTTCTTCACTTCAAAAGATCTCCTTCCCTTTCCCTCGGCTCACAGCAGTCTATTGGTTCCTCACTACTGCTGTCTACTAGCTGACCACGTCTACATAACTCTAAGTGATCATACTGTGCCTTCAGATCAAAGCCAATTTAAACCCTTCTGCTGCTATATACTTCAAGTATTTCATTAGTATAAAAACATCTTGTAAAGCTCTACTTGGCAATTTGAAATATTTCAACTATTGCAAGAAGAGAGAGTACAGCAAGGGTCAAATTTTCATTGCATGCCAAGTACATTTTTGTATGAGTTTGCAAAGCTGTAATGAAAGTCAAACATTTAGCAAAAGATTTACAGTAGAATGAGATATGCAAAACTTGATTAATAACCCCTCAAAATTCTTCCGTCTTGCTTTATCAGTGGTTCTGGTTTCTATGCAACAGTTCTTTTTTAGAGAAGTAAAAACAAAGACTCATAGGAGGTTTTGATGCAAACAAAATTTCAACACAAGACATTTAGACTGTGTAGACTTTGACTAGGCAGGACGGAAGAGAGAACCTGATGGACACACTTAAGGTGATACTTTCTCTTTACGCTTAGAAGGCCAACTTCGTACCAGCCAGAAGAAAGGCTGGCAAACAGCGACCCCACTCAGCGACACTCTTGAAAAATTTTATTTACAGAACTCTTAGCATGTATTATGCCCAGCAATGTCTGTTTTATATCTCAGGAAGTGCTGCACAACAGCACTGGTGAATTAGTCCTTGTGTTACTCACCCATTGTAAATCCCCTGTACAGCTGCAGATAAGCAGTGAAGAGGCGTCCTAGGCACGTTAGCACTTTCCCACTGGTTTTACCCCCGTAGATTTCATAGCAACAGTGAACCAAGCCATAGGCAGAGCTGCCAAAGTGAGCTTTGTCCAAGATTCCACACAGTAATTCCCCATTTCTAATAATAACCTGAAAAATAAAACATAGCTATTCAGGAAAACAGAAATGCTGATCTGACTGTGATCTCTACAGGTTTTTCCTGTGTAATTTACATGAAAATAGGTTGAAGTTTAAAAAGTCCACGTATTGGTGACCAGTTAAATATGGTCAGGTTATCTATACTTCCAGAATTTATAGAATAAATAAAACTTCTAACACCATCTGTATTTTTCCACCTATGAAGTCAAACAATGAAGACACACAATCTAACAAAAACAGACAGAATCTGTATCAGTCCAGATCAGAACAGAGTTTTTCCTGACCCCCAGGCCTATCCTCTAATCATCACCTTCTGACAGTAACTCTTGCTGAATACCTGGTTTTAACTTTGTCATCCGCCTGTTTCCCTTCCCATTCCTCTACTCTATACACAATTTTATTACAGTACAGCCCAGCCTCCAGAGCTGCTTCCCCAGCATACCTGAGATTCACACATTGAATCAAGATTTAGACATCTGTTTGCAGGTCCCTTTACCCAGGCTCTTCCACCAATCTTAGCTTTCCCAGTCAAATTCAGTGGGACGTGGTTTTCCGGAATGATGTTTATTAACAATGTAGAAACAACCTATAAAGAAGCAGGAAGAGTGGCAGGAACTATTTATTTCTTAAATTCCCTTCTCAACATAAAGAATTTGGCAGGGAGGAGAAGAGCAACATCCTATACGTATTTTTTCCACTGACAGAAAAGCTTTAAAAGCTCTGAAATCTGAAGTTTACAAGACAGGAGTATCCTCTTGCTATTCTAGCCTTTGAAAGATCAATGAGATGAGACACATAATTATTCAGAAACATATGGCACCAAAGATTTTTCCAATAAATAGACAAGTACAGATATATACATGTATTAAAAAAAGGAAAAAGTTGGATTTGTTGGGTTTTACAGGAAAAGCCGGTAGAGAATTTCCCCTACTCTATTATGAGACATAACACTTGGATTGAATGTTAAACATTCTTAAAATAGTAGCAAATGGAGCATTTACTTGGGCTTCCCAAATATTACATCAACCCAATGATGATCTCAACCAAAAAGCCAAATACCAGAATATTTACCTATAACCTTTAAGTTCAGAGATTTAAAAGCACTGACTGGCATAACCTAGTTTACCATGATTAACAAATTCCTTCTCTGCTCTCAAGCCTGTACAATGCGATGTTATACTTCTACCTGCAACATTGTTCAGAGCAGGAAGTAAAAAGTGCTATTCTAATACCAACATTTTAAACAAAAGACTCTCATGGCTCAAATAACACACACCAAGATCTACGTAGTGTTGATTAGATGATGGGATCTGGCTTTTCAGCAGTCCTCAGCAGCACTGGTTTTCACATTACCATTCTGCTTACTTTGGAACCGCCAGCATTCTTTAACCCAATAACTTATAAACTACCTGCTTTCCTGTCCATAATCGCTGTGGTTTCATAATGGCAGGAGGAAAGATTTTAATTCTTCCTTTTTTGTCAGTTAATCCTCGGTAAACAAGCTCCATATATTGATCTCTGGTGAAAAAGCAGCCCCGGATTGTCATGCTGACTCCAGAAATCATGTGATCCTGGATCAAGCCAGGCAGTGGCTTCCCATCCTAAAGAGATAACAGGAAAAAGGGTTGGGAGGGATATTAAGTCATGTGCTAGCAACTCCCAAAATTATTCCAGATGGATAAAAGTAATTTGTAAAGAACTCATCATCACAGCACAACTCTTCACTAAATCTCCTTTGGACATTAAAAGGAGTGAGACAGTTTGAATGTGCTGGGCATTCATTAGAGAAGTGGAGACAGAACAGAAACCAGGAATAAATTTCAGGAATAAACTATAAAATAAAAAAAACAACCCAACAACCTAATTTATCATTAGACAGAACAAACCAACAAAACAAACAAAAAAAAAAATCACAGTGATTTAATGTATGAATAAGTTTATCTGACAGTTTTACTTACCTTTGGAACCAGATACTGTTCATCAGTACAGGCTAAGGTGTAGGCTTCTGCTCTACCCAGCTCACTCTGTGGAAAATGGGCGTTCATTTCATCACCATCAAAATCAGCATTGTAAGCCTTGCAGTTGGCGTAGTGAAGCCTCAGCACTTTTTCTCCAGGCAGGATTCGGGCCCGGTGAGCTTGGATGGAGGGTCTGTGAAGAGTGGGCTGGCGGTTCAGTAGAAGGACATCTCCGTTTTTAATATGTCGACACACCTGCAAAAGAATTTTGGTTGCTGCCTGTAAGGCATTTCCATGCATGCCTCTGAAAAGACTGCATCTTAAAATACACACACATCCAAAACATTCTCTTCCTAGTATTCTGTGCAACACACTCCTGGAAGACAGGTCACATCAACTGCTTGTGCTGTACCTACTCTACATATATAGTGAATTTTACACATATATATATATACACACACACACACGCATACACATCACCAAAAAACTATTCCAGACACAGAAAAGGAGAGGAAAAAAAGATAGAACTGGCTGAGAAGGGCAGGGAGGCAGGGGGACGTAAAAGCATGAAACGAAAGCAGTGTTTTATCTTCCATACTGCTAAGACTTCCCAAAAATAGTCAGCTGTAAAAGAAAGACTACTCCCCAACCTGGCAAGATGAATAGCACACACTGCACGTTAAGAGAAGAGGAAAATTCACGATGGAAAAATGTTTGGTTTAGAATTTGAAGAAGTATCAAGCTTTTCTTCCCACATCCCCCCACAAGTTTTTCTCAGCCACCTACTAAAAGATAAGATAACCCTGCCCTAAGAGTCTTTTAGAGTGGGCCCATTGGAATCACTAGCAAGCACAGTAACAGTAGTATTTAAAAAAAAAAACACAAACAAACAAAAACCAAACACCACAAGCCTAGGAGGGCTCCGACAAGCCCTTTCTCATACTCACGATCTTCAGTCCTGACTGAGGTGCACCTGAAGAAGGAGTGAGGAGCTGCTTGGCTATGGCCTCCCTCTGGGTCAGGCTGCTTGCACTCAACACTGTACGAGATCCATCTTCATTAATGACCATGGAGGCTCCAGGGTGAACCTTTGGGCCATTTATGACAGCCTGCCTCAGCTCTTTGACATTCCAGGGAGTGACTGGCTGAGGGTAAGTCAGTTTGGTAGCAAATACCTAGACAGTAAGGGAAAAAGGAGAAAAATAACTAGTTGTTCAACTTTGGCTTAAAACAGTATCAAGTCACTGAGAAAACAGCATCAAATGTTAACTCAGCCACTGTAAACATAAATTACTTTAAGCTCTTGGATGCATCTCCTCCTCAATCTACTGTCATACCAAATAAATACATTTCTGTTTTAAAATCATCTACCATAACAGAAGGTCCTTTTTACTATTTTCTTCTGTGGTAGAAAAGGAAAATTCAATCAGCAATTAGAAACAAAAAGAAACTATGATTTTTAGATTCTGCAAACAAACCAGCGAACACAGAGAAAAAGCATATTATCACCAGGTCCACTATTTGCCAATAGGCAAGCAGAAAAGATAATTTAATGAAAAGCATGAATTCAGTCTTGGTGTCATCTCCATGTGGTGAAAAATCATTAAAGATGAATGAAGTTGGTGACTTTATTACGGTATTTTCTTAAAGGCTGCCATAACCCTTACAAGGCACATTGTACAAAGAACAGAGGAGAACCAGGATCTACTTATAAAGTTTGCACCAATTCATAATCCCAGGAAGCAACTACAGCCCTTTCTTTTTTTTAAAACCTCTTTCCCAGATGTGGTGTTCAGCGTAATGGTAAGAATTTCCTGCTCGTCAGTGCTCCTTCTTTATTAACTCACAGTAATAACATACAGCTATGACACACTGGGGAGGAAAGAGTCCACATGAGTCAGAAAATATCTATATTTTAAACTGCTTACTATATAGCTGAAAGTGTTATGGTGTGGTTCAGCCCCAGCAGCACCAAAAAGAAACACTTCTTTTTTTATTCTTACCATAGGAATGCCAATCTCATTGGTACCAATGTACATATCGGGGCAAATGACTGATCGAGCAGCAAAATCCACACGCTTTCCCATCATGTGCTTGCGGAACAGTCCTTCCTTCTTCTCCAATAGCTTTGAAAATAGAAGTTGAGTTTATGATTAAAACCTGAAAGCGTGCAACAAGAGACACATTCTCCAGATATTACAGTGATGAGTCCCATGAAAATGCCTCCATACTAACCACAAATATTTCATTTTTTTCTTATTCCATCAACTTCTCATTTTAACTGTCTGTGACACAAAGTCCAGAGTTTAAGATTCTGGTGCTTACCCACCTGACGAATACCAGGGTATTTTTCTGTCGCTAGTTTGTCCATGTCACTATCAAATACAATGTTGACATGGCTCTGAAGACGAATCCAAGCATTGTACAGCTTATCTGCAATGGTCTGTCCTGGAATCATTGTCAGGACAGAATGGTCCAGAGGTTCATCATTCTCTCCCGTCTCCTACGGAAACAGGAATCAGAAACTTGAACTTAACAAAAAAATACCGTTCGTTTACTAGGCTGAAATTATAGTATTAAATAGCAAATGAAACATTGGACACTATTTGTACCTCATTAAAGACACTAATTTAAATAAACAAAACAAAACTATTAACAATATAAATTTGATTTTCAAATTACTACAACCACGTGCCTCAGACAGGTGTGCTGTCAAGCTTTATAAATTGACTCGGATGGAAGATCAACATACACCACAACTACATATACCAGTGGAATTCTAAAAGATGATTGCTAATCAATCATCTCCCAGTGACAGTCCTCCTTCCAAATTAGATGTTACTGGTTAGTCAGTCTGTACTACAAATCACTGTGCTACCAGAAAGTTCTATTCTTAGATAAAAATCATGTAAATCCAAGGTCTTTTATCATCTACATGCCTTTGTTTTGACAGTCTAAAAGTCAGTATACCACACGTCCGAAACACATTAGCCTTCTGTCACGTCAAACATTTTAAAGACATATCTCCACCTAGTGGCTAAATTCTGAGGAACTAAAAATGTTTACAAAATGTTTTACACGTGGGATGTAAATCAAATTCAGCTGAAACTAAGTCCAGAATAAAAGAACCCTCAATGATACAGTTCATGAACAAATACAAAAAGAGGCATGGTGACATACACTATTATTGACCACGTGAACAAGTCAGTATTCAAGAAGCATTGTTACTAATTAATGTATTTGTGAATTTTTTTGTTTCTGTGGTCAGACAGATTTGACATCAATGGTCAAAACCAACCACGATCACAATTGGCTCTACTAGGCTTCGAAGATAAAGTGGCTTTTTTCCCCCCATCACTTTTCATTCGATAAGATGCTGGAAAAGTTTTATTATGAACTGTTTGCGCTGTACGTACTTGGTTCTCCAGTAACAGGAACCTGTTATGTCTCACATACAGTTATCTAATACAAAAGCCATCACTAAAGGAGTCTGCGTAAAGTGTCTCCCTTTGCACTGGGCAGGTGAGTGGAAAGAGGCATGAGAAGACAGAGAAGAAAAAAAAAAAAAGCCTATGGAGAAAATCTCCAGTGGCACATACTCCAACAGCCCAGGCAAAATTGTTATTGGAATAGCTTAAGCAGGAGCCTACCCTGAACTCAACCCACATATCCAAAAACCAAAGAATAAGATAAATAGCCAATCTTACTGTTTGGGTTCCTTCTTCTGTAATTTTTATTGGCTGACATTGTTCTTTTGCCATGAAAACCAAAAGCTTCCGTATCAGTTTGGCATCTTTCATGACGGCCTGCAAGTTCACAGTCTGACCATTTGTAAACAGTCGGTCTCCAATACGATTTACGGGACGATACCTACAGCAGATCACAATTACTTTAGAAGATTGAAGCCACTGAAAAGTAGCATGATAAACCTCAAACATTCTAAGATAAGTCTTCAATACATGAAATCCCTATAAACTAACAGTGAGCATTTAAAAATTCATATATTATACTGGGACAGTCATAAAAAAGGAATGATTACTTAATAAGAAATTCTACCAGTATTACACAGTTATAATATTCTATAAGAATTTAAAATATTAATACTAAAATACATTTTATGGTAATTAGTATTTCAGTCCTTTAACAAACTCATTGGAAGTTATAATAAAACCTGTCATCAGCTATTGCTGTGATTTTATTTATATTTTTTAGTTTTATTTTTTTTAAACAGTGCACTGACACTTTAGCAGACGAGCGTCTGTACTATATATGTTTGCATCTCGGACTCCTGCAAAAAGCATGCACTAAATCCCATGATTTCTACAGAAGTTTTTTTGGGAAAATTTTACCTTGAAGGCGGAACTACAAGTAGATCTAAAAAAAACATGTCTGGACTGAATCCTGAACTGTCATGGGGATCCATCCCAGGAAAAAGATAGCGCAAAAAGAAACCTAAAAAGACACCATAAAACTTATTAGCACTGCTATTGTTTGGGAACCCAAACCTCCATTTGTATTTAGGTCAATCAAGTCAAAAGAATCTGCTAAGTTAAATCCTACCAAGCTTGTTTAAAATAAAATTTAGGCATATTTTAGAAAGAATTGCCATTGTCCTTTTTGGTCACATACATAATTTTTCAGAAAACTCCGAAGAGAAATATAAAATATAGCAAACCAAAAAAGCAAAACAGCAGGAAGAAATAGCTTCTAGTTACTAAATGCAACTGATAGATGAAACTGCTTTGGTTTTTCCTGGCAACTGCAGACAGATTCAGAGCACAGGCAACTCAAAAGCAGAGACCACTACATACGTTCTCACTCTTTAACCAATGTAACTGTGGGAATATTAGGTGCAGCACCACATAAACATCAAATTCTCTGTAAACAACAATCATGATTTGTGGGGAGCCACAATTTGAGAATAGCAAATCAAACTATTCATTGAATCCAGCTCTCTGCATTCACTAGCCATCAATCCTCCTGTCACAGAAGCAGGAGCCCTTAAGGCAAAAGAAAAAGATTTGACAAGGAGCTCATGCAAAAACATTTGCAGACTTTGTCCACTAAATGATACAGAAACCAAAGTAGTGTTGCTCTTAACAACCATTACCTTCATTCTTCCACAGAGCCAGGATGTATTCCTTGGCAGTCATTGGTGTCAGGTATCCTCTCTTCCCTAACTGGCTTTCATCAATACCTGAAAAACACAAAATAAAAATAAAATAAAATATTTATTAAAAAAAAATAAAGAGGTTTCTTTGTGGGTTTTTGTTTTTTGCTTACAATGCTAAGTGCTTCCAGCTCAGAGAAGGAATGGAAATACATACAAAATATACTGGCTGACATCTACATTGAAATTGTCATTAACATGTTTGCTTTGGGAATATGGAATTAGCTAAAGAGCCTTCACAGTATGGAAAAAATAAGCCATTTTTGTGACTAATGGATATAAGTAACTGAAACAAAACTCAACTTCAACCTCTAAAGCATATGCTTTATTTGATTAATGGTGAGCTGGACCTCTTCTTCAAATGACCTCATTCACTGATCAAAACACAAATCAACAGTCAACCTGCAGCTGGTGAACACAGAAGTGGGTTTCACATATTACCAGTGAGATCAAGGTGCCCATGAAATATCCAACTGGATTAGACAATAGTGACAGTCAGTAATCCATCTATATGCTATGTTAGAGTCTCGGCTAGCTGCATTTTGACAAGGAAGGAAAACATGGTTTTGCTACTGAAAAGCAGAAAGATTTTTTATTTTTTTTAAAAAAGCCAGAGATTTTAAGTCTCAATTTCCACTCCTCTTGCAAGTGAGCCCCTTCTGTCTCAGAAAAGCCAGAGTACATGACTTGACAAAAAGCAATACTTTTGGCCAACGTCCAGAAATCCAGACTTTTCCACACTGAAACTTCAATTCCTCGTTCCTTCACATCAAAAACCTTTCCATCCCTTGAACACAAATGCATCAGTGCCAAGGTTAAAAGTACTCTGAGATCGATACAACGAGCAACTGTGACACGGGTTATGCAGAATGTACATAACTGTACAGTCTGTCCCATTTCAGAAGATATACTACTTCACTGTAATGAAAGTAATCAAGTAGTGTTACAGCTTTGGTCTTTGACACTGGCAGGAGGAAGATGCTTATTACCTATCCTTCAGCTCTGAATGTTAACAGAGACTGCGAGAATATGGCTAGTTTTGAAGCTTTCTGTGGTAAGGCAAGGTGTTCTAAATCTGGCAAATCACCAGACCTTCCAGAACAATGATTTTCGTCACCAGAATAAAAAGACAAGCCCCCAGACTTTGGACAGTCCTAAAGGGGCTCAAATAAAAAGCCCAAAGTAGTACCCTACAATTTAATCGAGTGAAATCACAGTTGTCACTCAAAAGTGACAACGGAATAAGCAAATGGAATAAGCTCTCTATATAAACCTTTTCTAAGGGTTAAAGAAATCACACACAAATCTGCTTCAATTCTACCTGGTTATGTAAAGGATCAAGGATACAACAAGAAGAAAAAACTAAGTTTAAAGTGATTCAAACACTAGCTAAATTAAGCCTAGAAAGTGTCACCTACTTTCACTGTCTTTTCCTCTTTAAGAGCAAAATCTTCCATAAGAGTTGGGATTACCCAGTTTTCTTTCTGTAAGATTGGTGATCTTCCTCCTAGTTCATTTTTATCTAGGCTATTTTAAAAATCTAGCAGAAAATCATCTACCCACCAAAAATGAAGTGTCCCAAACCCACATTATAGTTGACATAGATCATGCTTTTGTACTTCTTTTCCTGACATAAAGACACTCAAAGTTGCAAAAGCACAGAAGGCTTGCAAATAGAATTTAAGGGAGTTGGGTACTCCCCTACTGCTGAGTTCACTGTTTTATTTAAATTTTTTTATACATTTGAAAATTTTTTTTTTATAAATGCATAGTCCCTGCTAGGAATCTGTGCACCTTAAATATAGGAAAACAGGAGCAAACATATCTCAGTAGAAGACAAATACTTTACCTGCTGGCTCATCCACAATGCCTTCCTCTCCTGACTTATGGTACACTGTAGAAGGGTAGGTTACTGTCAGCTTACTGTTATGCTCTTTTCGCACTAGTGATCTCCTGGATCTTAAAGGGAAGACAAGAAAAACCAGGAAAGGCAGAAAAAAGTTAATACAAATGCTCACAACATGTAACTTTACATCAGTTATTTACTTCTCCATGTAGTTTTAACTTACTTGCAGTTTGGACATTTCTTTGAACTCGTATGTGCTTTCCAGAACTGTGCTATCAGTTTATTTCTACACTCACATACATTTTTTACCTGATAAAGGAAAGGAAAAAAAAAAGGATTTAAAAATAATGAAATAAGAAATTATAACATTTGATATGGGAATTTATTAAACACTACATAATTAATGTTAACTATCAACACGAATTTTACTAGTATCAATACACACACATCCTAGTATTGATTTAATTCATGCTTTGATCTCTAGTGCTCCTCCACCACCTTCCCATATTTGCTGGAAACATACACCCCTCAATGCTCACCACCCTGCTTTTTAAATTTATTTCATAAATAGTCTTTATTTTTCAAGTCAGTACTAAATTCTAAAGCTTTTCTCTAATGATGATTTAAGAAGGCAGAAGACTAATAAAAATCACTTCTTTTGACTGCTCATGGTTTCCAAAGTGCTCAAGGTTAGTTTTAAAACAGGTGATTAAGAAATTAAACTTGGCTTATAAACAAGCCTGCTCTAAGATGTTAGACCTTTAAGTATCTTCTTCACTAAGATTTTCCTTTAACTAACAATTAAACTGCATTTGAATGGAAACAAGAATTTGACTACATAACTCTTTCTAAAATTTTCACTGTAATTAATTCTGCAAATTTGCTGAATGCACAAGTTCCCAAAAAACGTTCTGCAGCTCAAAAAACCTGGAGCATAATACAGAGAAGAAACAGTATCTGTAGGCAATGTACTGACAATAGCATCAGATTATTTTTATGTGATATTTACACCACCAAAACATTTCCCTACACAAAGTGTATTTTCCAGAAACCTAATAGTTATACTAACAGGAAATAAAATCTTTTTAAGCTTAATTCCACCCATTTCAACTCTAAATATAATACAGTTCAGAACTCCAGGACAAAATCTAGAGTCTACACAGGCAAAGACAGACTTTCTTCAGTACATGACTATTTTAACAGGACAAAACCTAAGATCTCAGGAGAAGCACTGATTGTGTACTTACATTTGAACACTGATCTCTTATTTGATAACTTTGTAATATTTCCTGAACGTGGCGATTTAATTCTTCTTCAATTTCTGAACCTGTTGCATCTGCACATTGCTCTAAAAACTAAAACAGAATAAAAAAAAATTGGGATAACTCTGTAGTTACAGGACTATCAACTCAAAAAAATAAATAAATAACATGGAAAAATATACAGTACTTGCCCTGTTCAGAATGACTTCAAGATCATGGACGGCATGAAGCAACCCCTTTTCCAGAACCTTCAGCTGACTTAGCAGTAAGTGAACCACAGCTCGAGCACATGTCAGCATGTGACAATTTAAACACGAACCTCGAATTAGGAGGTATAATTTCTAGAAAGAAAAGGGGGAAAAGTTATCCTGGTAGCTTGAACAGCAAGCAAGTAGATTTGTTTGAACTTAAAGAAAGTGCTACTGTAACTGAGAAATTAGACTAATTGTTATATTTAATCATAAAGAATTGGGCTGAAAAAAAAATTTCTTCCAACCACACAAACTCATATGTGAAGCACATCCTGTAGACAACCCATCTGCAGAGCACTTATACAACAGACAGAGGGGTCAAGAGGAAAAGCCTGTCATACCTATGGCAACTCTGGGACTAAGGCTGCTCTTATATTGCACCGTGATTACAGCTTCCAACAGCTTGTCCCATAAAGGACAATGTGGTACCTAGAACTCCACACCAAAATGTTCTGGTCAGAGGTACTACCACAGTCCCTCAACACTCTTAATGTAACCACACTCTCCTCCAGCTTCAGAAAAACATGTGTGTTTTATTGGGTTTTGTGGTTTTATTCCTTGGTCAAATAGAGGCATTTGACTTCCAAGCTGGGTCAGCACTAGAAGTTGGATGGACCTCATCTAACTGCAGTCATCTGAAAGTGAGGTTTTTAGTCTCAATTAGTAGCCTGTGCAGGAGCCAGCTACTGTAAATGGGGATACAGGCACATGAGGAGGGAATTCATCCCAACTCAGGTTCTTCTTATAGGCTAGATGAATCTTCCTCTGCAAATGGCCTCACTCTTCAGACTCTAGAAAGAGCTGAAATCTGCAATCAGATTAAGCATCTAACTTTCATAAGACCAAAATAAGGCAAATCCTACCCTTACAGCCAGGAATCCTTTTATATGTAAAAGATGACCCTTTATAAAAAACACCCACATGAAGCACTTAGGAAAAATGTGCAGTCTGACCATCATCAGTAGCTTTCAAAACAAGCTTATAACACCTCTCCTAAAAGATGCACACCAAGTCAAATCCCTGCCCTACGTCAGCTATCCCACATATCACATAAATTCAACATTTGTTAGGCTATAGGAAGCACACATGTGTGACTTCCCAGAGGAAGAAATTTTCTTAACAGCCTTTTTTTTTTTAATTAAAAAGACTGATGGATTTATTTTTACCTTAGAATTTTTCAACTGTACTGCCACCAAACTTGCAATGCTATGTTGTTCCATTTACCTGGCACACACTTTATCTCAGCGTATTACTGGATAGGTTGTTGTTGGGTTCTATCCACTCTGATCCAGTTTTCTAGAATTTATTCTGGAATAAGAAGACCTACCAGGCAGAATGTACAACACAGGTATTCGGAGCAAAAAACAAGCTCTGAATGTCCAGAAAGCACTTGGAGATCTTAAGTAGCTATTCATGTGAGTTTGTAGTAGTCATTTAAAGGAAACAACTAACAATTTTTACTGTGCCCTCCATTTAATTAAGCCTACAGTCAGTCATACAGTTTAGTGATAAACATTCCCCCTCTCGTTTGTCAATACTGAGTAAAACAATAGTTGCAACAAAGTGTACATTTTGCAAAGTCCAAGCAGTCTATTTTTATTGAGCTATCATGACACAACAAACTTTTTCTACTACATTTGCTGTTATTACACATAAACTTAGAGAGAAGGCAGCAAGCACCTTTACTATTTTCAAGGACTACAAAGTGTATGACAGCTTGAGCACCATTACCCATTTCACCAGCAAGACAATAAATAAGCATACATACATCAAAAAACAGAGGGTTGTAGACAGTCAGAGGCAGCTCTATATGGCCAAAATGACCAGGGCAGTTGCTGAAGTTCTGCATGCAAGTGGCACACACTTCTTTGGAGTCTGGAGGTCCCAAGGCCAAGTCGTACAGTCCATTAATGGCTGGATTCCCCACATTATCCAAATACTGAGGATTTGTTATGGCTTTTACACTCAGTTTCCTGAAGTTGAAAGAAAAGAATAAAAAAATCAATGGCAGTACACAGCCACATGATATGTACTTATCTGGTACCACTAGCATTGACATTTAGTACCTATACGATATTTTATTGATGAAAAACTTTATAAGGGCACTTTGCACATGCAACGGGAATTTCTGTACCATTGATTTAATTGTGTGAGTACAACCATTCATACCACAGCAAACACTTCCTTTATTAAGAAGTCAAGTCATTTTGCCAGTGTGTCTCTCGAGCAGTGGGAGAGGTATAAAAACAACAAAAACACCTAAAGGACGACAACAGCTGCACATCCATGACCATACGCAGTGCTAATATCACACCAACACTAAATAAATCATGGCAGCTCTCTAGAACTTCAGGAGAAATGACCTGCTGGAAAAAGCTGCAAAAAGAAAAACACCTCCGCAACAAAGATCTCGGCTCTGCGATACTTACACTGGTGCTAAAATATCTGAGCATTTTGCCTTTGCTGACACTAGCAAGGTCTCTTCGGTGTTGGACACTCGGGATCAGAGCCCAGGGCAGGTTTCCCGCAGTGTGCCCACCAAGGAACAGGTCCAGCCTTACCAGCACAGGGCTTCTCCAGGCTCGGGCAGGCCCTGCTGGCGCTGAGGTGCAGGGGGAAGCCAACACTCCCCTCAGAGGAGGCCCCTCAAGAGAGGCGCAGCCTTCACCCTCCCGAAGTGAGTGCGTGCTGAAAGGGCCGGGGCCTTCCCCCAGCCTCCCTCAGCCCCACAGAAGGAATCCATCCCTCCCGGGCCCACAGCCCTTCCCCACTCCTCCAAAACCTCCAGCGGCCCCAGTCCATGCAATGGGTCAGAGAGCCCCACAGGGAGTCCAGCAGCGACCCCAACGCTCGACAACCGGGGGGTACTTAGTTGCCCCCATGCCAGTGGCTTCTGAGGGCCAACGCACAGCTGGACTACATGTCCCAGAAGGCCCCACGCCTACAGCCCGCCGAGGTCTGACCNGGGCCTGGGCCTGGGCCTGGGCCTGGGCCGTTATCGCAAACTGGCCGATAAAACTTTCTGAGATTCAATTTAAAGTTTAGAAAGCAGGCGTTCTTTATTGCGGCGCCGGGTGCACAGGGGATAGGTCCTCCTATTGTGCACACCAAACACTGTTGATAAGTTAAATTTATGCACAACGGGTATACGTATTCAGTGTAATTCCAAGAAAATATTATCATATTCATTACGTTTCCGAGAATTTATTTACATATTAAGCTTTTGGGCATGCATAGTTGTGCCTTCTGGTGGTCCTCATTTTGAGTGAGGGTCGTTTCTTCCTCGATCTTCATCTTCTTCACCTGTCCTTTGGCTCACTTTTCATGTTGGCAAAACATTCTAACTGCTCAATTGCTCATTAAAATTAATGATCTCTCTGCTACCACCTGTGTGTCAGACAATGTCCATATATATTGCATCCCTGTCTTAGGTTACCATGTTCTCAGGTCCACGTACATCCTTTCTTATCTTACTAAGTCCTTGAAACCATGTGAGATGGTTGCTAAAATAGCTACACTTCTTCTCTAAAAGAAGATTCTCTACAGTTTAACTGCTTATAAACTACATAAAATCTGCCTTAGGTATCAGGGTAGCGCCTCTTCTGGGGCTATTCCCTATTTTTGGTGGCCTCGAGCCGTTAAGTAATTACACGAAAAAGCAGATGGAGTGGGAGGTTGCTTTCAGGGTACGCCTCAAACGAAAGGTTCCTGCTTCTCTGGGTATTCTGTAGGCAAAATATAACTCGCATCTGAGATGGCAAAATCTTAACTAATAAGTTTGTGTGACATATGAACAGCTAGAATTATGCAGTGTTACTGTAAAGCGCAGAGGTATGAAAGCACGTTAACAGCCTCCCCCTCAGAGTCAAGGTCAGTGTGGAAGCACATGCAAATGCCCATTACAGTAAGGCTTTAGCGTTAGATCGTTTTGTGAGGGGAAAAAAAGAAGTATTTTACGTGAGCTTTCATTTGTGTTAAAAGCAGTAAAATGTAAGTAAGAGTTGGATCTGTGACTCTGAGCTGGGCACAGAGCAGCAGCTTTGCAGTACACAGCAGAAGCAAGTTTATCTGGATGTGCCGCAGCTGTGGTTACGTGAGTGTGCTGTCTGCAGCTCTGTACACTGGGCAGCTGGAACTCAACAGGTCTGATTTCCCTGCCTCCCAGCTCAGGGTCTTCTGCTTGTGTAAACAGGACTCGGGTCTACAATATTATTTTCAAAGGTACTGCTTTCAGTTAGATCCTGCCTCTAAAACAAAGTGTCTTTTCTGATTTATGTTCAGGATTTCCTTTCTAAGATGTAGTAATTCGTGAAAACTACTTTTAAGCCATGATATGCCAAAAGAAAAGAGTTACAAATTTTATGTAATATGGTTTTCTGTGTGTAACTTCTTGTCTCTTGAAATTAGGGCTTTTATGAGAGGCATAAAATATTAGGTTTATGATGGTAATTTGAATTTAGTAACAGTGCAACATTTCCAGTTACTTCTGTCCTTTAATGTTTCAGTTAATTCTGACATGTAATACAGGATTTAATTAGTCTGCTTTTGCTGTATTAATGTGACTACCATAAATTCAAAACTCTGGTTTACAGGTGTTCTTCTAGTAGTACAGCTCTTGGAAAGACTGTGGAAAATTCGGAAGGTATGATGTCTTAATTACTAGTTTGTTGCAAATGTTTGTGTTTTTTTTCTTATCTCCACACAACATAGCCTGTCATGAAATAAATGAGACATTGAATGCCCTCCTTCCCTTTCTTTCATTCCCACCACCACCCTTCTCTGCCCCAGTCTTCATTGTGCAGTGGTTTCCTGGCTTAACTTGACTACCCTCACTGTCAACCAGTTCTGTGCTCCCAGAGCACAAACTTAGTTATCCAGTTCCATGACCCGTCCAGTTATTCTTTAAAATTGAATAAGCTATAAAATAAAAATAAGGACTTTTCCACCTTAATCCTGACAGTTTCCTTCACGTTCTTGCTTGTTCTCTCTACTCCTTACCGTATTTCTGCTACAAATTTTGTGAGAAAAGTAAGCCGGGTTGGTTGGAGCCGTGTTGCACATGGGAACAAGTTCCTGCCAGTCAGTAATGGCTCATGGAAGCATCAACGCAGAGGCAGTGGGAAAAGTGCCCCTGCAGACCCTGGCTCTGGGGATTGTAAATAGGAGGTCCCTCTCACATTCCTCTGTGAATGAACAGGCTAAGATGCTTTACTGACAACCTGTAGCTTCTCTATTTTGGTATTGTCCTTTTTCTCCTTTTCCTCTCCGGGGAAGCTGGGTGGATTGATCTGGGGGTGGAAGGAGCTGAACAGTTGGTGTCAGGCTGTCAGAGCAGGAGCTCGAGAGGGCACTTTGCTGCAGTGTTCAGGCAAGCTGAACGAGAGAAGCCAAATGGGCAGAGGTGGCAAGCTTCAAACTGGGGGACTGAGAGTGGGAAACCAAGGGACAGGTAAAGACTGGGGCTAAAGTGAGAAGATACAGGATAAGGATGAGTGAAGAAGCTTGGATGGGTAATCACCCAATGTTTCTTTGGGCATATGTGTGTTTCTAATAACAATTTTAATATTGTTTCTCATAGTTACTCAAGAAGAAATCGTGCTCCCGCGAAAGAAAACCTGGTGAGTGTTTACTGCTGGAATATCTCTTGACCTGGAAGAAAATCATTGTTAGACAGCTAAATGTAATCTGTCCACCAAAGCTGAAGATGAAAATTCAGGTTGCTGTATTCCTGGATTCAATGTTCCGCTAGTGGTTTTCCCGCTGACTGGCAGTTCTGGGAACATTCTTGACTCTTATTCACAGTGCAGACTATGTACACTCTGTTGTTAACCTTTCTTTTAAAAACAGTTATAAGATCTGCATTTTTAAGCATAGTTCTGACTCTTTGTAAAAGATCACATTTGCTAGAGATCTGTAAGATCAAGTTCATTTGCCAGTCTGCATGTGGGCATGTTTCTTTCAGCAAAATAAACCTGGCCATCGATAGGTGGCTGAATAATCCTATTCAGAAATTATGCAGCTGAATAAAAGTTATTTTGTTGGAAGCACTTAAGGTGAAACTGCATGACTGTACAGCAAAAACCAGGTTTATAGCCAAATGGTGTCACATGTAAGCCTAAAATAAGACTACCTTCACCTAAACACTTTCAGTGGCCTTTCCTTGTTTGCTTGAAACACAACCAAAGTCTTAAGCATCCACAGGCACAGGAGTCCTGAGAAATCTAATTTTGTCTTGGTTTGTGGGTTTTTTTTCCTCCCCAGACTTGTCTTGGAGAGGGACTCATGTATCCATTCCACAGAGATGGGGGGCTCTGAGAGGAGCATTCCAGGGAATTCTTTCCGTGTCCCTTTTGTATGTTCTGCCTTTGATAATATATAACAAGGTCAGGAGCAGTAGCAGGAAACACAGATGCTTTTCTGGTTTTCTTCAAAGTGTTTTCTTTTTCCTGTGGTTGTTCCAAAACTGACACCATTTTTGCAGTTGAATTTTCCCTCCCTTTGCGAAAAATGGTATTTTCTAAATGTAGCAGAAACATTTTTTCCTAGAATTGAAAATCCTTACAGGCCAGGATAATCCTGTGCTTGTTCTGCATACAACATAATGCATAACATTCAAAATCTGCAACTGAGTATTAATCAAAGCTCCTTTATGTTTAGGGATAAGCTAGCTGTTCTTCAAACATTGGCGTCTACCGTGAAGAGGGTGAGTGGTTCTATTGATCATGGGAGTGGGTCAAGTTGTCCATCTCACGCAATAACCTTGCACTCTGGAAGCTCTTCTACTTTGGCTGTAAATGAAAGATGGGACTTTTACATCTGTTCTTGCAGGGTCTTTACTTTTGCTTAACATGCTTTCTGTGTCCTAAAAGCCTCGTTCTAATGCTAAGAGAAAGCTGCAGCTACCAGTGAAAGCTAGAATATCTTGATAAGGCTTTTGCTAACATCAGGAGCAAGTTACTTTACCGGTTCGGTTTCCCAATCCAGACTGTCTCTTCCCGGTCTCAGTCCAGCAAGTAAGCCTTGCAAAGAGCAGTCGGTGTCTGCTCTTGCTGGCAACAACTCTAAATGCTGTGGTGCCGTTCTTTTATCCTGTCTGTCTTGGAAGTTGAATGTGATCCTGCAAGTTCCCTCAGCTCCTCTGAGAACGTTATATCTGGGGTCCTGCTTGCTTTGCAGGCCACTCATTGCTTGTTATGTTATGGTAAGGACCCTTTTGTTGTCACTACGTTAGCCTGCATGTATGTCTGTAATGGAAATGCTTTTTTTAACTATTTCCAAACAGGCTAAACCTTTTGAACAAGAGGAGCTTTTGTAAAATGGGCATCAGGTGGGGTTATGGTGGAACTGTTCATTGTGCCTTAAATTCCGTGAGGCGGTGTCATATGGATACAGTGTGCCTGTGTACATAACTATGAATGTTCCAATCC
Organism: Tringa tobata; assembly: GCA_033628505.1. Lineage (NCBI taxonomy): Eukaryota > Metazoa > Chordata > Aves > Charadriiformes > Scolopacidae > Tringa > Tringa tobata. The sequence goes on along the minus strand of JAHREE010000130.1, from coordinate 4,245,124 downwards.
TGGGTTCTCCTTTCTACAGGATCCTACTGCTGCTCATTATATGTTCCAGGATGACCCTTTCCTTACACCAAGAAATGCAGCTAATGCTGTAAGTATTTCCTTTCAAATCCTTCAAATAGCTTCCCTCTTCCCCCACTTTGTCTAGGCTATGAAAACTCTAATTGCAGCCTAGTTTCAATTACAAAAGAAAACGAAGTATCAGATTTCTTTCAGAATTTTCTCCTCTGTGTTTTTCTGAATGTATAATGAGTGTAGCATTTCTCTGGACAAATTCACTCTACGCATAAAAAGCTGTCTCTTCTTCTTGCCCCTGTAGGGGCCCTCCAGCTGGCACAGCTCTGTTAACATTCCTGCAAGTTAGTGGCTTACCTGCTGAGTTATTCTGTTTCTCCACGTTCTTAGTTTGTTAAATGACTCCCAAAGGTAATTCTTTAGTGAGGCATTCAGCCTGTTAAAACTGTCTTTGTGTACCTTGGATATAGACTCTGAATATGTGGTATTGCAAATCTTGAGATTTTGTGCTGACAGGTTCGTTAAATTTGAATTAAATGTGCCAATTAAAACACACAAGATCACGTGTGTGTGTGTTACTGCATGTTATCAGTTAACTGTCCTGGCCAAGCCCCAGGAATTTCAGTTTTATCACAGAGCAGCTATTTGGTAACTTAGACTTATGGAAATAGTAGTATGGAGATGATAATAGAAAGGAAGAAGGAAAGGAGTCTTCCCCTGGTGTTTCCTTCGCATGAGATTAAGGAGCATGAAGCTGAGTCAGGAGAAAGCAGAACTGGAAATGAGGGCAAGAAGGAAGTGCTGAGTGTGATGTTGATTAGAGTGTAGTGAGAGAAGACTGGGAGCTGAAATGTTGGGGGAAATCAGTGGTACGGCTGGAAGAGAGCTTCAGTTCTTCTGCATACCAGAGCGGAAGCCATTGAGAAGACTGGAGGCAGCTGTTGAGTGTGAAGAGTTTTAAAAGAAACATCAGAAGAGGGTCTGACTCTAGAACTTGAGGAAAAGAGGTGAATGGGGATCAGGTGATGTTCTTGGAAATGACAGTCAGGGAGAGAAACGTTTGAGTGTGCCTTAACTCTAAAAAGAGAGATGCTTTTGAGCTTGATGTATCAGCGCAGCATTTCAGATGTCTGATACAGAACTTTGTCCCTTGAATAAGTAACAAAGAAGTAAATTACAGTCTCGTTTAAAGAACAGTTATTCTTATATTGGCATAAATACCAGCATGTTTATCTGGAATGTTGTCTCATGCCTGTGTTTTTACCAAGAGTTAAAAACGAAGCGTGAGTTTCATTTGGTCCCATCAGAATACTCAGTGTTATTGAAAATGTTTTTCCTCACAGGCCTTTAATTGAACGTTTCTTCATCTTGTTCTCTCTCATTCCTGTGCAGCGTCTATATTCATTGTCGAAGGAGGCTGGGAAAAATGCTGCAAAATACATAATTAAGCGATTTCCTCAATATTTTGACAAGACTTTTGCGGAACCCAACATACCAGTAAGCTTTTTGCTTTTCATTTTCATTGTATTTGTGCTTTATCAGGTAGTGAAATCAACTGTCAGACTGGTCCAAAACTAACATAAAAAGATAGTTCTGTTAACTGTTTGGCAGACAGCTATGAAAGCAGTACTGTATTTCCATGATGTTTCTGAAGTGAACATTTTTCCTTACGAATTCTGTATCATATCGGGTTCTTTATCTAAAAGTAAGAAGAGAAATGTTTGTTTAGATATTGACTTCCTAGCATGAAAGTGGGAGATCAGGATGTGTGGTCCTTCATCACCTAAAGTACTGCTGCTGTTAGGCTGGGAGGGTCAGGAGATGACCAAAGCATTATCTGGGGTGAAGAGCGAGCATATTTGGTTAGTGTTTCAGCAGTGGTTTAGAGAAGGTTTGAGCTCATGTCTAGCTTGCACTCTTTGCTTTTAGTGCTTGATGCCTGAGACGCTTACACCTCAGATTGAAGGAGTGAGTGAGGAAGCTCTAAAAGAGCGTATCCACCTCAGAAGGGTGAAAGATTCTGTGGACCTGTTCGATCAGCTCGTACAAGCAGGTATGTGGTCACCTGACAAGATTCTGTGGTGGAGCTCTATTTAAATTGTGGCAAAAATATTTTAGTAGCTGGCACAGGCTATGGAGACAATTTCATGATTATGTTGGTGCTTTTCACAGCTGACTGTGATCTGGGGAGGTGGTTCTCCAGAATTATTGGGCTCTCCCTATCCAGTGCTTCTCTGACATGTCACTTTGGTGATATGGAGAACAAACGATTTCTTGATCAAGGAGATGATACAGTGTTGAGGTTTTTTTCTTCTCTTCCAAAGTGGAAGAATGCTGTAGAGTAGGGCCTGTTGTGGACAGATGCTGTCATTGAGTGATACAATTCTGCCCTCAAAGGCCTTTGTATTGGTTGGTGTAAGCTACATCTGTGCTGAGCACTTTGTTGCTGTGTGTAGCATACCAGCTGAGTGCCCCTTCTGTGGACCTGCCCTCAATAAATGAGTCTTTCTCAGTTCCTCCTTAATTTGGACCTTCTCTCTGTCATGGGTGAATGAGGAGGAAGCAACAAAAAACTGTAACTGCCACAGCCTCTGAAGGAGGAAAACTTAGTGGGAAGGTGAGACCTTCTCATATCTGCTGCAAGATGGAATGGAGATTATTCCATCAAATAGCTCATTTCTTTTGTTGATTTTAAATGTGTTTCATAGAAAGTGAAACATACAAAGTCATCTTCACAGGAGAGTTTATTCTAGGAGTAGATACGAAAAGCACTAGAAATTTCAGGTGTTGTGTTGGGCGTGTTCTGCTTCACAGTTTTGGCTGCCAGCTGCCACTTACCTCTCCCACTTGGTTCAGAAAAATCTACCCTTTCAGTGGCTTCAACAGAAAAACAGATACTCTTGTTCGCTGTTAAAACATTGTCCTGCTATGAATGGGTTTCTGGAAGTACTAGTGTCACACTCAGGTTTTACAGACTTGCTGGAGAGAGCCTTTGTGTTGAAAAGGAACAAAGTGGTGTAACTGGGTATTCAAAAGTTTTCAGATATGGTTGTAGAATGGTGTGTTCTTTACTTTCCATATGACTGTTGTGCATTTTCTATAGGTACTCCTGTATCTCTGGAGACCACAAACAGCCTTTTAGATTTGTTATGCTTCTATGGAGGTGGAGAATCTACTCCAGAAAAAGCAGAAGAACTAAAAGAGGATTTGGAAGAACCAGGGGTATGAAAATCCTGATGATCTCTATTTATTTATTTCTTTCATACATAGTGGAAGTGTATCAAGGTGATGTCAAGATTTTCGTGACTACGTGCCTGGGAGGTGGTGTGAGGTGGGTCAAAGGTAGTCAGCGTTCTCTAGAGATACAGTAGTTACACCAATCCTGGGTCTAACCTACTAGCAAAAGTAGTTTCCGTAAAGCTGAACTTGGCAGCTGGAACCCTGCCTTGGCTTAGCTCTGAACTGTGTTTAAATAACTGTGTCTCACTGACAGCCTTGTTTTTATACTGGCTGGCAAAGAAGACCTTCAGTACCTCTAGTGTACTAGAGGTACTAGTCTGCTAGTTAATCTTCTTCCCGTCTGAACCATATTAATTAGGTTTCAATGAAGTTGAGGGCTCCTTGTGTGACCTCAGGGTACCAGGTTGCAGGTTACAGTAATAGATGTGTTGCACAATACCTGTCTCTGGGAAGACTATTGAGGGAGAAAGCCTTCTTCAGATTATGTGCTATAGTCTAATGATTCCCACCAGCTCCACAAATACCTATAATTTGCCTTGTTAGTATGTTTAATTATGTAAAGAGTATTCTTAGTCTAGTTATTGCTTCCTGAACGTGTAATAAAAATAATTTTAATATAACCCATTAAAAAACACCTTTGCTAGCATAAAAAATGTTGCTGAACTTCTGTGTTTTTACCAAATCACGTCATTTGGCGTGTAACCATAATTAACTGTGAGAAACTTATTTCTGCAAAAATCTCTCCAGGTGAACGCTTCAGAGCAGAAGGCTCCAAAGAGACAATTCCAAAGAGGTTCACAGTCATCTGGCTCTAGATGGAGGTATGGAAAATCTTGTCAATATTCCTGTATTCAGTGGGTTGTGCACATGCAGTGTTACAAAACAGACTTAAAGACTTTTTAGCAGCCTGTACTTGCAAATGTTACTTGTTAAATATGTCTGTGTTTGCTAATCTTTTGAAGTGTTGATGGAAATCTAGTACATGATTGTAGGATAGCTGAAAGTATCACGATTAGTATAACTGAATGTCAGCCCTTAGGAATACAGCCCATTATTTTGTTCTGCATGTTGAGTCCTTTTCCTAAAGGTATCTTTTATGGAGTTCTTTAACATTCAGCTTATTTTTTGATTCTAGGGAGAACAACAACGCTGAAAGGATATTTAAGATAATGCCAGAGAGGAATGCACACTCCTATTGCACAATGATCCGTGGGATGGTGAAGGTAAAGTTACTCTTCAGTACTGGGAGGACTTTTTTCAACTTGTGAAATCGCACACAGTCAAAGAAGTTGCTTATTTTTGTTTTTGTTGGTTTTTTTTTCTGCAGCATGGGGCTTCTGCTAAAGCTTATGACATGTACACGGACCTCCTGAACGAAAGACACAAGGGTAAGTGTTTGACTTGTGGTCTTCTAAGTAACAGAAGGCAGTTGATGGGTACATGGATATTTGTTCCATGGCAATGATGATTGGCGCAGGGGTACGGACCTCAGCTAGATCATGGGAGCTGAATGCAAACTGTTTGTTTCAGTGCAGCTGGCATGTGGCAGGCTCACTGGAAACAGGTTTGCATGAGACTTTGCCAAAAACTGAGCCATGTTAGAACAAACTGGTTTCTGTAGAATATAGAAATTCCCATCCCTGGAGGTGTTCAAGGCCAGGCTGGATGGGGCTTTGAGCAGCCTGGTCTAGTGGAAGATGTCCCTGCCCCTGGCAGGGCGGTGGGAACTAGATTATCTTTAAGGTCCCTTTCAATTTAAACCATTCTATGATTCTGTGATAATTGTCAGTTAAAATGAATTATCTTATATTTTCCAGCTGATGTGCACACCTTCAATGCACTGATTACAGCAGTCCCATATCTAAAGGAAAGGTTCTTAGAAAGATGGGAGCTAGCCAAGGTAAGAAGTTTGAGCAGAAGAGGTGGGGAAGGGGTAAGAGCGTTGGGACTGGATCTGCTTTATATAGTAGAATTTTGCAGTTATTAGAAGACTAAAACCAAGAGATTTCTACAAAGATACTAATACCTGCTGCAAAGGAAGTAAACTAGTTTAAACATACAAACTAGTTGTTTAGGAGTGGGAAATGTACAAAATCCAACCTTGCCCTTGCAGAATGGTTTGCTTTGTGAGAATGTACCTGATCCAAGAATTGCCCAGACAGAAAGTAATTGGGAAGTTGTGCTGGGAGATAAAAGCAAACAATTATCGGTAAAAACTCTTCTTTGAATTATGATTCATAGCAGTGTGATGGAAATGGAATTTTGAGGGGTAACATTAATGGCTTCTGTTTTAATGACATAACATCAGTAAAGAAAATTAGTACATAAATTAAATTTCCTTGACATTCTAGACACAATTCTCCAACATATAAACTGATGTAATTTCGTAGTCTTGGGTTGTTTTTTTTTTCTCAAATTAATTAAAAATTAGATGGTACTCCCTTAAGAAATAATCATTTGAGGTAGAGTCATTAACTTGAGAATGAGAAGGATTAGATTAAGGAAATACATGTATACCCAACTGAAAGCTGAACTGTGATCCGTAACGTGTGATGGGCATTTTGTTTAAGGTCTTCCTGAATCACATGGCTCAACAGGAAGTGCGACCCAATCTGCTGACTTTCAATGCTTTACTGAAGACTCTGAGAAAGTGTGGTGGTGTTGGCAGAAGTATGGCTTTACCGGTAGTAAAGGAAATGGAAGCACTTGGTATAGGTGAGAAAACCAGAATAGTTACTGTATTTCAGTGCCACCTCCAGAATGGCTAACTTGAGCAGTAAACAACATAGTGATTTCTAGTTGCAGGGAAGAAGTCCAAGGCTTGTGGAAAAAAAAAGCATTTATCACTCTGTTCTCAACTTCACTATTTGTGTTCTTCTGCAAGAGAACTGAGAAAAATGCTTAAGTGCTGAGCTGTGGCCGCACAGCAAGCCAGTGTCTGTGGATTTCAAATTGAATCATCATCTTTAGAGTCTTTGTTCAGTGTTGATTACTAGTTACAATATAGTGGGTGCATTTAGTCCCTGAGGTCAAATAATGAAGCATTCTGATGCTGTAGTCTTTTAGGAGCGTGTTTATCATTAACATTTTTACCTGTAGTTACCTCTAGCTACTCAAGGACAGGTGTGTGTATGCAGTGGGGGGTGTGTCCTGGTACAGAGGCTCTTTCTCAACTGGGTCCTTATTGTGGTACTGCTGTAGAAGTAGTGAATAATAGGAATATATATTTGTAGCAGTCAGCTGAGTCTGTTAGCTTCCCATAGATCAAGGAGATTTCCTTCACCAGCCACCCAAGCCAGTTCAGGTCTATATATCTACATCTCTGCCGGGAAAAAAAATGATTTAGATTATGGTTTTTGATGTCAAATAAACATTGCAAAAATGGAATAGCTGCACAACCGGTTCAATGTCTTGTGGAGTGTGCTTTGCCCCAGTAACATGCTTGTTGATATCCTAAAGATAGGTTCATGGGGAGAAGGGAAACTACCTATGAAATACTTTTTTTTTTTTTTCATTTAGACCAGGGAAGCTTGACTGCTTGCCCCATAGCAATGTGATGCTTCAGCTGGTGGTTCACCCTCAGATATCATCTCTTCCAGTTGTAACGTGTGTACGTGAGGTCTGGTCCAGCATTTGGGTGGACAAGGAGAGAACTGAGCACATTTATGCATGCTGCCTCGCTGGGAGGGATGGAGACTGAATTAGAGCTCAGGCATGAAGCTCATCCAAGAATGTTGAAGTAACTTCAGTGTTTTTGCTTTTCAGAGCCTAGCCTTGCAACGTATGATCATCTTCTCTTTATATTTTATAGAGGCGGTACGTGCAATACCAACTTCTCCTTTTTAAATCTACTTTAAATGCTTTCCAAATGTGATGGGTGAATGCATTTGATTTATGGATTAGAAGACAACTTCTAATATGTCAATGTTACCTGTGCAGTCTGATTCTGCTTGGGTGGAAAAAAAGGCTACAGAGAATCATAACCTCTTAGAGGGAGGGAGGAATCCTTGTGTTTTGAGAACTGACAGAACTCAATGCTTGCCTTTCCATTTGTGGCCACAAGCTGATAAAGATAAAAAGCAAATGCTGCTCGTGCTCTCTGGAGGGTGGATCTGACTACAGCACCTGGGATCACACAGACTGTGCCACTCATGGGGAAGAAATCGCACAGGGATTCTGTTTTTCTGCAACAGTTTGTACATTTGAGCTATCTTGAAATATAGCTGTGTTAGAAGGCAGGAGCCCAACTGTTGAGATCCTTTAGCCAGTAATCTGTGGACACGGAAAGAGAATAGACACAGTAGTTGTAACTGCAGTCCTTGTGTTGTAACAAATGTGGAGGAACTGCTCTGGAGTCTGGGGTTTTTTTGTGTTTATGAAGTGCATTACTTTTCCCAGTGCCACATTCTAACAAACAAACTTACAGGCCTGTTGGATCCCTTGCTACAAAGGACTTGTATCTTTCTTAACCTGCCCTGTTGTGCTGTGGAAATCTGGCAGTAGTAGGGAAAATTTTAGTGCAAATAAAATTGCAGCTGGTGTGGAGCACCACGATTAGGGGTGGAGACAGAAGAATCTTGACACTTGCTTGAAACTGTGGGGCTTGTTTCCATTTCTGTAGTATATTTGTGCTTCTTATTAATGAAGCACGTGGTACAACTGAGTTGTGATGGTGCTTGTCTGTTTGTCCCGCAGTTGATCTTTCCTCACCAGGCATCATCCTTGAAATACTAGATGATGTTCAAAAGAGGAGTTTCACTCCCCAGGACCCTGATGACGGTATGAACTTTTAATATATTTGACAATCTGCATTGTTTAAGCATGGGTGGAAAGGTACCTAGGGAATTTCATAGAATCTTCATGGTTGGAAGGGACCTTTGAGATCATAGAGTCCAACCACAAAAAAAACCCCAAACAAACAAACCAAAAAAACCCAAACAAAACAGCAACCACAAACAGACACAAACCAACAATCTCGGGCACTAGAGCATGCCCTGAAGTGCCATGTCTGCACGTTTCTTGAATACCTCCAGGGATGGTGACTCTACCACCTCCCTGGGCAGGCTGTTCCAGTGCCTGTAGTTCCATTTGAAGTAGTTCTATCCCACTAGAAAGAATGCAAGCAGCTTGCTTATATTGGCACCTTCTGGTACTTTTTGCAGACAAAAAAGGACAAATTCCAGTGCTGGGGAGGTGTGCTGTGCATTGGTGTGCTGGCTTCTGGGTGGAAGTTGGAGCGTAGCCCATGTGAACAAGGATTTGAGTCCCACACAATAAAAATCACAAGGCTGTTCATAAGGCTAGTTTAAGGAGGAACATCTGCTAGCAGCTTCATGAAATGATACGTGTCTGTTTTTTGTTGTAGTGTGGTGTGAGTTCCTTTTCTAGTTCTTCCTAATCCTGTCAGAAAATGGCATGAAATACAACTTCATGCAAAGCTGAAGTTTGAGTGGGTGGAAGGGTAGATTGGGAACATCCCATGTCTCATTGGCTCTTTCTGCTATGTGTATGTACACAGCTTTGCCTGAGGATGTTCAGAGCCTTTCTGTCCGTACAGAAGTAGACACAGCTTCAGTCTGAAGCAGAGGGGTCTGTTAGCTGTGCTGTGTACAGCGTGGTGTGAACAATGTGTCAGAAGCCACTCTTTGGCAGCTGACAGTTGTAAATAGGATTGGATGAAGAAGCTGTTACAGTGCATGCTTCAGGAAACCAGCGAGGAGTTGATATGGGGTTTTTGCCATTTAAAGGAAAAAGATAACGATGAGACTATGTTGGAGTAGAATATTAGGTTATCCTACCTGCAATTTTTTTTTGTCCTTGGAAAGAAGCCTGGAAATAGTAAGAATGTTGTACACCCCCTCTGTTTCCTTCTGCCCAGCTGTGTGTGTTACACCCTTTCTTGCTCTGGCTCTAAGCTGCTGCCAAAAGTGTAGACAGTGACTGTATCTGCCCTGCTCCTTCACACGCTTTATAAAAATACCACTGTTAGCAAAGGCAGTAACCATGGGCACACAGATACAGGCCTTGCCTGAGTCGTGGGAGTTGAATGAGCTTTTCTACACAGTGGGTTAAAAAGGAGAGAAAGAAGTCACTCATGTAAGACTAGGTCAGAGTCACTTTGTCTAAGCAAGATGTGTATATAGACATTTGAAGCTAACGCACTCCATTTTCTCCCTTTCAGCCAACTTTTTTGCCACCGCTATGCAAGCGGTAAGTACCTTTTCCCTGCAATCAGAATTACTTTGAGCCCTCCAGCTGTTTAGGAATTACTTGTGAGTTTTCCAACCTTTCGTACAAGGTTTAGCTCTCAATATCTTTCCCTTTTCCACTTGTTTTCTTCACCTCCTATAACTTTCCTCCATAATTCTGCAATTCTTTGCTTGATGCCTTCTAAATCAGTAACTTGTGTGCCTGTGATACGTGCATCTCTTGCTAGAGACAGCTGCTAAGTCCCTGTCTTCTGTGCCCTACCCCTGCTTCTAGTGACACCGCCGTGGTCGGATGGTCTCTGCACCAGAAGGTGTCGGTTTAGGTTAGAAGGTTCTCATTGATCGGGAGAGTCACTCATTTGTCTCATCTAAACCAAATGCCTACATTCACTACACTGAATTGCATCCTCTTAAAAATGTTTGCTGTCTGCTCATTGCTCTTCAGACCTTTGTGAAAGTGAGTCTCAGAGGGATGTACTAAGTGTTAGGTGTGGAAGCTTTAAAATCTGACTGTTTTATTGCAGTGCTGTGATCTTAAGGACATCAAGCTCGCTTATCGGTTGAATAAGGCAATGGAGAAAGGAGACAACTGGAAATTCTTGGACATGGATCGGTTAAATACCTACTGGTGAGTGAAGCGCAGCTGGCATTCAGTGTCTTGTGTATTGCTGTCAATTTGGATACAAACCAGGATGCAGACATTGTGCAGAAGGATGCTTTGTTGAACACCAGCTGGTTATTGTACGTGCAGTTTGCAAATTAGGTCCCTCTTAAGAACAGTAATAGCTTAGGATTTTCAGTTTGTGGCCTTGCCCGAACTGAAATAAAGTGTCTTGGAGCATCAGTTTAGCTTAATAGCCATCCAACAACTGCACCAAGCAGCTGTATTTTCTACAATCCTGTTGTCCCATTAGGATGGCAGCTTAGGAGGTAACACCAAAATAGTGTACAGGTCAGACCTAGCTCCCTGTGTGGTGTTGGAGAGAGAGCCTGCAGAGCAGCAGGTGTATTTAGGTGTGAAACTCCCATGTAGGTTCACCATTTGACACTAATCATGGCATCCAAAACATATTTACCGGTGCCATTAAGTGCTGCAGTCACTGAATGTAATTAAGTATTTGGAGTATATGATTTGAAGAAAAGCCTATTTAGGCATTGGATGCTAGAGATGCTTCTGTAAATTCATGAAAAATAATTATCATCAAAATAAGATGCAGTTTCAGGAGTGGGATGATTCAAATGATTTTACCTTATTTAGCCTCTAAATAAATGAAGGGAAATCAATGGAAGTTAATTTCTTGGTGTAGGGACATTTTTTGTGGTCAGTGCATTGGATCCTGGTCCCAGGCTTGTATTGTGAACTTGCACAAGTAACGAGGTTAATTTAGTTCACTCTCTTAAAGTGGTTCTTAGCCAGAGGTTGCGTTTGAGAGAGATTCAGGTACCTCAAACCTGGCATCAGGCAGGGAGATTACATTTTTTTCAAGATTTTAAAATGTAGTGATCCACTTCTTATTAATTCTGCCAGTTACCTAGTGTCAGCATTAAGTTGTCTCATAAAAAACGCTAATGCTTTTTTAATTGTATGGGCTATTGCAATCCTATAGTGAAATTTCTGAGATCTGCAATACAAATCTGATCGGTACACCATCATTTCCTGGTGCTTCTCTGTGGTTTAGTTGATCTATTTGTTACTGAATTAGAACATTTTTCCCTCCTGTAGGTCAAAATTCTTTTCATTGTTGTGTATGATGGAACAAATTGATGTTGTGTTGAAATGGTACAAAGAAATGTCCCTCTCGGTAAGTGTGTATTAGGGTAAGCAAGCTTCAAAGCTTTAATATGGAGAAACGGAACAGTTACAGTTCACTGAAGTGATTCCCTTCCTTCTTCAGGTCTTCTATCCAACTCCTAAAAATATATTGGACCTCCTCCAAGCACTGGACGCAGCCAACCACTTGGAAGTGGTCCCTTCGGTCTGGGAAGGTTAGTGATACCCACAAGGCTACGTAGGTGGTTTGTTTGGTAAAAGCCAGGAGAAGTGCAAAGTGGGAGGTAGTTGGGAAATTTCCCGGTGCTGAGAACAGCCACGGGGAGGAGCTTTGGCACGAGGGAAGCTACTCCTTAGTGCAGTGTTGGGGCTGTCGTATTAGAGAAAGCCAGAACCCACAGCACAGACTGTCAGAGAGACGTGACAGTGTCACAGTTAAATGTCAGTGTCTTGGAAAAGTGAATGCTTACCAGAGAGTAGTACCTTAAACAACAGCCCAGGTTTAAGTCAATTAAATTATTTGCCTGTTCTTTGCCCCTTCAGAAGAAGAGACAATGCAGGTACAGGATTTAGCACACAGCAAATATCTAACTGTTACCCAGCACTTGAGGGGACAGACAGGTTCTTTTAGGGATCCTTGGCAGAACGGTGGCAGCACTAAGTTGTAGTTACAATTAAAGCTTTATTTTCTTAACCGGATTTTATGATTAGGATAGAATTTAAAATCAGAATAGCACAGGATTTCTATAAGCAGAATCACTGTAGTACAATTTTATAAGTAGCGTAGTGCAGAATTTTACAGTACTACCTAGCTTATGGTTCCTCATTACCTGGAGCCTCTGCAGATCAGGTCAAATCTTAATACTTGGTTTGCTGTACGAACATAAAACTTATAATCTAGCCTCACGAAACATATAAAAGAAAATAAGTCACCACTCATTCCTTGGAGGAAGCAGACAATGGTGGAGGTGTCCCTGGCCACTGGGGTGTCATGGGTCTCACTGTCCAGCAGCAGTTTGGGTCCAGATTCCCACTTAGAACTTGGAACTGCTTGGTTTTACAGACAGTGCTCTGTGTGCTCTTACGTTCTGTGTTCTCTGGTGGGGTCATCACCACCACTGGGTTGCTGGGTGCCTGGGACCTTGAAGGCCATTGAGGAAGGGAGTAGTCGGCCTGGCGCCAAGAGGCCAGTGGGGAGGGGAAGAATAAATCTGTTTGGTTCATCTACTTGGTGCACAGGACCCTCAGGGCCTGATAATGAGGGGAAAGGGAACTAATATGTGACCAGCTCAGTCACACAGATTAGATGTTGGCCTTATAAAATGGAGTTAGTTACACTGACCATATTAGCGGGGGTTGGGGGCAGGGGGCACCAGTCACACCTACTAACTACTGCCTTTCTCTGAACAGATATGAAACAGATGGGGTTTGGTAGGAGACATGACCTGTTGGAAGAGCTCTTGTCTTTGATGAGCAGGGAGCGGCACCCTGAGGAGGTGAGGAAGCTGGGGTGGTTTGACCCCAGAAAGCAGCTAAGCACCACACAGCCGCTCGCTCCTCCCCACTGGGGTGGTGGGGAGAATGGCAACGAACGGTAAACGTGCAAAAACTCATGGGCTGAAATAAAGACAGTTGAATGGGTAAAGCAAAAGCCACATGTGCAAGCAAAGCAAAACCAGGAATTCATTTGCTGCTTCCCATCAGCAGGCAGGTGTTCAGCCATCTCCAGGAAAGCAGGGCTCCATCACCTGTTATGCTTACTTGGGAAGACAAATGCCATCATTCCAAATGTCCCCTCCTTTTTCTTCCCCGAGCTTTTATTGTGTGATGCCATATGGTATGGAATATCCCTCTGGTCAGTTGGGGTCAGGTGTCCCAGCTGTGTCCCCTCTCAGCTTCTTGTGCACCCCCAGCCTACTCACTGGTGGGGTGGTGTGAGGAGTAGAAGAGGCCATGTAAGCAAGTGCTGTTCAGCAATAACTAAAACATCCCTGTTACTTTTCATCACAAATCCAAAACATAGCCCTGTAAAAGCTACTATGAAGAAATTTAACTCTATCCCTGCCAAAACCAGTACGGAGAAGCTCAGTGACATTTAAATCACATACGGGGAATAGTTGTCAGATTTGTAGGAGGAATTGCACTGAAAAGGATACATTAATTCTAGAGGGTTTGGGATTAATAGCACGATCTTTTCACAGATTCAACTGGCGTTTGCCAAGTGTGCTGAAGACATCAAAGCGTTCCATGAGCAGACTGGGAGGGAGCAGGCCTCGTTAGACTGGACAGGGAGCACGCTGGGCCACGTCGCTCTCTTGTTTTCCAGGGTTGGGAGAACCCAGGACGCTTGGTACGTGCGTGGCTGTCCTGAACTCTGGGCTTGCTGACACTTAAGGCTTAGTCACAAAAATCAGAAACTAATGACCAACTACCTTGGAACGCCAGTGCAAAGGGAGGGGATAAGTCCTGCTGGGAACATGATGGGTTTTTTCCTTAATTTTATTGTTCATTCTTGGCATCAAGTTACAGTTGTTTATCTTAAAAATGGTTTAGAAGTTAATGTAGCAACTGGTTTAGAGCATCATATGCTGCTTCTGGCAAGGTAGGGTTTGATTATCACATCACTAAACTGCTGAGTTCCTACGGCTTCCCATTTTCTAATTTTTAGAACTCTTTGGAATCCAAACCGCTAAAGCGGTACATAAAAATATGTAATACTCTTAAAGTAAATTTGCCACCAGCTACACTTTCTATTTTTTTTCTGCATTAGTTAAGATATTCTGTGTTAAACTAATCAATTACGCTAGCTGGTACACAGTGCATCTGCAAGAATACGGCATGGAATCTGTTTCAGATCTGTGGGAAGGATCATGTAATGAAATTGAGCTTGCCTGTGTTTCAACAGGGCCTTATCAAAGAGATTTAATATCTGTCTGTTCCTGTTGTGTGTAGTTTTGATTATTTTTTTGTTTTGTTTTCTTTTGAACAGGAGCATGATGGAGCGCTTCCAGCAAATCAACAGGATTCCCACGTGAGTATTTTTAGGTTCTAACTTGATTCCCACGTGAGTATTTTTAGGTTCTAACTTGAGGTACTGAGTCTCCCCTTTGGCTGAAATTTTGCATTTCTATTATAATAGGCAATAGTCGTCCATGTCTTACTGTAACTTTTGAAGCACAAGTGTGTGTGTCTGTCCATGTGAGCATGGGTGTTTCTTTATCCAGCTGATATGTTCCAAGGTCTTTCTGTCTCAAAAAGTACTGAAAATGCAAAGAGGGACGGTTAAGTGGTTGATCCTTGAGATGTCACTGAATGAAGCTCTGGGACATTAAAAACAATGCCACTGATTAACTTGGCATTAGAAATCAGTCTAAGCAGGACTCTTGAAAACCTCTCATTTCCCATGTGCTCAAAAAAATTCTAATATTGACTTGAAAGGGCACTGTAGAGAGGTTGGTGCTGGTCTCTTCTTGCAATCAATTAGCGATAGAACAAGAGGGAATGGATTCCAGCTGCAACAGGGTAGGTTTAGACTGGACATTAGGAAGAAATTCTTCACAGAAAGAGTAGTCAGGCATTGGAATAGGCTGGCCAGGGAGGTGGTTGAGTCACCATCCTTGGATGAGTTTAAGAGTTGCTTAGATGTGGTGTTGGGGGATATGGTGTAGGGAAGAACTTTGTAGAGTAGGGTAGATGGTTGGACTCGATAATCCCAAGGGTCATTTCCAACCTGAATGATTCTGTGATTCTGTGAATATGCTATTAACCAAGCTTCAGAGTTGTCTGACTTCCTGAAGACAAGTCAAATCCTAAATCTTATGTGGTACCCTGTTAGGCTACAACAGTTAGCTTTTGTTAGGATTTTTTGGGGAAAAAAAATCTGTTTCAAGTAGAAAACAACTTCTAAGGAATAGTAACGCATTTTTAAAACCAAACAAAAAACTCCCAAACAACTGCTTGGTGCTTGTGGTAATGAACACCTTAAATCTGATGTTTGAGATGGGAATTTCCCTGAGAGAGACGGTGTTCTCTGGCTGCCTGCAGCAGTGAGGGTGTGTGGGACTGAAGGTGGCTGTTAGTGGCCCTCTGTGCTTGCCCCGTACTGCAGACTGTCGCCGGCGTGGCCCAAGGAAGCTTTGATGCTACCAAGTCACGTCAGAACCCCTGTGTCAATGTGGGATATAGGGAAAGAATTCTCCTTCTGGAATCGTGGTGTAGCTGGTGGTGTGTGAATGCCGTGGGTTATGAACGTGATGGGAAAGAAAGTAGTTTCCCTGCTATTACCAAATGGATCAGAGGCTCTCCTGGTCACTTCCTTCCCTTTCCACCAAGCTCCCTGCGGCACCAGCTGCAGACTCTCGCTTGTTTCCCTGCCCAAAGGCAAGAGCAGTGATGCAGGTGACAAAGGAATCTCTGCAGCAGGTGACAGAGGTGACAAAGGAGCAGAGCCAGCACTTTGACATGGAATGGAGCTGGCAGAGCCCAGCCAGCTGTCAGTGGCTCCCGGCACCCACGGAGAGCACGACAGCCTCTGGCAGACTGCCTTTGATTGAAAGTGCTGCTACACTGCTCCTTTACCTCTGCCAGCCACGGAAAAGAGGGGGAGGGACCTGATGTGGGAAACGCAAAGAGGGGAAAGTTATTTAGGCTGCTGCTGAGGTGGCATCCTTATCCTGAGCAGGAAGCTGCTGCCTCTGTTTTTGTGCAAGGAGAAGTATTTATTTCTGTTAGGATAGGAGTTTCCAAGTGGTATGAGGTGAAGGCTGAGGTGAAATTCCTGGCAGGAGCAGAATAGGGCTGGTTGAGGTATCTGAAAATTTTGTCACCTCCTCTCCCTCTCTAAAGCACCTGCTGTAAGTTAATGGCTGCCTCACCTGAGGTCCTGTGAACAGTCTTTGCCTTTGCTTTTGCAGTGACCAGGTGATGGACGAGTTCTTGACCTGTGCTAAACAAACCAATAGCCCAGACGAGGCGATTAAGCTGGTAAAGCTGGCGGCGTCCCTCGGTCTTCCTTCGTCTCAAAGGCTTAAGAGCAGAACGGAAAAGGAATTTGAACTCTCTGAAAAGCAGAAGTAAGTTGGAGAATTTCATGTTACTGCTGAAGGGGTATTGTAGATGGGGTGTTGGAGGGGAGCCTATGGAAAGGCTTCTCTGCTGAGGCAGCAGAGCCATGACTTTCACAACGATGTACCTTTGTGTTGACTGTGGTCGCTTCACACCCCCACAGCAGCCCCTCAGTTTTTGATCCCATGCTGTACCCATAGCACCTGGGGGGGAGATAACTTTCCACGATGGGGTTAGCCTTACTCATTGCTCAGATCTGCTGTTGCCCTTCTTTCCCAGAACCTTTCAAGGTTCCAGAACTTCAAAGACACTGATTTCAGGCCAGTAAACCAGAGAAGTGGTACAGGACAGCCCTGCATGTGGTTCATGGGTTCTGAGGCACATGATCAATCATTAGTACACCTGACCAGCCACCATGGTTCGATCCTGGGCTGATGCAGCCACGCTCAGATGATGGGCTCAGCCTTGAGGACCACCGTTTTGGAGCTACTGGTCTGGTCCAAGGCAATAAATAAATAGAAGCCCTGCACCCTTGACAGCTTGTCTGTCACTTCCTGGTAACTGAAGTAGTCTGCTTCTCCAAAAGGAGGTGGGTGTGCTTCTACCAAATGCTGGGTGGACCTGTTCTTTGAGCATAATAGGCATCAGACAGCCCATAATTCTCTTTGGAGGGGGTTTACCCTGTGTTTTGGATATCTCTTTCCAAGCAAAAGCCACAATCAGATGACTGATTACTGGACTGTTTTATATCTGCAGGAAGACATTGGAGAGTATCAAGTCAGACAGCGACAGCAGCGATAGTGACAGCGATAGTGACCGTGACTAGCTGTCCCACTTACCTTCCCCTTAAGAAAACTGGGGGCAACCACTTCCTTGATGCCAGGAGGCTTCTGTGAGAAGTGAAATCACTGGAGTGATGGCTTCTGGGAGGTGCTGCAGCTCTGCTGAGCGCTCCAGGGCATTCTGATACAGGACCTGCTTGTATATTGTCCTCGTTGGAGCAAGCTAGAAGCTCTCCCGTTTAACACTGTTCTTGGTAACTTCAAGCACAGCATGGGCTACACCAACAGTCTATCCACGCCAGTACCTGGAGATGTTTGCTCCTGCTGGGCAGCTGCCACCTGCTTCAGCAGCTTGGCTGAGATCCTGGAGGCTGCGGTGAGAGCAGTGCGGCTTCCTGGAGGCAGCTTGGCAGGTACAACACTTTGACAGCTTGAGCAAGGCTTCTCTGGGACCTCCTGTGATTTCAACCTGCACCAGATTTAATTCCTTTCCAGCTCACTTGAATGAACTACTTTAAATATCAAGTTCACTCTGAATGTAAACACAGTAAGTAATGCAATACTCATCACCTCATCCTTTTTGGTGGTTTGGGACATGCTTTGGACTGAAGATGTTAAAAAGCTACAATTTGTACAGCTGGAGACTGCATCTAATAAATGGCTGACATTAAATACAGCTGTATTCTGATAATCCCTGAGCAAAAACTGTTGATGACAGAAGTGTTGCAGCTGCCCTGTGAGAGAGCAAGCCAAGTTCATGCAGAATACAGAAAAAAAGGTAACGAGGTAGCTGGGAAGATGGATGGTGTGGTCCCATCTGGAGTACTGTGATCAGTTCTGGGCTCAAGAAGGACAGGGAACTGCTGGAGAGGGTACGGCAGAGGACTAGAAAGATGATTAGGGGACTAGAACATCTCTCTTATGAGGAAAGGCTGAGGGACTTGAGTCTTTTTAGTCTGAAGAGAAGACTGAGGGGGGATCTGATCAATGCTTATAAGTACTCAAAGGGTGGGTGTCAGGAGGATGGGGCCAGTCTTTTTTCAGTGGTGCCCAGTGACAGGACAAGAGGAAATGGGCACAAACTTGAACATAGGGAGTTCCATCTAAATATGAGGAGGAACTTCTTTACTTTGAGAGTGGTAGAGCACCAGAACAGGCTGCCCAGGGAGGTGGTGGAGTCTCCTTCTCTGCAGATGTTCTAAACCCACCTGGACATGTTCCTGTGTGACCTGCTCTGGCAGGGAGGTTGGACTAGATCTCCAGACGTCCCTTCCAACTCCGTATCATTCTGTGATTCTGTGACTGGGCTGTTGTGTCCTGTTAACTGGCCCTCACAGCATGGTGCTGCCGTTCTCAGCCTGTACAGGAAGCTTGAAGGTGGGTTTTTTTTAAGGTAGTTGTCTTCGACAGGCAAAGAATGGTCTTCTTCCTGAGAGGATTTAACCATATTCCAATGAAAAGCAGTTAACAGATGATTCCCTGTGGAAAGCAGCTTAAGGGTAATTCTGTAATGAGTTTGGGAGATAATGGCTACTGGAGGTTGAACAAACTACAGCTGAAAGGCTAGAAGTTCCATTGCAGGAGCAGGTGGGCAGTAACACTGGTTGAAGGCAAGGTTTGCTCCAGAAAGCAAACACGCCTGTTCCAGCAATGTGTGACTAGGACAGGTTAAGGGGTAGATCAAAGATAAAGGGTTTTCAGGGTGGTGTTATGCTCTTTGCTTTACTGTACCAACAATTTAAACTGGATCAGCAAGCAGGCAAAGGCACAGTTACTCGTTGCAGCAAGTGAGTACTAAGTTTGATCTTTTTTCACTGATGATAAGAATTAAGGGAAAAGTAAGAGAAGGAAGGAGCTTGGTCTTTATGTGAATTCTTGTGGTTGAACCGAAGTGTGGCTTCTAGACAGAAATACCTGGTGTCTTCTAAAACTACAGAAGAGCAGGTCTGACAAGAAACATACAGGGGCAGAAATCTACCAGAGTAGGTGCTCTGACACCCGCTTAAGGGATGTCTACATAAACCTGTACTCATACATGGATTTTTTATTTTTTTTACAGCTGTACAAATTAATGAATAGACACATTGATCATATCAATGAATTCTTGCTCCTTGAAAGGACTGAAACAGAAATAAGTTTTCACTTCTTCAGGTCATGGAGAAAGGCTGTTCTTGTACTATCCAGCTGCATTTGATTTTTAAATAGGAGACAACAGCAGGAGAAAGTGGTTGAAGTCTTGTTTTATTCAGCTGACAGCGTGGCAAATCATTAATGGTAGGTTACAAACATTATTTGGGTTGGATCACGAGCCCGCTTGGTAAGATGGGGAAATAAAATTGTTACACAAATTATAGAGAAGCTTCCTGAAGTTGGTTGTCATGATAACTCAAACCCAATACAAATACAACAGGTGGTGAAGTTAAATACAGTGCAAGGAACCAAGACCGTACCCGTGCTTTGATTTAACGCTTCCAGCCCCTGCCAACAGCTTGGTTTGCAACCTTTAGGAGAATCATGGGATTTCTTTCCAGGGATTTTTCTTTCAATCCACAAAGGATTGCTGAACGGCTTCCGAAACTACAATCCTACCTCACTGCACTTGAGTTGTTCCCAACCCCACGGCGCTGGCGTACGCTGTCAAGATATCCACAATCTGTTTTGTTTCTAGGGTCATTCGAGCTTCGGTCAGCCAGTCGTGTGCCACTCTCCTAGCCTCTCCTCTTAACTGGTTGACAAATTTAGCTGCCAGCTCCAGGTCTCCGTGTTCGATGCAATACGAAGCGTAAGACAGTAATTTAAAGGTGTCGAGGTCGTCAGGGCTGAGCTCGGCAGGAGGCTTCAGCTGCTGGGGGTGAAACATAAGCAGTGACTGCAGGTAAGACAGGAAGTATTGATACAAGCTGTTTCTCGTTTCATCGATCATAGCTACTCTTTTGGCCAGTTTTTGGACTGTGTAGAAACGTGCTCTGAGGGCCTCCTCGCTGTAGACTCCCCGCGTCAGGGATTCCTGAGGGAGAGCTGCCGTTAGGGTTTCCGTAAACGCGTTGTCAGAACAACTGGCTTTGATGGCCTTCACCGCGCTCTCCAGTGGTTGGGTGGGACTATCCCCGGAGGCGGTCTTCATGCAGTATTTGAGTGCTTCAACAGAAAGCCACAGCTGATGGGCCTTTCTGGCTTCCTCTTCTGCCACTGCGTGACCTGCAAAATAAGCCAAGAAAGGGAGTGTCACTTGGGGGCACACATATGGGAAGAGTTTTGAGCACAAGCAGCAGAACCCACCCCCCCAGAACACTGCTTTCAAACGCAGCTGCCCTCTCAGCACTTGATCTCAAACCAAGTCTGTTCCACAAGTCAGGGTGAGGACATGACCACAGCTTGGGACTCGTGGGGCTGGGATTCGCTGGGTGCTCAGCAGTGGGGCAAAACGTGCCTAAGCACCCAGGGTTGGGTAACGGGTCTCAGGGCATCGCAGATTTAGTCCTTAAAGAGATGAGATTTCTGTGCTCACTCTCAACTGCTTGCTCAATTCCTTTCAGCCTGGCGAAGGCAGTGTTTATGTCCAGCGTGAAGTTGTCAAGCTGTTCCTGAGTAAGGCGTCTGAACTGCATTTCTTGTTCACTGAGCTTCTCCGATAAGTTCTGAAACAGAGCGAGATACAAAACAGCTCTTTCAGGTCTGATAAATTATATTTAACTTATTTTTAAGATCTGTTTCTGTAAATCCGTGGTTCTTTCTAGAGACAATACATACAGTAAATACAATATACTAGTAATAAGCCTTATGTCCTAGTATTTTCACCTTATTAGGGTGAATTTAACAGGTACTGCACTTGCAACTGTCAAAAATTTCTCACTTAGAGCAAAAGCTTTTAAGACAAGTCTGAATAAAACCTATGCTTTCAGGCACTTTATTTCCTCTCTTCAAGACAGGCAGGCTTCCCTCCCCAGCCTGCATTTCAGTCTTGAAGATGGTTCACAGCTCTTGTCCTGTGAAGCGTTTGCTTTTGCAAGGGTTCATATATCCCCCTAATTCCCCTGGGAACTCTTCTCCCTTACCTGCTCAAATTCCACCTTTAGTTCCTGCTCCTGGATCTTCAGAACGTCCCTCAGATGGTCTGTGTGGGCAGCAGCCTGGCGCCGCAACTGGGTCCTCATTTCGCTCTCCATCACCTCTCGGACCTCCTCAACCTGTGGACACACCAGGGGTTGTTATTACACTGCTAGTTTTCAGCTGCTTGTCACACTCTACAATGGTATGGTACCATCCATCAGTCATTACCCAGGGTACATGTTATAGAAGTGGCATCGATAGAGCCCATGTTTCATTTTAAAAAAAAACTGTCCAGGTCTGTTTTTATACCTGAGCCTCTTCCTAAAGACTTGCAAGAAAAGCTTCACAGTCCACAGTGCCAGTGGTTACACTCACCAGGCACTCAGTGCAGTTATCAAAATATTAATATAAAAGATACAGCGACGTGACAAACTAAACACCCTGATGTTTGTAAACCAGCTTCTAAACAAAAAGTACTTTACCTTTTCCATACGTGCCGTAACAGTGCCAGAGTTGGACACAGCTTGATAAAAAGGGAATACCCCTTTCACCTGAGCTTGTGTAAAACAGCCACTTGAGAGAACACAGGTCAGCACAAGGGGGCATGGTGCGCGTTTATTTAGAAGCTGTTCAACAGTTTTTTGAGGTTTGGGCCCTTTTTTTTGTAAAAAAAAAAGTATTTCCATATTTCCAACCTTTCATTAAATGCAAAGATGAGAGTTCAAGCAACTTCTAAAAAGAGCTCTAGATTTATATCAGTTGCTGCAGTGCTTTGAACTAACAGGCTATAAATGAAATCCTTTGTTCTTTCATGTCAATGCAATTTTTTCAACTAATGGCCAGTGCTTAACTTCATTTTCAGAGGAATGTATGCGAAAACAGCAGGAGTATTTGGCACAAGTGCCTGCAATATGGGATCTCACAAGATAAAACCGCCAATGCCCAAATTCCTACATTTTGAAGTTGCACTTGCTTCATGTCCAAAGCAGCATTAAAATTCTGGGTTTCCTAGTCCTTTTGAAAGAAATCAAATCGCAAACCACTGGCAAAGAGCAGAAGAGCATGGAGATACCTGCTAGAGGCAGGACAGAGGGACTACAAAGCCTTAAGATGGCCACACTGGGTCAGACCAAACATTTCTTTTGACCCAGCAATCCTATCTCTGACAGCAGAGGGGTAACATGAAAAAGTTGTTCCCTGTTTCGCTGTATGATTTTACCGTTCTAATTTTGCAGAAGTTTCCTTGCTCAAGATGCTTAGCCTGGGGGTCACCCTGTCTGAAGTCTCCCACCACTCAGAACACCCCAGTTGCTCTTCTGTGCTCTTTCTCTACACCCTTTTTTGAGCCAGAGGTTCAAGCAGGTGTATTACACCACCTTACCTTCTTCTCCTGTTCTAGTTCAATCTCGCTTTTGTGATGCTCCAGCGCTTTGGCCACGGCTGCCTCGAATGCTTTTTTATCTTCAAGTTTCTGCTTCGCCAGGGCCGTCTCGATGTGCTGCTGCTCCCTCACCCGCTGCTCCGCCAGCTCCTTGTTTAACTGGTCGATGCGACGATGGGCATG
Organism: Tringa tobata; assembly: GCA_033628505.1. NCBI lineage: Eukaryota > Metazoa > Chordata > Aves > Charadriiformes > Scolopacidae > Tringa > Tringa tobata. The sequence goes on along the minus strand of JAHREE010000130.1, from coordinate 4,222,432 downwards.
TGCGATGAGAGAATTTAAGTCATCCGTGGATAACTGGCCAGCTAAAGAAAACACAGGGCGTTAGGAAGGTCTGCAGGGAAACTCTCGCCGTGGTGCTTGCCCACCTCCCACTGGAACGCTCTACAGCTCCACGTGGTTGACCAGCAAGCACCTTTCATGAAAAGTTTCTGAGCTCTTCAAGCCCTAATGGCTAATGGCCACCCAGTACCACTTTTTGAGCCACACCTCCAAGCAAGTACTTTGTATCAATAGAAATTATCTTAGTTTCTTTGAAGTGATTCACAGCTACAATTTACACTCCCATATCCGTGTCACACTCAGAGGAGACTGTCGACAAGACTGTCCATTTCTTGGTCTTTACAGCACCATGTGCTTTCCCCTGTGACAGCACACAGAACAGCAGGACATGTAAAAACCCAGTGCTGACCAGTACCTCCAGCTGGGTACAAACTTAGAGAAATTTGTTCCTGTAAACACTGAACTGATTGTGAGAGTCAGCCAGAATCACGTTCTCTCTTCAACGGTCCTCCAGACCAACTGCTCTTAATTAGATTTTTTACCCCTATTTGTACCTTTCACGGCTCAGTCAACTCTAAGGGCAGCAGGGGTCATAACTACATCTGTGTCTGCTGAGAACTCTTGCTATTTTTCCACTGGAAGAGGAGGAGGACACAAGCTAAGCCTGCAGCATTTGGTGACCTGAATGGCACAGGCTCTGTAAAATGCTGCAGCTCATTTCGCACTGGCTGCCAGTGTAAATTGCCTGTATGGAAAACCAGGGACTACCTGGGAACGTGTTCCTGCAGGATCTAAAGCAAGTGAAATTCCACAGTCCATCAGCCATTCTGCTGCTGAGGGCTGGAGAAAGGACTGGCTCGGTGCAATGGTGCTCGTGTCCAGCAGGGAAGCTGACCAGCAGCACTAAGCTCAGCTGTTGAACTTAACACTCTTACAAACAGAACAGGGGTTTTATGCACTCCAGTTTTAAACTACACTTCTTTGATGAAAAGGGAAAAAATAAATAATAATCAACATCAGAATCAAAAAGTTAACACTTCTAAAATAAATTGTGAAGATTCAATTTGGAGAATCAAGCCAACTTCAAATTAAATGGAACTGGTTTTGGTGACCCAGCTTGGAGCAACCTTAGTACCTGGATGTTTCAGTGGCATCAGCAGGAACTGGTGTACCCAGCACCTCTTTCAAGCCAGGAGTGCTGTGGGGCGTCCCTGCTTGAGGGCAAGCACCATCACACAACTTAACTGCAACTGCCAAAGTTTCTCTTTCTCATTGTAATCTCAGCAGCAGGTATCGATCGGCTTAAAATTCACAAAGAAAATTAACCCTGGCTTTCAGAAGCCAGCGATTGCTCACCTGGGAAGCACTGCTGGACAAAGAGCTTGTGGTTTAAGCTAGACATGCAAAACTAGTGGAAAGGACCCCAAAGCACACCTCAGCCTGCAATGATTTAGGAATGCAACATTTCACCCCTTTATTGATACCGCCCGTGATGTGAAGTGATGAACCACACAAACATAAAAAAGAACAGAGAAGAGATGACATTTGCAAGACCAGAACAAGTTACAGGAACTCACCTAAGTCAGTTATCTCTGCAACAGAAAGAGGAGAGGTTGGAGAAGTTAATGCACATTCACTACAGCAAGTCAGACATGCAAAAGTAAAACAGAAAACTAAGAGCTTCTTATCTACAGTGACCAAACATGAGTCCAAGTCTTTAGGAATTCAAGAAGAACAGTAGATCAAGTACAAAAGTCTCTCTATGATAGGCAAGATGTAGCCCAAAACATCCCAACCACTAAAATGACCTTTGGAAACCCATAGACTGATGCTGAAGTTTAGCCAAAGCAAGGAATACAAGTTTGAAGTAGAAAAATGCAAGAGGACACTGGAAATTTTAGTCTGACATTTCTACGTTCTTAGAAATTGGAAACGTGGTTAAGAAACAAGCTCCTAAGTGGCAGCGAGAGCCACAGCCCATAATAAGTCAGTCCTGTATGTACTGCAGGAGGTCACACCAGTACGGAACTGAGTGCATGGAAGGCACCAGGAGACCCCCTTCTCTCCCCCAAAAGGGCAGTGATCACAGAACCCAAGACGTTCTCCCTTTATCCTGCACAAGGAAAAGCAGCTCATGAGATTTCCGATCTCAGGCAAAGAACTGCAGTAGTAACAGCAAAACCAGAACATAAGATCCCCATTCACTGCTTCTGTGCAGCGTTCTATGTTGTTCAAGGTAAGTTACTGTGTCAATTTAATTTAATTTAGAATCATAGAATCACAGAATGGTTAGAGTTGGAGGGGACCTTAAAGATCATCTAGTTCTCCTGTAGGCTCCCTTCAGATATTGGTAGGCTGTTATAAGGTCTCCCCGGAGCCTTCTCTTCTCAAGGCTGAACAACCCCAGCTCTCTCAGCCTGTCTTCATAGGGGAGATGAAGTAACATATACTGGGGTAGGTAGGGCATGAACAGTGAATTCTGTCTTTCAGTGTATCCATCATTTCAGTGCTGATCTAGAGAAATTCAGGGAGTTCTTTGTCACTCTGCAATAATGGTGTATTGTAATAGCTATAATCACAGAGAGTCAACCAGCCAGGCACTTGATCAGTGAGCAACACAGATTTGATCCAAACCTGGAGCGACCTGGCTTTCTTCCCAGAATACCAGAGAAGGGAAGAGATGTTTAAGCAACCATATGATATTTATCATAAAAGAGCTACATTTTTTGAAGCTTCCAATACAGCCCAGGCAGTTTCCAGAATTGAGCCCCTTCATAACACCCGCTTTAGATTACTTATCTTAATTGTGAACTAAATTTCACTCCGAACGATATGGAAATCAGGATGCTGGACATACAATTCAGTGGCCAAAGTTACAGAAACACTACAACCCTGCAACAAGCACGAAGTTACAGAAACACAAAGTTACAGAAACACTACAACCCTGCAATTGGAGACTTACTCAGCCCTTTCCAGCCAGGCTTCACGTCGGGGGTGATACTGTCCAGCTCTCGCTGAAACTCTTCTCTAGCTGTAGCCACAAGCTCATGATACTGAGCTACTATCTTGGCCTCGGTCTGCGCTGCCTGAACCTGCAACAAACAAAAAGGAGATGGTTCTTTTTCAAGGCAAGTACCTAAGAAGGAGGCATGCATAATTTAAAGCCAGGCCCTGAGTTACTGGCAGATATCGTTACCCTCCAACCCAACCAAAGCTTTCTTGTGGGAGAAAAAAAAACCCACCCTGTGATATCAAACCTGTCGTATACAATAATTACTTGCTGGAGCTACTGCTAATCCATTTTGTCTCACGCACACTGTAACTCGACAGCCAGTCTGCAGTATCTTAATTCTGTAACTCAGTTTATATCTTTAAAGATCTCTAGCTCTTTTTCTCTACTTACAGCTATCATATAGGCCTAGTAAGCTAATCGTGTGACCACTGCCCTCCTCTCAGTAAGGTCTGATGTGCCCACTATTAGGCTAAATTCACTCAAACCGCGCCTGATGAATTATCAGCTGTCCTGCAAAGGGAGATAAATTTCACCTTTGCATTTCTCCCCTGGTCTTCTGAGCTGTGATTTACCCACCAAGTCATTAGCAGACATTGCTCCTACTCCTCCCTAACCGTGCGGTGAATTCCTCTTGGCAACAAACAGAAAGAATTACAAGTCGCCCACAGAAAGGACAAACACCAGCCAAGGTGGCCAGGGACTCTTTCAGGACAGAGTTCAAGTTCTAGCAAAGAACCCATCATGTCCTGATTACTGGTAGTATAAGCAGCTCAAAGACTGAGTATAGCTAAAAAAGGATGGCATTTACACTTTAAAAATATTTAACCTGCTACAGAGGATTTGGGAATGGGAAGTCTACGCAAGCTGCCGAGTACTCCTTACTCTGATGGCCATTATAAACAGTCTGTGGAAGCATTACCTTCTTCACAACATTGTCCAAGTCTTCAATCATGTGATGAAGTTTTTCTTCTGCAGCAGTGATGTGAGATTTGGCTCCTGTGATCTGAGACTTCTTGGCATTCTCGATTACGCCTTTCATCTTCTCTAACTCTTCTCTGAAAAAGGGAAGAAGCTGCTAATTACAATGCATACAGATGAGCTTACTTTATGCTGTTTGTATTTATAAGAAGAGCTACTGGATAACTCTACTGGTGCTTCCCATCTACCAGCTCTATGGCTAAGATGCTGTGATTAAAGATTTTTCTTTCCACAGCCTGAAGCCTAAAGATGTCAGTGTGTCTATTCCATGTAAAATTAGTATTATTTATAGTACAATTAGTACTTAGGACTCAAGATGTAGCTGGAGGGGGCAGATGAAAGAAAGTTCACTGAAAGTAGTTAGTATTAGTAAACCTGTTAGTATGAGAAGGCAGACATTTCCATCACATAACAGTATCAAGGAAACATTTTTAATATAGATGGCTTACTCTTGCAGAAGTGTTTTGGACATGGTGACTGGTGGAGATAAGTGAGGATGGGAGAAAATTTATAGAGCTCTGTAAAGATAGATATTTTTTTTTTGGTAATTAAGAAAGAACTGGTTTCCTCCAGCATAACTAGAAATCAAAGAAAAGTGAAAAAGCGTTCCTTTTCCAAATCCATTCAAACCAATGGCGGTTTCTAACAACCTCCTTGGAATAAGGAACAAGCTTTAAAATAAATAAGTAAGTAAATAAAAGCAAAGGCATCCAGTTGAGCAGTAGAGAATGAAAGCTAGTGCCTCTGGGGTTTGGGTTAGCTTTGTTTTTCTCTTTGAAACCTCAGTTACACCTCCTCATTCTTTTTAGTCAGCACAGGAACTTCAATGACAAGAGAAGTCTGTAACTTAAATAGCAACTGTGCAACTTCAAGGATGATGTTCTCCTCTTTCTCCTGATGCCCTCTTACTTCTACACTCATTACAAGAGCAACTTGCAGATGTTTGTCATCTTATTTTTATTGCTATAATCCCTACACAGAGTCTGCACACCAGACTCAGTGCCTATCAACGCGGTTCATACAGAACCTTGGGTTACGAGTGTGCTCCATTTCAGAATTCAAGTTTTCACTTGAATAGCATTCAATATAGCTATTTCTCTGAAAAAAAATTCCACCTTAAAAGCAACTGCCAAACAATGCTGTAAGGTTTAATTTCTCGTTACAATTAAAAGCTACTGACTCAATACACAGAGTGTGGAGCCGTGGAGTCCTTACAACAGGTTGAATGTTGAAAAAGTTATCAAAAAATAATTTTAAAAGTATTATGCTTTTTTTTTTTTCCAATCTTACTTGAACTTACCAACAGTATATATAAACATAAGGAGATAAAAACAAGTTCTTAAAAAAGAAGAATAGGACTGTTTCAGACTCTGGTACAGTGAGGACCATGTGCACAGGCACCTAAGATCACACACTGCACACTGAAATATTCATTAGTGCACGTGACTTTCCTTTATTTGGTTACTGTGAACAGGGGTGACTGCATGCTTTCTAGAAACTCACCTAGTTTCTGCCAGGCCTCGCATGGGTGATGTTCACTTAGCACCCCATAAACCTTAAACACAAGCAACTTACTTGGCTTTCAGAAGGGCGTCAGTGGCTTCATCCACTGCTCTCCTCCGGTCCTTCAGCGCTTCCTCCAGAGTGCGCCACTGAGATGTTTTGTTCTCCCCAGCAGCCTAAGAAGCACAGATTCCTAATTAGGGCCACCACAATCATGAGTTATCAAAAAAATTTAAAAAAATAAAAATTAAAATTAAAGCCTGCAGTGATTCATTTCACTTCAACTGAGCACCATTGTCATCTTTTACCAACAGCACAGCTGGAAGCTTTACAAGTTATTTTTCCCCTTCCATTGTTTTCTTTTGTTTGATTCTTAGTGCTTTTTTCCACCTGAGCAACAGCCATCTGTCCAGGCGGAATAGCTTGTGTGAGGAACACTGTCTGGTGCCACAACATTTTGGGGGAAAATCTCTACGTGTGTTAAAGTACTGTAATAATTTAAAATTACTTCTAAGCTTAATACTTACTAAGTACCATAATACGTTCAAGTTTCTTAAAGTAAGCTTAACGGGCTACAAAGATGATTAGGGGCCTAGAACATCTCTCTTATGAGGAAAGGCTGAGGGACCCGAGTCTTTTTAGTCTGGAGAAGACTGAGGGGGGATCTGATCAACGCCTATAAATACTCAAAGGGTGGGCATCAAGAGGATGGGGCCAGTCTTTTTTCAGTGGTGCCCAGCGACAGGACAAGAGGTAATGGGCACAAACTTAAACATAAGGAGTTCCATCCAAATATAAGGAGGAACTTCTTCACTTTGAGGGTCGCAGAGCACTGGAACAGGCTGCCCAGGGAGGTGGTGGAGTCTCCATCTTCGGAGATATTCAAAACCCGCCTGGACACGTTCCTGTGCAACCTGCTCTGGGTGGACCTGCTCTGGCCGGGGGGGTTGGACTAGACGATCTCCAGAGCTCCCTTCTACCCCCGTATCATTCTGTGATTCTGTAAAAGCAAACTCTTAAGATACTTGTTTTTCTAACTAGTAGATTAAATCTCAAGTGCTTGTTTAGTTGTCCATATACTCCTATTCGTTTGATTAACAGCTAAATTATATTCTCTGCTCCAGAACTGAATAGGATGAAGTGGTTCCACACAAACTCCAGCATTAGCACACCAGAACCACAAGCTGTCATGTCCAGACAAGAAAAGACAATCCAGCAAGAAGATTTTGGCAAAGGTAATGGTTCAATGGAATTATAGGGTGGACAGTGTGATATCCTAACTATATCTAGGTGAAAAATGGGCTTGGAAGTTAAACTATAATGAATTAAAATACAACATGAAGACTATAAACGTATGGCCTTGAACTTTTCTTCTTGCAAAAGGGAAATAAAGGAGCTGGGGGAAAACAACCCAAATTCAAAAGCAAACCCACTGTATTATTCAACTACACCACATTTCACAAGCGGGAAGATTAGTTAAAACCAATAAAAGTAGAGACATTGCAAGAAAAGCTTCCAACTTTAATTGTGAAATGAGCAGGTTTGCTGAATGCAATACAAAAATATTTTAAAATTGTCCCCATTTGTCCAGTTTACCTCAGAATCATCCATGGCCTCCTTCAGTATTTGCGAGTGGGCGTTCACTGCTTGCACAGCGGACTCCTGGGCAGTGATTGCCTGAAGGGTCACTCGAGCTGTCGTGCTTAGGGCTCCTTCTAGAGTTGCTGCAAGGGCTGGGAGAAAAAAAAAAAAATCAATTACTTGAATTAAACTACAAAGAAAAGCCTTACAATTAGTAAAATGACACGTTACATCCTCTGCATCTCTTTATTTCCTAGGACTCAAAAGAATCGGTCAGTTCAGGAACTATGCTTGCAGCCTACAGAAGAAGAAAGGTTGCCAGAACATGGTCCTTCTTCAGAGGAGTATGAAGGTGCCAGTCTGCACTTACAGCAGTGAAGCTACTCAGTAGAAGACCTTCACCATGTTTCTGCAGGGAGGGGCATTCAACCCAGTAGGTTTTTTTCCATCTTCACTTGTTACAATGATTATTAGGAGAAAACAAGTAAAATTTCCTATCTTCCACATGAAAGATATATTCCAAATACAGAGTTACCCTTCCGAGCCCAGGCGATGGTAGACTCAACTATTAATTATTCAAGCAGGACCCAAACCAGAATGGTTAATCAGAGTGAGTAACACCTGCCTTTCTGGAGTCAGATATTTATTTCTAAGTAGAGTAAGTGAGCCCACCTTTCCAGTAAATACTCCTCTGGACTTTTTCAGTGTAACATCTCAACTTTTTCACTTGCAAAGAAGTCTTTGTACGACCAAGCTTCTTGTTTCTCTTCACGTTGCTCTTCTGTGCCAGACAAAGCTCTGAACAGAAGCGAGCGGCAGCAGAGCACAACCAGCATCTCTACTCCGAGCCTCTTAAGTCCAGGCTCGTACACCCTTCTCATCCCTCGTGTGCAACAACAGCCCAAGGCTCAGACTGTGGCTGAGGACCAAAGCGCTCCGAAGGGAGTCCGAGTGTGGTCAACCCATCTGCCAAGATCCTGTTTCACGTGCACAGTGGTCAGACAGGGCAGATCAGACACAGGACACTGTACGAGCACCTCCTCCACCATCAGCCCTTTCCAAGCACAAGGAGAATAATTAAATACAAAGGCTGTAGCTCCCCTAGCAGGCTGAAGCGTGTCCAATACGTGGCCTCAGGACTGTTAAACTCCCTTTCAAGCCTATTTTCACTGGCTACATCTATGTTAACAGTAAACTTTCACTTACTTTAAATACAGTTTCTGTTCAGCATCCTGGTAAGTCAACGTCTCTAGTGTACCCACCCTCCTTCCCTCACCACAGAAGGTCTGCAGAGCCCTTGCAATCAGCCGTCCTTGTGCTGCCCCAAGTCAGAAGACAGCCTTCAACACCCATTCATTTCTCCAAGAGGCCGGTCTCCCTCTTGTTCTCATCAACACTGGATGGAGAACAATATGGAAGCTTTCTAACACTGCAAGCAACCTGCAGCTTGAGCTGGGATTGCATTCAGAAGGTAATACCAAAGTAGCTGGCTACACATTGCCCAGACATACTAGACAGCAAAACACCATCTTCAAAAAAAATACTTCTCTATTTTATTGGCTTCCCCTGAGGCAAACCAGGAAAGGACCCTGATTTAAACAATCATGCTGTAGCCAAACCAAGACCAAACAACAGTCCAGAAGCATTTAAAATCTAATAAACCAAATGGGGGATGAAAGGGGAGCAAAGCTCATTGTTTTGAGCAAGACACACATGGAAGACATGAGTTTTGAGACACAGGAAAAAGCCAGATCACCTCCCAGTAATACAGCTGGATTAACAGGTCCGTCTCACTTAGAACCCAAGCAAGGAACTGTCATAGTTCCCAACCCAGAACCAACAGGCAACTCTTCACAGCACCTGGACATACTGTCCCTGAACCACTACGGAAAAGTCAAGGCAACAGCTCTGTAGACAAGGACCTGGGGATCCCAGAAGATGGCAACTTGAACATGGGTCAATAGCAGGCTCTGTCAGCAATGAGTCCTGACTGCGAACAGGGCTGCACCAAACAAAAGCAGATCCCACAGATCAAGTGAAGGAATGATTTCCCTCTAACTGGCACTTAGGAGACAACATCTGGAATATGGTGTCTTGTTTTGAAAGCCTCAGCATAAGAAAGGCACAAACAAAGTGGGGACCGACCACCGGAGAGGCACTAAGATGGTCAGGGGATGGGAGCACATGACACAGATGAGAGGCTGAGGGATCTGAGCTTGTTCTAGCCTGAAGAAGAAAAGCCAAAGGGGTATCTTAAGTAACGCCTTCCACATCTAAGGCAGTGTTACAGAAGAGACAGAACCAGACTTCTCAGAGGTGCCCAAGGAAAGGCCAAGAGGCAACAGATCCAAGTGCCAACAAGATAAATTAACTGGATGTATCAAGTTCTCCATCATAAGAAGTATTGGCAAAGCAAACAATCTCCATCCTTCGAGAGCTTCAAACCTCCTGGGAATATGGTCCTGAACAACCTGCCCCAACTGTCCAAGCAGGGGGGGTGGACTAGAGATCTTGGACGTCCATTCCAACCCAAAATTTTCCACCATTCTTTGACTATCAGTTACTTCTTAGTGGGTGGAAGAAGCTTCACCACCCTTCCTTGTGCCAACACAACACAGGGACAACAGCAAAGAGGTGCTTGAGCAACTTTGAACTCTTAAAGCCAAAACAGTCCAACAATTCATCTGTCATGTATAACGTGTCTAGGGAAAACTATCAGTAAGGACTTGCCTGATATCTTCTCTTGCTCCTCTTTGTCTTGCTGGGCAAGCCGGGCTGCAACTTCTTCCGGTGACCGTTCTTTTATGACGTGGGAACCTTCATGTTCTTTACCTATTCAGAAGCAAAAAAAGAGTTAAACTGTTTTAGCAGAGAGTACAAATTGGTATATGGATTACTTGTAGGGAAGGAACTTTCTTTTCAAAACTGATTTTTATAGTCAGTATCACGAGCTGGAAAACATGAAGCCCAGTTTAAATTTTAAAAGAATATCTGTTCTTCATTTTTTTCAGTTCTCCTTTAGTATGCTTGGAGACTCCAGCCAAAGTAAAGAAAGATTAGCGAGGCAGCTATGGTGAATCACCATTACACTCTATTCCCTACCCTAAGGCTACTTAAAATGCCTTTAAGAGTGAGCACTGACCTAAGTAATTCTCTCAAGACCAACCACAAGTCTGCATCTGAACTGAGGAGAGAGCCCAGAGCTCTCGGACTCATGCTGCAACAAAAACCATCAGGTTACTTTTTAATAATGCTGATGCTAACTCTGAAGAATGTATTTACTTACTGCTGGCATACTTTTTATGAAAGTATGTTTATGAAATACATAAAGAAATTAATATAATCTCAGCTGAAAGAGACTCATAGAGAAGTTAGTGTTTCTTGCTGAGTTAAACAACAAATGCAGTTTCTTCACGTGGCCCTGGGCAGACACGCTTTTCTGAAGAGCAGTCAGAAAGCCCCAAAGAGCAGAGGCAAACCAGACTGTACAAGCTCCAGTTCAGCATCAAGGCAGGCTTTCCTCTTGTGGTCACACCTACACCTGTCCCAGGTATCAATCTCAGCTTCCGAGTATGTTAAAAAAATAAATAAATCTATAAACAGATGATGAAAGTTGTTTGTTCTACAAAAGGCACAAAGAATCACGCCTTTTAAAACTGACAAATACACAACACAGAACTAAGAATTTATACACTGAAAGCTACAGGATTTTGTTTTTCATAATCATGTTCACATGATTTTTTTTCACCTTCTTCAGTCTGTATGCCCGGAGCTGGCACCGACATGGCTACACCTGTTGCGGAGATGATCTGTGCTGCGGCCTTGCCTGCTGTTAAATACAGTAATAGAACAAAACCAGTTAGTACACACGAGCTGTAATGGAGGAACAGGGATACAAGACTTGCACCAGTGCACGCTGCCTGGCGAACAAAAAGGAGGAACTGGAGCTCCGTGCTCATTCAGAAAGTTATGATATCACAGGAATGAATGAAACATGGTGGGACAACTCACACGGAGGATGGTGATGGACAGCTATAGGATGTTTCATGAAGACAGACAGGGAAGAGGAGGAGTCGTCATGCTCTATGTTAAGGTGAACCTTGAACGTATAGAACTACAGTGATTGTGGAAACCCTATCAAATGCCTCTGGGTCAAGGTCAGAAGGGTCATTTCCAAGGGGGATCTTACAGTAGGCATCTGCTACTGACCTCCAAACCAAGACAATAGGGCCAATGAAGCAACATTTGGCTCATTTAAGCAAGCTTTGGGTCAACAGAACCTGGTTCTTATGGGTGACTTCAACTACCCAGACATTTCTTGGAAGAACAGTAGAGCAGCTCACATGTCATCTGTCAAGTTCCTGGAATGCATAGAGGACTGCTTCCTCATTCAAACGTTAGATGTGCCAACCAGGGAGGAGGCACTACTGGACATGCTACTTGCAAACCGAGGAAACCTGCCTTGTAGTACCTTGTTTAGAGATAGCCTTCTCTGCAGTGATCACAACAGCATGAAGTTTGGGACCCTGCTGAGCACGCTGAAGGCCAGTACTAAGACAAAGGCTTTAGATTTTAGAAGAGCAAACTTCAGCTCAAACTGAAATTGGCCGGAGATGTCAAAAACTACAAGAAAGAGTTCTTTTAGGTACATAAACAACAAGGAGAAACAGGAGGAAAATACTGGCCTGCTGTTAAAGAGGAGAGGTGAATTAGTCACTGACAACGCTGAAGAGGCAGAGATTCTCAACACTTCCTTCACCTCTTCACTGTTGGGCCCCAGGCCTTGGGAACAAAAAGCCCAGGTTGATGCAAACACACAAACTCCATCAGTGAAGGATGAGTTGGCATGCAAACTATTACAGGAGCTTCACCCCTACAGATCGATGGGCCCTGACAGTATCTACCCGAGGGTGTTCAGAGAGCTGGCTGATGTCTCTGGGAGGCCGCTCTCCATAATCTTTGACAAGTCGTGGAGATCAGGGGACGTCCCAGAAGACTGGAAGAAGGCCAATGTCCCTCCCAGCTACAAGAAGAGCTCAAAGGAGGATCCAGGAAATTACAGGCCCATCAGATATACTTCAGTCTCTGGGAAAGTCATGGAACGAATCCTCTTGGGGGCTGTCCTAAGTCCAATGAAGCAGGTGACTGGGAAAAGCCAGCATGGATTCACAAAGGGCAAATTGTGCTGGACAAACCTGATTGCTTTCTATGACAAAGTAACCTGCTTGGTTGATGTGGTGGACATTGTCTACCTGGATTTCTCCAAGGCTTTCGACACCATTCCCTGCAGCCTCTGCCTAGAGAAACTGATGTGTTACAGTCTAGACAAGTGGTCCATGCGGTGGGTGGGGAACTGGCTGACAGGCCACACACGTGGTGGTAAATAGCTCCTTTTCAGACTGGCAGCCTGTCAGAAGTGGGGTCCCCCAGGGATTGATATTGGGCCCAACACCGCTTAGTATCTTTGTAAGTGATTTGGATAATGGGATCAAGTGTACCCTGATGAAGTTTGCCAATGAAACCAAACTGAGTGGGGAAAGCGGACACTTTGGAAGGGAGAGCCACCCTGCATGAAGGCCTGGATAGGCTGCACCTGGGAAAACATAATCCAGGTGTGCAGCACAGCCTGGGATCGACCTGGCTGGGGAGCAGCTCTGTGGAAAGGGATCTTGGGGTCCTGGTGGACAACAAGCTGAATGAGTCAACAGAGTCCTGCTGCCGCAAAGAAAGCCAACAGGATGCTGGGCTGCATCAACAAGGGTGTCACCAGCAGAGATAAAGGAGTCATTATCCCACTCTACTCAGCGCTTGTCAGACCACACCTGACATACTGTGTACAGTTTTGGTCCCCGCTATACAAAAGAGATGTGGACAGGCTGGAGAGGGTCCAGAGAAGGGCCACGGAGATGATCAAAGGCCTGGGAAGCCTGCTGTATGAGGAAAGGCTGAGACAACTGGGTTTGTTCAGCCTTGAGAAAAGAGGGCTTAGGGGAGACCTTAACACCATGCTCCAGTATTTAAAGAGTGGCTAGAGAGAGGATAGAGACTACCTTTTTACAAGGAGTCACATGGAAAAGATGAGAGGTAATGGGTACAAGATAATCCTGGGGAGAGTCTGGTTGGACACATGAGGAAAATTTTTCACAATGAGAACAACCAGCCATTGGAATAATCTCCCCAGAGAAGTGGTGCATTCCCCAAAATTGAACACTTTTAAGTGCTAGGCTATCTTGTCCAGACTGTGTTGCCAAGAAAGGTTGGATCGTTCCAACCCAGCATTCTATGATTCTATGACTTTTTTTTTTTTTTTCCTTTGTAGAAACATTATTTGGACACTGATATTGTTTCCAGAAAAAGAGAATTTCCTGGACAAAGAGCAACCAGGTATTTCTTACACATACACACACACAGCCATGAGAGAGAAATGTAAAAAATGTCACAGCTGCTTCTCTCTAAACCAGTTCCATTTGATCTGGCTTTGCAGTACCTCAGTAATTACCCAAAATTAAGCTTCTTGCATTTGCACGAAGAGGTAAATTGCCTCAGAGCACAGCACCCAAAGTGCTCTTTCTGCAGAGTTTCATATCTAAAATGTGCAGTACTGCCATCGTTTGTGTTAGATTCCAAATATCCTACAAACTTCAAAACAAACTTCAAAAAAGCTAAAAAAAATAAATAGCTAAAGCCATTTTAGATAAATTTTCTCATGACTGAAAATAATGTTAATTTTAAGAAACTGTAACATACTCATCTTCAACTACTCCAAAGGACTATTTTAATCTCCCCTAGGATGTATGGTGCAAGAGATCATTAAATCTTTTTCTTCTGCTGATATGATATTCTGTAGTTACCTTCTTTTTCCTCCGAAGGAGCAACAGGTTCTGTTTTGCTCATCTGGGATTTGGTAATGGGCTGTTTAGATTCTTTCATTACTTCTGCTACAGATGAGATCTTCAGTGGACCTTGCTGTATCTTGAAAAATCAAAAGTAAGTAACACAGTAAGTTCTCCAAATGGCCTGCGTCTCACCAATTCCATTCTAATGGAAAAGAACATCTCCGTGTTCAGACGACTGTACGATAAATCTCAACTTCAAGGTACACATGAAAACAGCAGCAAGGCCATATAATTCCTTGCCTTCATTTTTAATTTAGAAGGAATCTTTGCAGTTTTCACCTCCCCAAAAACCAAAGGTAGTGGTAATTTTCACTACAAGTAGTTATTAAGGTATGCATACAAATTAAATAATTTCATGCCCCAAACATTCCAAACACTTCTGAGTGTTTCAAAAGACTACAGATAATGCAGAAACTATAAAAACCACAAGTAAGCAAGGCCTGAAACAATTCCAGAAAGCAGATTTCAATTACTTCCCCTTGGACATGATTTAGTCCACACAGCTATACCCTAAATGAATTCAGTTGACACTTCTGTTAGTTTCACACCTCTTGAGTAAATTTATAGTAAAAAAAAATATTAGGCCATCAGTCTTCCTGACCCAGCTCCAGTTTTTCAGGTAAGTCCTCCAACAGCTTGCTCCCCCAGTTGTGATTCTTTGTCTGCCAACACTTATGGGAGTCACACCTCCCATCCTGCCCAATCTCTATGCAATTCCTTTTCAAGTTGTAGTGGAAAATATATATAATTGTTTTAAAGCTACGTGACTGCATAATTAAAGGTATGTTTAAAAAGAACAAACATGATTTTATCCAGTTGTCACTGAAGAGAAGATGCTACAGGCATGGAAGTATCAGATCCACACAGCTTCACTGATTTCCCTTTGAAAGGATTCAGATGCTAGTGCTCACGGCAGACACACACTCAAGTGCAGTGTATTGCAAGGTTTTATATTAATCCTTTAATATCCATCATGCAAAGCCACAAACTAAGAATAAAAGCATTTGAATTAGAGCCATGACTGGGCAGATGATAACTTTGCTCTCTGACCAGTCTGTTTTGCGAAATTTACTAGTGTTTGGGAGGCATTAAGAGCTCAGATAATCACGACTGAAGTGTAGATAAAACCAGAAGAGATAGTTTTGGTTAACTGACAACGCCAATTAAAAATATTTTGGGTTTTTTGAAAGCCAAATGGCTTCTGAAAGCTTAGGACAGACACGGCGAGAGCAGCTTTTTGGCATTCTTGGTTAATTGGGGAGTGTTCACTTTCAGATGCGGGAACAGAGTAACTTCCAGACTGGATTTCCAGAGTTGTGCTGAAAGCAGCAGCAGGTTTTTCTTTCTGCAGTTCCAGGTCACTAAGATTTCAAAGTATGATGCTTACGCATGGCTCCGTACTATTCAAAGCTTTAGTCATTCAAAAATGTTCTCAAACCTCTTTAAAATAAATTTAGCTTAGAATAACAGTTTAATCCTGCTACATCACTCACTACACTAACCCTTTAGTAAAACAGTTAAATTCTAGCATGTCACCTACCCCTCTCTCCCTGGTTTGTTTCTGAGTATCAGTAGAGCAGCCATTCAGTTAGGATCCTACTCGATTATTTTACTGTAAATAAACCCAACAGTTTTACGACCCACAGACCGCAATCACAAGGTGAGAAGGGGAAATGTCCAAGTATCACTGTTATGCAGCACAAAGTAGGACCTCGGTTCGTAATTCTTAAACCTTCTTAATTTAAGAATTCGTACAATTTCTTAAAATTTGTAAATTCTTAGTGCACATCAAAATGAATCAGAATTTGAAAACTAAGAAGGAAAAAAAAATAAAAATAAAAATGAAAGGGTGGAAGTGAATGGGAAACACTTACCGGTTTCTTTGGCATCGGTGCGCTATAAGGTGCAGGACCAAGTGCCATCTCGAAGAGCTTATCCGAGTAGGGAACAGCCTTCTCTACGCTCTCCCGGAACTGCGTATCATAGCTGGCATACAGGACGGTTCCACCTACTCCTCCACCCACGAAGAGGACGCCTGCACCGATGATTTTGCCTGCAGAAACACTGTTGGGGGGAAAGAAGAGTGGAAGTTACAGAAACTGTATTGTATGACAAACATCAAACCGTTTGCGAGGCTTTATCTGACAACCACTGTGTTCCAGGAGCTTGCCAACCAACCCAGCACCCACTCTACATCACTCTTCAGCACCAGTGAATCCCTGGTACCAAACTGGTTCATGACTAACTAACCTAAAGATAAGATGGTGACACGCAACCTTCCTTCTAAATATTGATCATCTTGATTAGATTCATTTAAATCTGACCGAATCAAACAAGAAACACACAAAACCATGAGAGTAAGAGTTATTCCACACAAAAATCAATGCAATGGAAGAACCAATTCCACCCTCCAAAACCTTCTACGTACCCAGACTCTCCCGAGGAGGTAGCATATCCACGGCACAGTCGTAATGGACGGAGTGATGCTCTCCCACACCGGCTGCTCTGCAAGGGGTGGAGGAGGCGAGAGTTAAGCACTGAGTAAATTTAAACATCCCTTTCCTCAAGAGCAGTGTCACCCCATCGCCACACCTTGCACACCTTCCAAAGGGAAGCACTAACCAGCACTACAGCAGTGATGTTGGACCCTGTTTTCCCTAAACAAAGAAGAGTTTTCTCACGGGCAGCTTGCAGGTTAAGGGCATTTTAAGAAACAATCAGGCATTTTGAAAGGAGAAAAAAAAAAAACAAACACCAGAACACCACATCTTATTCCTGCATTTGTTTTGCCAATTTATGTTCCCCACCTCCAGTTGGGGCAGTACAACTGGGTTAGCTCAGATTCTCTTCAACAGTCTCGTACACTAGAACAGCTCAGCTGTGAGCAGTGCAGAAGACAACAGCTGTTCAAATACTTAAAAAGATTAGAAACTGTAGATAATACTTCAAACTATTTTTATTTCTGAAGATTTGAGCTTCCAAACCAAGGCTTCCTCCTTAAAAGAGTTAACAACGCATCCACTTTCCAGACAGACATGGGATTATAATATAAATGAAATTACTGTATGAAGGGCGACATTTCATTACATTCTACTCAACAAAACCCACATTACCCAAGATTTTTATCGTCTTTATATTTTAGCTGAAAATTAAAATTAACCAGAAAGACTGGTTAAACTACTCCAGCCTACAGAAGAAAAACTCTATCCCCCTCAGGTGTTTTTTTTTTTCTCCCCACACACGAATTGGTAAGAGAGGAATACCAGACTCACGGGAAATAAGAGAACAAGGCACAAAAGGAACTTTTCCCACAGTTGAGATATTTTGAGCAACAAGAATTCTCTTTCTTTAAAAAAGGAAAAAGAAAATTGATGGATGCTTCAGCACAACATAATCCCAGGAGAAAAGTTTCTCTATTTCCATTTGCACATGGCAATAAGTAACAAGGTCCCATCCTTATCCAACAACGTAGAGAGGAAAGGCAGGAATACTGAATTCTTATTCTTTCCAGAACAGCAGCCAAATTTTTGCATGTGTACAGCAACAGGAAACACGCTTTTCTTACCCCTGAGACCTTCACAAGTTCTAGCTGTGCTCTATGGCTGATTTTCTGGTTTTCAATAGACAGAACAGGAGACAAAATAATAAATATATTCTGTAATGTTTTTGATTATTACATCTGATTGCCCCAGAGGCATACACCAAGGCTTCACCACTAATAAAAGCCTCCTAAATCATTTTGTAATCAACTTCTGGACATGCTTCTGAGTCTCATCAGGTCCCTATTACACCATGAAGCATAGAATGAGGAAAATACTTGAGCGTTAGGCATACAGCTGAACCCAATAAAATGAAGGGATTAAAAGAAGTTATTTTCTAGTGATCTGTTCAATTCCAGTCCCTTCCAGCGCTCTGGGTTTATGTTATTTTGCCTGATGCTCACCTGGAAACAAGCCGTGACTCCCAAGCCCCTCGCCAGGCTTTCTGGAGGTTATCCCACCCTGCACCACGGCAAGAGGCAGCTTAAGGCAACTCACTCGCCAGTCATTGCTCAGGCTGGACTTGCCTTCTAGGTGACCCTGGAGGCTGCCACAACCATCACCTCGGTACCTGGGCCAGTCCATCCATTTTTGCATTGGCTTCAGCCCTCCTCACGCCTCGTGATGGCAGATAACAGCCTACCCATTTAGCTCTCCCACCTTCAGTAAACACACCTCCTCCCGCACTCTGGAAGAGGCTGCAGCCAGGGAGCGAGCAGGGCAGAGGAGAAACCTCCCTTCTTGCTGTTCAGCATTTGTCCTTTGTGCATCAGGAAGGGTTTTGGGGGTTTTTTTGTGGGATTATTGGTTTTGGTCCAGATACTTTTTGGACCAGAAGATATTCCGAGGTCCCTCCCAAGCTGGGCTGTTCTACCATTAGCCAAATCCTCATTTTTCTTCATCGTTCCTCAAGATGTTCCGTCTACGCTGCCAGACTCTGGCACTAGTGAGCACGTAGCAATGGGAGCGATAACTGAAACCAGAACAAGTCCCCACCAAAACTCTTTCTGTCAAGATGCTGCAAACAGAAATTCCCACAGCTGGCAGAGGAACAACCACCGAAAATCTTTAGGTACCAAAGTTTTATGAGCAGAAGCCCCAGTCTAATTTTCCTCCCTCACATCCAAATACATGATTAGCTCCAGAAAGCACTGATTTTCTTTAAAAAAAACCCACAATTTTTTTAAAGAAGCATTGCTCTCTTTTGGCCATCACAAAAATCTTACCTCTATTTGCTATATCACCATCATTTGGAAAACTACAGGTAGTTTCTGATCTCCCTTTTACATAATTTCTACGAGTCTGACATTTTTAGACCCCTGCGATTTATTTGCAATAATGTCTCAAAGGAGACATCCTTCCTCCTCTTCCTGCAGTTCCACATGCTATTTGTTTCACCTGACTTATTAAACGCTTATTACTTTACATTCGTTATCTGCTATTGAAACACCACAAGAATCACTTTGCAGGGCACATCACACCTTCACTCTAGTTAATTCTGCTAAGAGCCCCAGGGAATCCGGCACTCGAGGTTACCCAGGTGAGCTCCCCCTGGCCAAGGGCTCAGGACGGGTACAGCAGAACATTAATAAAAAAGTAAGATCTGCCTTGCAGGTTTATCCTTCACGCGTAACTTCAAACAACCAGACACGGGACATGCCTCCTCTATGTTCATCCAGTCCCAGCTAAACCTCTCCCAGTCACCAGGCTCAAGCATCTTGACCCAGAATTTGCACAGCATGAAGCTTGCGAGACACCTTCGTTTTTCTGGAAGGTGGGATTTGTGTAAACAGAGAGAGCAACCAGAAACTTTAAAGGGAACACATCTTCATTATAAGAGGTTAGATGTAACAAGGACATCTGGCCACAGAACTCACATTTCCCATCATTCACAACTTCTGCCAAATATCATACCTTTTTATAAAAAGCCCTCTGTTTCTTTTCAAAGAAAACTACAGAAATGCTCCAAATAAGGGAAGAAGAGTTCCCCTACAGCACTGCACGTGTAGCTGAAAACACAAAAATCACTGTGACGAAGAATCACTTCTCTCAAAACCAGAACTTCACTTTATTTGTTAACGAGTTTACTGACCCCCCCACGCACAGAGCTCACAATGAGAGAAGGATAAAATTTTGCCATCTCCACCATGAGCGCTCTACTAGGGTTCTCCGTACTCAAACCTTCATCCTGCTCTGGCTTTGAGGAGCAGCAGTTGCTTTGCTGTCCCCACCCAGCCACGCTCTGCTTCCCGGCTCCCTCTGTCTGCTCAAGCAACTGAGCATCCTCAAGAACCTGTTCCTCCACAGTCCTGAGCAGGTCCAGCTCTCCTTAGACAACTGGATTTTTTTAACCTGTAGAGAAGTATCTTAACATCACAAAACAGAAACAGACTTGACACACTGACAACTTCCATATAACTTATATGTAAAAAGGGTTTATTTCCATTCTTAAAAAAACATTGTTAAAATTTGCCGCTCCTAATATTAAAAAAACAAACAAACCAAAAAAAACCCAAACCAACCCAAACCAAACACACATTTCTTTTTTGGGCTGTATCAAAGCAAACCAATCCAGTTTCACTGGCTGAATAGCAAGGTACCTGCAAGGTGTCATCACTCACAATAACATTACCAGGAGGTCTGCAGGCAGATGCTCAGGCTTTGGTCTGAGCTTTGGTGAACTGAATGGGGCAAGAGAAACTCCTAAACATGACCTGAGAGGCACCAAGTCACATGTCAAAAAGAGAGGTACGAGAATGCTAAAGGGGTAATAAAAAACGAGAAAATGGAAGATGGCTGTAAGATATTACAACTGTGTAATTATGGCTGCCTGGGGATCACCACAGCTGGAGCAGAGGATAGACCAATGATGCTGCCCCAGCAAGAATGTGTCTGTTGAACGTTCTCCCCCAGGCAGGAGGATGCGGGCACCCACGGTGCCTTCCCTTATTAGCAAGGCAACAGGCAGCTCAGCCAGAGGGAGCATCCCGGTGTCACCATGCTGGTGTCCCTTTCAGGCCTGATGGCATCAGCATCTGCCTGACAACCTCTTAACAGCCAGAGGGTGTTAATTCCACGATGGGAGTTTTCACTACTGGTGGAAAAACTACCTAGTATCATCTCAGAT
>JAHREE010000130.1:4109253-4196779 GCA_033628505.1 Tringa tobata | reverse complement strand
AAAAAAAAAAAGCAAGCTCTGCAGAGAGACTCCCATCTTCCTGAGAAGTGGGGGATTTGTCCTGGTTCGCTCATCAGTGTTGCTGTATATGTGTATTCGCAGTGACCTACTTAAAAGTCTTTTGTGTCTTTTCTTCTGACAGGCTGGTTATAAGAAGAAGCTGTGGAAGAAGTCAGCTGCCCAGAAGAAGCGTTTGAGGGAGCTGGTGTTGTGCACTAGGACACAATGTAAACTCCTTGATAAAATGACCACTTCTTTCTGGAAAAGAAGAAATTGGTACGTTGATGATCCCTACCAGAAGTACCACGATCGCACAAATCTTCGTGTGTAGAAATCCTGGTTTTGTTTTGGCATCTCTCTAGGGAAGAGGAGGTGGTACCTGTGGTATGGTCTTAATTTTAGAACAAAAACCTGTGATACCTGTTACTTTTCTAAATAAACATATGCATATCATCTGATCAGAATTATGAGTATCAGTGTCCCAAATAAAAGAATATTCAAGATTATTTTAAGCTACAGTTTGTGTTTTACTTAACAGGGATCAAGCTGGTCTCCTACATGTTCTGATTTCTGTGGTTTCCTGTGATTGTGTATAACATTTGTATATGGACGAATACAATTTAAACATCGCTAAAAGTGAATAATTCCACGTTTGATCTTAAAATTTTAAAAATAAATATGTTTAAATAACCCCAGGATGTATTTTGCTGTGTCCATACTTATTGGTAGCTCATTGAAAGGAGTCTTCCTTGGGGAAGGGAGAGCAGGCTGTGTGGCAGAACTGTTGCCTGTCACGGTACCACATAAACCGTTGCTGTCTCCACACTGGAGAGCAGGGGGTGGTGAGACACTGGAACAGGTTGCCCAGAGAAGCTGTGGATGCTCCATCCCTGGAAGTGTTCAAGGCCAGGCTGGATGGGGCTTTGAGCAACCTGCTCTAGTGGGAGGTGTCCCTGCCCATGGCAGAGGGGTTGGAACTCTGTGATCTTTAAGGTCCCTTTCAAACCATTTTAACAACGTTTCGTGGCTACATATAGTGATAATAACTGGCTTAAAAATGTCTTAGCCACCAAATTCTATTACAAGACTCCCATTTTGTATCCTGTGATGGTTTTTGAGTAGTAGAATACATTCTTTGGGTCTTACACTACATCCCCAAGCTGTCAATTCTGAGTATTTCAAAGCTTATTCTTTCTTTAGGCCTAATTATACCTCACGCTGCGTATCTCTGATCGCACGTGTTTATGGGACAAATCCAAGGATTTATTACAGGGCCCTTTTGGAGCGTGCAGCACAACCACTCTCCGGTTTCGCCACGGGCTAGATCAGAGGTTTCTCTACAAAGCCAATACTCCAGCAAGCGCACAAAAAGTAGTCGCTTCTAGCAGTAGTTTCATAACATTCACTATTAATTACTCCACTATTAAGCAGATAGCCCCCAGTAGCAGGAGCTGGTTTGCTGTACAAGGAATTCACCGGTTACTCAGAGTGTTCAGTAGCTGTATTTTTTTTTTCCAGTTCATAATACAGAAAGAAGTTCTGAAGGACATGCAGCACTTAGTGAATACATCTATATACAGTCAGCCAGAATTGAGATAAAAATAATACAGCCATCAAAGGAATTATTCTGGCCTGCCAGATACATTGAACAGACTAAAGGTGGCTTTTTTTTTTCTTTTTTTTTCTTTTTTTTTTTAAAGAAAAGATTAAGACTTTATTCAAGATGTATATCAAGCAGTATAACAAAACCAGCAAAACATCAACCTTTGGAATACTGTTATAACAGCCACCCTTGTGAGGTGTTAAATGTACCATCATCTCATCACAGCTCTTTTCTACCAACCACAGGAAAGGAATCACATGAAGTGCACAACAATGATCCTTAAGTCGGTTGTCGAAACGCAAATCCCAGCGTGGTGGTCTCTGCTATTTCAAAAATAGGGTGCTAAATGCAAAATGGGTACCCGAAACAAACAGCAAAAAAGGAGGCTGTGATTAACGAGCGTTGGGTCACAAGAAGGAGAGTTTCATGGCTACGTGAGAACAGGCCGGAGAGCAGTCGGAGGCAGCGGGTTGTTTACATGAGTTGAAGAACATCGCATCTCTCCAAGCAGCTTTCTCCCTCTCGTTAGGGATAAATAACTGGATTCTCCTCTCCTTCTGTGCTGGGTTTGCATTTACACAATCTGGATTAGCGTGGGATTAATGCCAAGGTGACGGTGATAGGCGTGAAGTCTGTCTTGTCTGGGTTTGATGTGACGCTGATCCAGCAATCGGTGACTGCTGTCACTGCGCCGACACCGGCCCCTCAGACAAGGAGGCATGGAGGGCTGCGCTGAGCTGCTCTGAGCTTACTCCCCTCATAACTAGGTGAATTTATGGTGAATTGGTGAAGTAATTCACCGGCCCGTTTTCCATCGACCACCTTCAGCTGCGGTTTCCTTCCCCCCGGCCTCCATGTTGCAAAAATAACGTTCACAACAACGTGAGCTTCACTTGAGCCTCGTGCTGGGTAAAGGCTGTGTTTCCCGGGGCTGGCCTGCTCTTTGCAGGCACCTTCCTCTCTGAGAAGTCGGGAGGTGCCTGCCTGCCCTAGAGGACTGATGGGGGAGAGGCCAACTGCCTGAAAGGCCCCCAAAACTGGGCTTTTCTTACTCAAGCCAGCTCCGTTGCTATTTTAAACCACGGGCTGAAAAGATTCCTTGCATCCTCTCTCCGCTGGAGCCCTGCAAACTCTCCTTTGCCAGGAGGGGTCGGGTGGGAGCACAAAGGCGACTCGCTCCACGGGGCTTGTTCCTGGGCAGAGGCTGGAGGGAACAAAAGCGTTCCCGTGTGGGGTGTTTGTCGTGGATGAAGGCGAGTAGCCAGAGAGAGACAGGACAGACTCGGGGCAGCACCTGTGAACAACCCCTGCGCGGAAGACGAGGGATGAAAAAGCAAACGACCGTTCTCTTCCGTGTACAGAACGCTACGGCACCAAGTGTCTACGTGGTTATTAGGCATTCACATTTCTGGTCTGGCTATACACAAATATACAGCTCGGTTGATAAATTAATACATTTTTGCCAGAGATATGAAAAGGTTTATTTTTTTCTCATCTATACAGTGAATGTTTTGAGAGATATAAGGCAACTCCCTTGTCAACAATTTCACCTCAGCACTTAAGAAATGCTAAACAGTCAAGTTTACAGTAAAACAGCAGATTAGACGCACATTTAATAATTTTAGTGAGAATCAATATTAATACAGCATGTGTTAAGAGAGAATAGAATTTTTCAGCTGTTCTGTAGCTCTACCTTGTTGGGGTTTTTTGGCATGATTGAGTGCAAACTTGTCAGCTTTTTTATCTTACGCAGCCCATTGCCTAGCAGGGAATCGTAGCTTGCTTGCAACAGGATTTTATTTTCTGCTAACACTGCAGGCAGATTTTCTATTTCTTTTTAATGTTTGCCAAAAGAAATCAAATAAACTCTAAAGCCGCTTAAAAATAAAACACACAAGCTTAGCTCCTCAAAGCTTTTGCTGAGTATCTTCCAAGGACTGGCTCTTCTGTAACTGCTATTTAGACAGGTTTGTTGGGTGGGTTTTTTTTCAATTTACTTTCTGAAGACTTTTTTTCCTCCTTACCCATTACAAAATACGGTTGAATTAGCACACGTAAAGGAAATAAAATTCCCGGGTAACGAGGGGAAATATTGTGGCAGACACAGGAAATACCTGCTTCCTATTCCTAGCCAGGTCAGATAAACGCTTGTGTGCGTGCGTAATTTATTTCTCTCTTCCCCACGTATGTAGGAAGCTGTGGGGGGAAACCTCAGGGATCCATCAGGCGGGGACAGCTGGGACATCGGTGCACACCCGGCAGAGAGAAGGTTTCAAAGGCCACTTCAGATTTATCTCTGAGCCCGACACACTCCAGCCGGCTGTTGGCACCCGGGGCTGCTGCACCTGAACTAGAGGAACGGTGCCGTTCACCATCAAGCCCGCGTACTGATCCATTGGTGATGGCACGGCCTACGTAACGCTAAATGCTTTTCTAGTCTATGTGACAGGTCCAAGAGCAAACACAAAGGGACACGTAGTTAACTTATGTGTGAATCTCACATGCTCAACACTTACAAGAGACACCAACTTGAAGCACAAATACACAAAACCCTACCACGTCTTCCTCTTCTTTTTTTATATTTCTCATGTATATATGGATACAAACACACCACTCCATCTGGTTCTTGTGGTTCTAACCAAACTCCATGCTACAGGCAAAACTTCAGGCTTCAAAAAGCAGCTCAGGCCCGGTGCCCTGCTCTGCTCGCACAGCACCTCTGCGGGAGAGCGGAGCGCTGGGACCGGCACTGCTGCGGGCAGGGGAGAAAGGAGTGTTTTCCCCTGGAAGCGCGTCACTAAAGCGGTTCTAACTTGTGTGGCCGCAGCTCTGACAAGCCTGGCTTGCTCACCTTTAAAAGTGGCAGTCGAAGGTCTGCCACAAGCGATGCGATCTAGCTCTTCTAGCCGCCATCATTTTCCACACAATACTCTCCTGGCTCAGGCTGATCAAAATTAAGACTCCCCCTTCATTACTTGGTTGAAACCATTGAGTTTCTCTTCCACGTCTCTTCCTCGTCCTCTGTAAGTGGTTCTGTCTCTATGGTTTTCTCACAATACACGTGATTTACTTGCAGAAGGAGAAACAGAGTTGCAGCTCAGCTTTCGCGAATGAATCTCGGACATTTTGTACAGTCAAAGTACTTTGATATTTGTTACATCATTCACAGCCTCGAGGAGGAAGGGAGGAAAGAGAAATCCACGGCCTCTGCAAATCCACTTAATTAATGATAAAGCCATAAATAAATACAGTGTTGATGTATCATCATGAATAACTGATTATTTCTGTTTCCATTGTGCATTCACAGAGCGAGAGCGATGCAGACACAAATGAGAACTGTAAATGTACAACCTCCCAGGATTAGAGGGAGTGGGTGTACACTCCGCAAACGAAACGAGGACTCTTAACCCGCAGATGTCTGCCAGACTGTCCTACCCACCTCCCGGACAAACGCGAGAAGCGTGTAACAGAAGGATACAGAGAGAGGAGAGAGAAAGGCCATGTCTACAATGCTGTACATCAAAGCACATCCATCCCACTGCTGTTTCCTACATTATTAACGAGTAGCTCTTTAAGGCAGAAGAGAGACATTCTGTGGATCTTGGTGCTATTGGCTCATTGCACTCACATTGTTTCAGTGGCAGAGGACGAGGTACTTTTCTTCCTGAAGCGAGGTCTAAGGGTCCTAGGCGGTGCCTGCGGAAAAGCATGAGAAAACGTGAGTGGGATAATAGGAAAATGTTTCTTCTTTTCTTAAAACTCACCCATCTTTGTGGCACCTCTGTGGCAATGATCCCGTTCCAGGCACAAAGTAACGGAGAAGCAGATCTTGGCCCTGAAGATCAATAATGAATGACCAGCTGAAGCTGGTCCCTTTAATCTGAAGCCCGCTAAGAAACCCACTGGAGTCCTTTATCCAGGTCACACCAACATTTTTCCTCTGTGGCTCTCAGTTAGACATGTGGCTAAAGATTTCTAATAACATCACAGTCAAAGGGGCCAGGACAAAGTGGTGCCATTTACAACAGCTCTTGGATCAAGAGAGCAAACTGGTGGGGGAAAACCAGCCCTGGTGTCTCCCAGCCCAGCCTGCACTGCCCAACCCAGCTGCAGCCCCTCTGAGGTTACAGCTCGTTGGGGCATTACAAAGCTGAAGGACTCCCCAGGGTGAAGCACACTGGGCAGAACTATTTTAAAATAGTTCTTTGCTTGGGGGACAGGCCAGACACAATCCACTGAAATTATTTTAGAAGCCAACTATTGCCATTCTGCCCTGCAGCCACCTGATACAGACAGCTTTAAAAAGGAGCCCCGAATGCCCAGGAGCCAGACCAACTCCATGAAATTGGTTTATTTTGATAAACCCCATTCCCTGACTGAGACAGAAACTAGTTAGACTAGCAAACAAACAAAAAAAACCCCACCACACTCTGCAGTGCATACTTCTCTCAGAAGAACTTTGGCATGGCATTGTGTCTTGCCAGCTTGAGAAAAAGAAATGGTTACCAGATGTTGCAGAGGAGCACAAATTCTCAGTGTGGAGGCCTGTCATAGCATCATGTAGTACTGCAAGGCCCGGGAAGCTCTTCTACCCATTTACATAAATATCTAAAGTTTTATTTTCTTTAACAGCATCAACCTATTTACCTTTAAGACCACAACTGGGTCTTACCATTCATAAGCGAGGACTTTGTAATTTCTATTTTATAGGACTTTCCAACACAAGATCATACTCTATTTCCACATTCCTGTGATGCAGCAAGGTATAAATATTCATATATTCATAGATAAGGAACTGCAACACAGCAAGGTTTTCTTTAATCTCCATCTAAATCTCCATCTCTTCTACCTTGCCCATAAACCAAGGCAGTTTTTCAGAGATGGGATTAATCCAACACCCTACTCCATCTTCCAAGCCTGTAATTTTACCCCAAGTCACCACTGTGAATCCCCCAAACCACAACAGAGCTGGGTGGGACAGTTGCATCCAGAAAGACACAGCTGGAGGAGAAAAGCTGAGGAAGAAAGCTGCTGTGTATGGCAAGCAGGGATCCCACACCACCTCAGACTTCATAGCTACTGGCTCTGAGCTGCTATCTATAAACCACAGCAATATCTGCTGCAGCTTGGGAGAAGGCTGCTTTTTGGGAAGCAGAGCGGCTTTTAAAGCAAAGTAGCCATTAACTGCACAGTAAAGGCTCTTAAATCAGGAATGAATAGCTTTGCCTTCTCTGGAAGGCCACTTGACAGCTCTGGGAGTAGCTACAGAGGCTGCACCTTTCCATGCTAAGAACAGAGCAGCCCAGCTTTTGGTGAGATCCCCTCAGAGATAGGATGACCCCACCACAAGGTCATGGAACTGCTTACCAAACCACACTGCCCCAGCTCCCTCACACTGAGCCAAGGGGAGGGGAGGAGGGAACAAACCCAGCTCCTCCATGGTGGAGATCTGGCTCAGACCTGAGAGCTGCTGGCTGTAGCTCCATCCCCCCTGCCCAGATCTGGAGGGAGTCTGTCTACAGCATCTCCCATGGAGGTTTTATTTCCTCCATATCAAAATGTTGCTAACACTGATTTTGGCAAACCATGGTATAAGATCTGCGTCTCCTTTAGCTCTGTTTCCATGAAGCAACTTAAAGCATACTTGTTAATACAGTGCCTGATTCAAAAACCTGTCGACGTCATGAAGTTGGTTTTGGTGGGGTTTGGGCAGGTGTGAAGCGAGAGGGTCTGGGCTCTGAACTGTGAGCACTCTGCCTGTGGGCGCTGGCTCTTCTCACTCTGGAGGTGAGAATATATTTTCTTCTACAGACATGAAAAATCAACTAGCAGTTGATATCCAAATCCTCTCAGCCAAATACTTCCACACTGGGACATGGTTTAGAGCTAGATGCAAGTTTTGGGATTCAGATCCAATTCTGAAGCCCCATATTATCTCCACAGGCACTAATTCAGACTTCTTTTGGGAAATCCACACGTGCAGAAAAGTGAGTGAACCCATGGCAAGACCCATGCCTGAAAAACCAGAAATCTATTGTGGTTTTAGACCAGAGAGAGTTGTTCATTCAGTTGAAGATTCTAGGAATGTCATAGAAGGTGGAGCCTTGACAATATGGAAGTACCTCAAGGGGTTGATCCTTCTTTTTGGGCCTTTTGTTCATGGATGCACAATCCAATGAATCATTCTCTTCATCATCTGAGAACACAGAGCCTTTTGTTTCACAGTTTGTCTCAGGTGGCTTTTCATATTTATTGTCCACACCTGTTTAACATGGCCATTTACAGTCTAAACGTGAAGACAAAGGATGAGGAGATCAGTGATGGTTTGATTCATGCTCCCCCAAATGTCACCTCATTACAAAGCCATGCATCTTCCAGGGATTAATACATAGAAGGTTCACACATCACACTCTAGTAATAGCAGCTGTGGGGTTAGAAATCAAAAGGCCCTTGTTTATGAAGCCACTGTAAGGTCTATTTGTATTATTTTACATAGAATCAAGAATAAATTCACAGCCTCTGATGTTCTGGAGGTTGACTCTAGAAAGAGATCTTTTTTTGGTTTGGCTCAGGGATAAATAAAATAGCTGATTTCTTGAATCGCTGATTCCATCCATAGTTCCTTTATCTACTGCTTCCAGAAGGAGTGCCCTCTAGAAGACACCAAATGAGTGTTGAAGCCCTCCGGGCAGTACAGAGGCAGCTGCCTGAATGCAGAACTATGAAGCACAGCAGCACTAATTGACTTGACGGTGAGAAAACTCAAGCCAAGAACCAGCCTAAGATCCACTGAAGTTAACCGAAAGCTTCGACAGGCATTGAAGGGACCCTCAGCAGTGGGTGTGTCGCTGCAAGAGCAGAGCAGGGAAAAGTCCCTCTTCTGTCACTCTGGAGTAATTCTTATGGAGCACTAACTCCACTGACGGAGCTGAAGGCAGATTATGGCCCTCTGACTACAGACCACTAACGCCTGCTCGGTGGTTCTTATCCTTGTAACTTATGGCAAGATCTTTGTGGGACTGGTCACGTTGCACAACACAATCCATTTGCTGCCTTAAATCCAGAGAGGGAAGTGAGACAGTATTTTTAAAGGACAGTTCAAAGCAAGAGGTACAGAAGAGGACACCCAGTGTGACCAAGCTTTTTGCATCTCCACAGACAGTTTCTTATCAGTAAGGCTGGAGTTTTCCTTGTTTGACTGATCTTTAGGCTTTTTTTCATTCAGAAACATGTCAGGAGTGGAAGTGTTTGCTGTTTAGATGGCATTAACCACAATTATTGACTCTACAATTAGACTGTTGTATAACCATACACGGACATAATGCTCTGTGCTTCTTACCTCAGCCTGACTCCAGTGGACCAAAGATTAAAACCCAAAGACTAAAATCCAAGAGGATTCTTAGAAGTCTAATACTTATTAATCTATTTAGATCTTTAAAGCACAGAAGAACTGAATTCCCCAACAGCTCTTTCAGTTGGGTAACAGAGAGACAAAAGGGAAGTGATTTGGCTAGAGCAACACAAGTCACAAGCAGGTCACTGGAGCTCTCTCCTGTGCCAAATTCAAGTCAGCAGCTAAACGCCCTCAGTCCCCGCGCTCAGCCCACAGGATGCGGCTGCTGCTCAAGAGAGCGGGGCACACCAGCCTCTGGCCACTGACCCTGCTTCTACCCCTTTGCGTGGGAAGGGCTGGAAGACGCCATCACAGGTTTCCAGGAAGAGTTGGAAGCTGACTTTGTTCCTAGTTGTACTGAAAATGCTGATAAGTCACATTGCAGAGAGTCCCGGGACAGTACTGAATTATTATTTTTTTTTCTGTATATGACTGTAGTGTTAAGACTACACTGTGCAGAGAATTAAGTGGTCTCTAGACCACATACCAAATCAGTACAGGAACATTTTATTTTAATTACTATTTTATCCTTCCACTTCGGAAGTAAGCTATCCAGGAGGTGCCTAGCTTAAGTCATCTTGGATGTGGAAGCCTGTCCTTGCCACCTCTTTCATCCAACAAAAAATGGAGTCAAGTTTGTTCTAAATGTTGTTTGCTCAGCAAAGCCTGAACCAAGCATACCCAAATTTGCAGCCTGGAGGCCATGTACTGCCCCAATACCAATTCATCTGACTCCTCTTCCCTAAAGGTCCCTCAGATGCAGACTGCAGGCTGGACTTCAGGCAGTTTGTTTCCAGATAGCAAAACTGGGTCAGGACTTCTTTAAACTGCCTCACTGAGCTTTGCACAGTGGCCCAACCCCACACACCCAGCCATGTACTGCTGCAAGGAGACAACAGCTTTCCCTAGCAAAAAGAGGACTGGAGCAGGACAAATCTGCCCTGCTCCCTTTCTCTTACAAGCAGCCACTCCGCTGCAAAAGCAGACAGAAGGAAATGTCAGCCCTCATAACGCTCCCGTGAATACCATGTTTTTCCAGTGTACGTTGCTTTCTCCATTATTATTCTCTCTCCTGAATTGGTTGCTGAGTGAAAAAAATATCCAGGCAGCTCTGCCACCCATGTTGCCCATCTCCATGACAGGCACAGCCTCCTGCAGGCTCCTCCACTCTCCCCATCATCCATGTCCTGGAGGTGCTTCCATGAAGATCGAGAGGAGAGCTCTGCCTCCAAGCTGACACATACTGCTTTGACCCTTGCAGCAGAGAGGTCTGTAGAGTCTACTCGAGATTGGGCTGAGTTCTTCTCCCCTGGTTCATCTTATTGTGAATGAGGCACTGAAAACCTGCCAAATGGGAACCAGTTTTGCTTCATCCTCAGTGACCTGGAAAAGAAGTGGGTCTATCCCTGGCCTTTCCACTATGTTTCTGACCATTGCCAAGAGCAGATCTTGAATACACAGGGCCCTGTTTTTAAATCCCAGAGAGAGAAGGGAAGATTCCCTGCCCATCTTGCCTCGAGAAGGACATCTGTATTGCAAGCAATCCCAGCTTCATATTGATCTGGGGTGCCAGGCTATGTCCCACATTTGTGGAAGCACTGTGCTGTTGTGGGACCAGACAACTCATCTCTGAAGGAAGGGCTGCTGCGGTGTGAGTGCCAACTCTGAAGTCGCTGTTTTGTGAGCAGAGTGATGACAGGATAAAAACCTAATTTTCCTACACCAAGAGAGCGAGTCCTCTGCAGGAGAAAATGTAACGCAGGGGATTAATCAGAATAATAAGCACACATGTGAGGAATTAGTGAGAAAGGAGATGGAAGCTTAAAGTGAATGGATGGGTTCTGGGACTCCAAGGTTTGTTTCTGGAGAAGGTTAACATTGTAGAGCAAAACATGCCAGGGTTGGCACAGGCTTCTCAAAGATAGCATTTGGCCTTGGGTGACCTCCTGTGTGTTTCTAAGAGCCATCATTAGGATCTGAGGCTGTGCAGCCTCAGGCCACTATCAGATGTCCCCAAAGTGGCAGAGCCAGCAGTATGTGCAGCTCCAGGGACCGTGTCACAGGCGGGAGACGGCTGTGTAAAAGCATGGACCATATGCCAGGCATTTCTCCTGGCGCTCTCGTCTTTGGGAGACTCTCACTCCCCATCTCGGAGAGGGCTCTATTTCGGGTGTCTCCACACCTTTGTGTGTGGAAAGGCCGAATCGCTGTAGAAACAGGAAATCAGCTGGTGTGCCAGGGCTAAAGCTGCTGCTGCCTCTTGCAAATGTCTTTTCAGTACCCAGACCAGATTACACTCCTCTCTCTGCTAAGGCAAGACAGAA
Organism: Tringa tobata; assembly: GCA_033628505.1. Lineage (NCBI taxonomy): Eukaryota > Metazoa > Chordata > Aves > Charadriiformes > Scolopacidae > Tringa > Tringa tobata. The sequence goes on along the minus strand of JAHREE010000130.1, from coordinate 4,185,459 downwards.
TCTGACTGTAGACAGTCTAGGGAAAGGGACCCCGTAATTCCAGTTCCTATCATCCTATCCTAATTCCTTCAAAGGGAACCAATATAACTAGCACATTGTGTGGGAAGCACTGAAGCTAGGCATATTCTGAGTTAAAGTAGACAACTGAGTGCTCTGCAGAGTTGGGAACTACGTTATTAAATGCACCCCAGGGAACAACGCAGCATGGGCAAGGGAATGTATGGCCAGACTGTTGTCATCTTTAACCTCTGTGATTCTACGAAGGTTAAGAAATCTCACCTGCAAAACTCTTTCTAAAGTAACAGATGGGATTCAGTGGCATGCTGAATCATTCAGCAATTGCTTTGATTCAGGTCCTGATCTATGTTGCTGTGTAAATACGGAGTAACTCCTTATGGATTTTCAGGAGTACAACAGAGGTCAGGACCTGGCCCACTCTAATTACAGATGAGAAAATGACTTTGATCTAGATCCTCTGAAAAATTTGGACGCTCAAATACAGTTACAGCGGGAATCAGGCACCCCAATACCTTTGGGAGAACTGAAACCCCCCTTTATTTTGCTGGGCACAATACTTCTTCCTCCCCTCACTGTAATTCCTTGGGAGCAATGGGGAAAACCACAGTCACAGACTACACGAGCCAGGAGCAAGGTATTGTATTATTGTAATGGAAGATAAAGTCACTTCAAAGCTTAAGCCTTTCCCGAGGATAACTCATATAAAGAGGTTTGCACACCACTTAAGAGCAAGAGAACAGATATTTATTTTACGATGGCGATCAGCTTCTTTTCCCTGCAACAAAGATAAATTTCCCATCATTTCCAAAAGCCATTGACCCAAGTCATGTACTTCCCCAATAGTTTTCATTGCCAAAACAAGAAGTTAGGAGCAGCCAACTCCACCAGCACACACTGCCCAGAAGCCACAAAACAGAGGCGGACATCCTTTCCAAAGCTGAAGTCAAGTGCAACCAAAGCAAACAAGGCTAATCACATCAACAAAGTCATCCGTTAATGAAAACACATCCCACAAATGATTAAGTTGTTAAGTGCTAGTCTATTCCAAACACCTCAGAAGAAAACTCATGCAATCGGTAACACTTACATCAGAGTCCCATAATATTTACATAGAGAAAAGGAAAGAATAAACTGTTAGGGGAAAACATTTGGGTGTAGAGGGGGAAGGAACATTGTTTCAGAGCACAGAAATCTTCACCTTTGCTGTGATAAAATCTGTGGTTCAACTGGAGTTTACTAAACAACAATTAATGTTTTAACCTTCTATTGGTAAAATGCAAATGTACTTAAAGGACCTATTCATTTTCTATTAAAATGTTTCTTTCCCTGAAATAACCAAAATAAATATGAAAGTATTTTTCAATACCCTAAGAAAATCCCAAATTGCCATTCAGAGGTACTGTTGCAAAGTGATGCAAATAATCACTGTAAAAATTTGATTCAACATTTAGTAAAGGGAAGTTTTAAGGAACAAAATGCCTAGAGCAATGGAAAGTTGTCCTTTGTTCTTTAAGTTCAATGAGAGAAAGGTTAAAAAAAAAATCCCCAGCACAACAGCTGGAAGCAAAACTGGCTAAGAACAAAAATGAAACCACTTACACCATTTAACTGAATTAATTCAGAGATGTATGAACACCCCCTTGATGCAAAGTCAATTAGTTTTTTAAGAGTTCTTTCCACAGTAGTAATCTCACGTGCAATTTGTAGCATCCCACAAAGAATAGGTTGGATACATCTAATCTGCCAATAACGTGATTTGTTTAAAACACAATTAAGTTAATGTCCAATTAAGGTCCTCGCTGAGCTGTACTGCTGACTGTGTGTGATCTGTCACCTTGTCTTCAGGGTGACAATCACATGTAGGAAGAGATCCAACACAAAAAAAAAACCAAACCCAAAACAAAACAAAAAACTCCAGGGGCTAGCTTTATGCTGCAACACCTTGCGGATGGCTGACGGAGCACGTTGGCTGCGCTGTCAGTCACTGCCAAGCTGTGGTTTTTAAGGCATACATTACTGTATCATCTCCACTATGGAGCACAACCCTGCAGCGCACACTCAAAAAACAGTCCCATTCACCACTAATGCCCTTGCACGTTTCTTATATTTCTTGCCTAAGGCTCCTGACCAGCATTTTAGTATGAAACACCCCCTAAAAAACATGCAGCCGCAACAGTTTTCCCAATATACAGCTGATTCTTTAATTATCTGCTAGATGTATTTATTCTCTGCAAAGATTAAAATTGTTCCTCCCTCTCAACCGTGCCACAGGTCTTTGCAACAGCACCTAAGAGACGTTAGTTGAGGGAATACCACCAAACATAATATTTGTTACTTCTTAAATGCCAGTTCCAAGCAAGCTTGTTTAATACTGACCAGCATTTAAGCATTTACAAGGCACTCCCAGAAGACAAACAGATATCCCTGGAGATTTTCACTCCATCCTTCCTGAAGGGGAAAAAGAGCTCTTACGTAAATGTACTGTTGTTCTTTGATGCTGCGGCCTGACTTTCCACAGGCCGTGAACACAGAAGAGATAAATCAGAAACTTATGTAAAGACCTGGAAGGACTTTTGCCAGCAAAGGCTTGCCACTGAACAAGAGCAAGAAGAGCTGACACAGAAGCCGTCAAGAAGACACGCTGGAGTATAAATAGTGGAACACGCTTGTATTTAGTGAAGCTGCCCAGAGCAAGGGAGGATGAATGTTCTGAATTGTGTCAATGCCTCATCATGTGCCATGAGGCTGGCTGGAGCGAGGCAATCTGGCAGGAAAGAGCTCTTCTGTGAAGCAAACAGCTTCAGCTCCAGAGAAGCCCATCACCAGTGACAGTGACGGATCTGCTCCCGTACAGAGGGAGCTCACGCTGCACTCAGCCTGGCCTTCAGCCTCTGCATAATGCACACTCCCATGGCACCCGCAGGCCATATCCTCATGAAACCACCATGTTTTGGCCTAAACTATTTTTATCTTGTCCACTGCTTCTCTCAGGATATTACGTAGGAAGCAGGATGGGCAGACTTCTGCTCCCACCAGCCCACGCTCACCTAAGAGCTGTAGGGGTTTCTAGGAATCAGACAGTGAGAAAAACAACAGCATTTTACCCGCAAGAGCATTAAGGCAACTGTTCCTGCCAAAAAGGCTGCATCGTGGCTCTAAACCAGCCTTTAATACTCCTGCTTGAGGTCAGGTTTGACTATCTGCCCATTTAGACTATAAACGCTTTGGAAATGCGTACTGTTAACGATTGTACTCTGAAACTGGCTACACACAAGTTTGTGCCAAGGAAAGATGAGTCCCAATAGTTTAGGACAACTTAGTCCTAGCTAAACAAACTTAGCTTCTTTCTTTCCCCTGCTTTTTGTGGCAGTGAGAAAACGTGTTCACATTACGTAGTCAGCTCTCAGAGCTACCAAAGCTGCACTTACAAAGGAGCATTTAAACGCCAGACCGTTGTCTGAGAGTGCATTAATGCATCTATTGCCTTGGAGACAGAGAAAGGGCAGCCCGTGGAGACAGAATGAACCCTCTATGAGATAAAGCCTCAGTATATCCCTATTGACGTGGTGCAAGGGACTGGATTATGGCGGGGCGGGGAGGAGGGCGGGAGGGAATACTAAACCAAGCCAATCTGAAAGACAGGGCTTACAATTTAAACCAGATCAACATGAGTTTGGGCCCAATTTGTAAACATATCGGACTGATTACTGCTTTAGCATCATTAAATGACTTTCCTAAGATTAACTTATGACTATTGAGCACTTAAGGAGTCAGTGATTTTTTTTATAAATAACACTTTGAAGTTAAATCCTTAAAATTGGTTTAGGCCAAAATTAGAAGGGTGCTAATAAATTAGGCTGTGAATACAAGTGTCTCATGATTGCTTAAACAGATAATGCCTTAGACAGGCTTAGTTCCCCTGCACAGAGGCACGCTCACCCCAAATGTGCTAGTGCAAAGAACCAGAACAGGACAACAGGGAGGGTGACAAACCAAATATGAGGGTTGTTTTGCCACCTGAGCAGTGTGCAAGGGGACAGTGTCAGGCTGGGGTCACCAGCCTCCAAGCACTAATGCTGCACAGGGCTGCATGGCACATCAGGTGCCAGGCAGTGGGAACACACACCCTGGTACTCTGGAAGCGACAGAGCCAGCAGTGATGGCTGCAGCACGGTGGCAGCACTGAGATCATCCTTCAGTCCCTCTGCTGTTGTCCCCAGGTTGATTGCAGTGTGAAAAATAAACAAAAAGCACATGAGATGAGAGGTAAAGGCATTATGAAAATATTTTGCTTCCACCACCACGAGACACTGCCAGTCTGGATTTCTTCTTTCTCCCTAGACAAGCTGCTTGGCAGCCCCATCCTCTGGGCTACTTGGCATGCCCAAATCAGAGGCCTCCCCCTCCTTTCATCTGCCACTGGGACAAAATGCAGCAGTGATACAGCTCAGCTCTTAGCAACCATCCTGACTGGTGCAGCACTGGAAAGACCACTGGCAGCTGAACTGTTCACTATACTCCTATGTTTGTAAACACAAGACACGCCGGGGACAGCGGGACATTTTTCTAAAATGGCTCTAGCAAAGACTAAAGCAGGGACAACCTGCTCAACCCTATTTCATCATACCAGGGTCTGGGCTTTGTTATTTACCCTGCCCATCCCAAACATAAACATCCTCTCCACCGAGAAAGAAACACTTGCCAATCCTTAGGGAACACAGCAAAGCAGGGCTGGGACTGAGGGAGGTTTCCTCTTGCTGCATTCCCAGTGGTTTTACACTAGCACTGGGGGATCCAGGGTTGGTGAGTTACACTGGTGCAGCAAGGACAGTGGCACATCCTCTAGAACAGAAACACTCCCCAGCCTTGGGTAACACAGGTCAGTAAGGTGAGAAGCACCGCAATACTTGCCATCAGCACACACACAGCTCACAAACTCCCTTGCAGCCTGGCTTTTTCCTGGTTTTTTTCCCTCTGGTGTTAGGAAACCCAGTGAGTAAGAGCAGCAGGAACAAGCTAGGCTGGGGAACACAGCCATGCCTGAGAGGGATGCGTGGGCACCGGGGCGCAGGAAATCCAGCACTCACCTCTGAGGAGTCGGCACACTGAGCAACACGTGCACACTGAAAGAGGAGCTGAGCATTAGAAACTCATCAGGCTGAGCTACTATCTCTCAGAAAACACTTGGCATCATTTTAAGGTGGACTTCATGGTCCCCGTGTGCATAGAGAGACGATCATCTCTATTGAGCAGCAGGGAGCACAAGCCCAGGAACGTGCCTCACCCCAGGCTGTGTGCCTAACGGGTGTTAAGGCTGGGATTACGTACAGCTCCCTGGCTCTGTTCTCAGTTCAGTAAACAGAAATAACTCCTGACTAGAGGGAGCCAGGAGTGTGGATAAGCAATGGGTAACACAGTGCAAAGGCTGTATGGTAATAAACACAGGCTGCAATACAGGGATTTGTATTGCTACGGACCTGGATTTATTTTTTTTTTTTGGTAGATTTAAACTTCTGCAAGCACTGGTGCAGCCGTTCACACACCTTCTGAAGGAAAACTATCCACAGATCCCTTATCTTCCTAAATCAGAAACGTGCTAAGGAGTCCTGCAGGAGTTTTACTTTGATGAAACTGCCGTAAGAATGAAAGCAACCACGGGAATTGCATTGCACCCTTCAGTACAAATGCAGGTGATTCACAGATGTTCATAAAAGTGTGACCTTAACAGCTTCATCTTATGGATAGCTTGTGTTCCAGGAAACAGCCCAGAAATAATTCTCAATTTAATTCTCACAGTGGCACCAAGGACTCCAGAAAAAAACAATGCAACAAACTTTTAGTAAAAACAGAAAGTTTGAGCTCTGTGTGATTTCTTTGGTCATAACTATCCTGCACTGTGGACACGGAAAGTTCCTCCATAGTTTCACAGTCATTTTAAACCAGCATAAGCCAGTGTTACTGCTGAAAACATGTCCCACTGCCCTTCACACTCTGGCCTCCACTTTCCTTGTCCCATTGCTGATGTCTGTGGTGCTGCTCTCTACGAGCCTGATGATCTGACCCAGGTCAAGACCATCCTGGAAGCAAGGAACAGCATTTAACTTGAACCAGCTGCCTGGCTGAGGTCAGCATATATAAATAAGATTTAAACATGTTCAAGGAAAAGGACAGTATGGTGCAGAAGCAAGCAGTTGGGTCATACCCTTTCAACAGGAGTGCTGGCTCACGTTGACTGAATGCTGCTGTGAAAATATGGCCTTTATATAAAACAGATAAATCTCAACCAACCACAAGAGATCTGCTGTGGGTTTAGATCAGAAGGTAGCTGACCACAGTTTTATGACTGTTTATTTTCTGAGAGCTCATACAACATACACACACAGGTTATTCTCACACATCTTTCTGGAGTTTTTCTGGATGGTGAGGAGTGAACTATCCAGACATATCCTGAACACTGATATTCCCCCACATCTGTTCTGTTCTGCAAAGCCTTCAGGACTTAAGTGCAAAACCAAGAAACAGCCTTGACTCTCTCCTGCACAGAGGAGTGGAGAGTATCAGAAAGCACACTCTGTGTTTCTGCTTTGAAATCATTCCAGCTGAGAATGATCTCTGCTTGGGGTAAGCTTAGGCAGAAAGGACACTTGTTCTGGGCAACACAGAGGGTGGCTCCATAATATGGGATCCTCTGGCCCAGACTGTGTCAGCTCTGGACACCGAACATCCCATGATGCAACGCAAATCTCCTGCTACTACGGTATGTCCCATTGACTCACCCAAAAGCAAGGCTGGCCTCCAGTACCCAGCCCACACTGGAGGTTTCCATTGACATCAGCAACTGTGAGACATGTTTGCATCAGCTACAGGGTTGAGCTATGTGACACAGTGGCCAATATCCCACTCCTCAAGTCACATCTGTCACTCACCAGCCACCACAAGGGAACAAGTTTTATCTGCACTGTCCAGAATTCTTTTAAGGCAATACTGTAAGGTTAAGAACTGCAAAAGCCCCCCACTGTTAATAAAGACACATTTGTATGTGGATTGTTATTGGATATTTGCCAGAACAACAGACTGCATTGAAAAATATTTGGAAATGTTGATCTGGAGCTTCCAGTTTTCCATAACAATGAGCAGCCACACCACATTTACAGTTCCCAAAGGAAAGGGGCAGTTCTGCCTGTGGAAGAAGCACAGGTTGGAACACGCATTGATGCTAAAATACCACAGGCTATCATCAGGGTACCAGGAGACTAAATCGAGACATGCTGAACTAAGAACAAAGCAAACGATCAGTAAAGAGGACATGGGATGGGCCTTCTATGTGGAGGAAGAGTAATCATCATGTTTCCTCGGTGTATGTTGAAGGAAGGTGTGCACATGCTTCACAGGAGCAGCGGCGATGCCTCGTGTAACGTGCTGGGGACACTCGGGGTCAGTAGACACACACAAATCATGGGAAAAGCAGCCTGTCCTGGTTTGAGAGCCAAAACTACGACACAGCTGTTGCCCCTTCATGTCATCTGCATGTGGCTTTTGACTGGATGTGAGGAGGAGGACAAGGGTCTTTCCACGAGATGGGTGTGAATACACCTGGAACCCACTATACGCTGAGAAGTCCTGCTGGCGGAGGGGATCTGCTCATCATACAGTGGGCACCACTGAAAGGCAGCAAAGACAGCAAAAGGTAGAGAAAAAAAAAAACAAACAAAAAAAAGCAGCAAAAGGTAGAGGAAAAGGAGTAATTCCCCTTGTCTCAAAGGCAGCTCTTGCATATTCTATTTCTTGCCCTCATAAGACACCTTTCAGCAGGCAAAAATAAACCTTTGCTGTGTCTGCATGTGGATGTTACTAACTAAATGTCAAGCTCTTCACACGGTGCTTTGTGTCAAGAGAGGATTCAGAGTCACAAATCCATCCAACCAGCACCAGTCACATTACAAAAATAACAACAGTGGAAATGAAACAAGCTGAGTGATTATTTAATGTAGCCTGAGTATTGCATGGTCCTGCAGTCAGATTTTGGCCACAGCCAAAGCCCACCAGTGTCAGGAAAGTCTTTTCACGGGTTTCAGTGGGCTTGGAAACATGCCCAGAGAGATGTGAAACCAGAACCTGCACCACCCCTGGTGCTCACAAGGGTGTCGGCATTTCATACCTACAAACTAGAGTTTCATCAGTCTCATCTGTGAGGGAAGCTAACAGACCTCTCTCCATCCCCTGACTTTCCAAATCACTTTCTTTCAGATACCATATTGATCTTAAACATGGTCACACAACAGGATTGGAATTGTTGCAACAATAAGTTGCACACAAGATCTGACTGTGTTTTCATTGCTTAGGGGACGGGATCCATCTAAAATCCTGTAACTTCATTCTAAAGAGCGATCTCTTGTCTTTCCCTCACTGTTGTAAGCAAGGGTGTGCTTCCATGCACCATTCATTCAGCAGCAAAGCTGGCTTGAGGAGCTTCAAGTTCCTGGCCTCTTGATCTCAAAACACATCTTCCCAAAGGTCCTCCAAAACAGTTATTTTGGAGGCTTCCAGTAAGGCAGATCAGCAAATCAGTCTAAGTTAAAAATAATTCTTCAAAAATAGTACAAGAAAGTGGTTTTAATCTGGATAAAACTCAGGATTTCTACCCAAGTCCACAGCTCTTTACTGCCATACAGTTTCAGTGATCATAGCTAGGCTGTTCCATCACCTGAGGCTACCACTTGACATCTCGTTATCATAAGGCTGCTATTCTCTAACATGGCTGTTTCTCCTGTTGAGAAAATTAAGAGCCTGTGCTAGATGCTAAACTAATTATGTGGTCTTTGTATATCCCTGACAGCCAAATGAGAGAAATGAAGGGAGCTTTAAAAGCACTCCCCTAGGCAATCTGTGTATGTTCTCCTTCATCAAAGACTGTGACCCCCGTAAGACTGAGTGATGCTCACACACACTTCCAGCCACAGGGGTGCCAGCCCCAAAGCATAAAGGGTTACAAATGCTACAGCAGTGCTTGGCTTTTCCACCTCTGAGGTCAGCTGTGGCCTTGCAATGCCCCCTTCCTTAGGCAAACCCCACGGCTGCAGCGCTCCTCAACACACCCAGTCAAAATAACACTTCGGGTTCCTGTCCCTGCCACAGTTACTGATCATTTGTAAATTCAGGCAGTGACTTTGAGAGCTGCACTTGCAGACTGTGATAGGTAGGAATGGATGGAGGATGTAAGGAAATGTGTGGAAGCACCTGAATGAACAAGTGGCAGAGGAAGGGGGCTATAAAAGTAGCTCCCAGATCAGCAAGTCATCAAGATCCCAGCACACCCACATGAAGCTTCTCAGATGCCTGGACTGGGAAACAGAGGACAGATTAAAAGAAGGGAAAACATAAAAAGGGACTTTTCAGTTATCCGGAAACTTCTCAGAAGTAGTAGCAAGATAGAGCACTGTTACTACAAACAGAAAACTTCTTGCAAAACTGGCATCAATCCACTTCCACAGGTATTTTACGTTTTAATCACTCAAGTAAGGTGTACAGGAAAGCCATATAAGCAATCTTCTAAGGTATCGACCTTAAAACACACAAGCATCTTCTTCCATATGTGGCTTTCTGGACCTCAGGAAGTACTGAGGAACTCCAGGTCATATCAGTATTTTGCAATAAAGTGGGGTAAGAATTCATATGTCCTAACTCACAGTCTTGCCTTCTAACCACCACACTGCTGCTCCTGCAGACATAGGACCCATTCCTTCCCTAAAAGTCTCCATAAAACAGAATTTCTAGTCAGACCCAAGGCACAATGTTTGCAGTCCCAGACAGGTTCTCTATTAATGTTCTTAGTGTCATTTTGTGTATCCCAGCTACTACTGTCAGGCTTTCTAACTGGTTAGAAAGACACTTTACAAGAAAGGTAAGGTCTTCAGCTGAGTCATCCTCATGTCAAACAGATAGTCCAGGATATCTTTGCTGACTCCCTCAGACTAAGTCCCATTATCTCTAAAGCAGGAATATAAAAAGAAGTCTAATGTTTCCATGAGACAGTGGAGACTGCTGACATAGACATTTGTGTTATCTAAGGGCTTTGGGACAGGAAAAAGAGCTGTGTCAGCTGTTTTGTCGTGACTGCTCATGCACATACTCATATATGTATATATTACATGTAAATAGCATACTAATAGGCAGTAGCAAATTCTTTCTGCCCCTTGCTTATGTGCAACACTCCAAATAAACAAATATGGAAGGTGGAGTGATGGGACCATGTCTGGGCTTGGTGTGCCTCAAACAGTGTTGTCTCACGCTGAATATAGCCCTCAGAATGTGATACAGCCTGGCTGAGAGCCATACACACACACATGCACAATAGTTATGACTGATCAATTTGACCCTCTAGACATTCTGACTACACATATAATTGTGCCCACACAAAACAGCACAAGGACTGGAGAGACCAGGACCACTGCTTTCACTTGATCTGATTAAAAGTGAGAGCAAAACTGTTGCCAAATTTTTCCACACGGCATGATGTGGAAGGGTCTGCAAGCACGGTCCTAGACTAGGGACCTCAATGAAATCACTAAGAGATGGGACAGTTAAAGACCTTGACAGATTTTGCAAATTTGTGTTGTTTTCATTAAAAGAAGGATTAAAACCAAAACCTCCTATTACTCGGATCCAAAAATTTGTCACAGTAGGCTCAGTTTGAAAAGTTTATGAAAAATTAAATTTTCTAGAGATTCATTTTGAGAGATCCTTGTACAGTGTTGATATGAAACCAGATCAAAACCAAAAGCTTGTGTGTGTTAAGACAGGGGTTTGTGGCCAGGTGAGCTGACTTGGCTGCCCTAAGAACAAAACTACAAAGGCTGCTCTACACAACACGGAATTAAAATAACTAAATTATGCTTTATTTGTGCTGTTTGTTATTTTGGTCCAAATGATACATGATTATTTATTTCTTTTTAAAGTTTTATATTCTCTGTATGTGAACACTTTACTTTCAGACTGATTATTTCAAGAGAAGTGTTTACAAAATCTTACATAAACATCAAACCCAAACTACTGTGCACCAACATTAGCTTTTTCAGTTTACCTGTAAAGAGAATTTAACTAACAGATGATGTTAAAAAGAAATAAACAGAGAAGTCTGTGAGCTGTAATTCTCAGAATTTGTAAAGGGCTTGAATGATACTCTTTGGGAAGGAGGAGACGAGACGTTTCTAACACATTCCAAAACAAAAGCAAACTAGAAGGGGTAGCAATCTACACAGGCTTGAAACACAATGAATGTTTGCACAGACCTCAACACACACAAGCCCAAACTGCTAAATTTCAAACTTGCCAGCATATGTTTCACAAACTACCAAGTGCAACACGCCTGCAACTTTCTGTGGCTTCTCATCACAGCAGTCGAGTGGCATGATCTTCGGTGGCAGTTGGGAATCCCAGAACCCATCTGGAACACCCTGTTTGGGATAATCCTCCATGTCTATATTTTTGAGATCTAATCTGAAAACCTGTCTCCAATTACATGTTATGGATCTGGGCTCGCAAAGATTTCTTTAACCAAGCTCGAAATAAATTTCTGTAACTAAATCCTCAGGAATAGATCTTATTCCCACCACGATGTTTCTTTCCTTTGTCCTTTCAGAATCTGAAAACAAACCATTGCCCTTCAGAGAGACTTGTTTGCCATAACAGTGCTCATGCAGACACCCTTCATACCATAAACAGCTGTCAGACCTTGGTCTCTGCTTCTAGGAGTGCTTTATATGGGTTTTATTTCTCAGTTCGTTTCATCAGTGATAAGTTCTGAAAGTACAACTGTCAAGTGTTGTAACAGCTACTGTTCAGTTCAGAAGCAGCACAAGTGGGCCTAATTCAAACCAGATATCCATTAGAACTCACATTTATGTTTAGATGACACAAGACAGAGAGGCTTTGATAATTATGACCCTGGCCCACTACTGTGCATTCTTATCCCCCCTTTTTGCACTTCTATTAGCCTCTCTCACTGAAAACCCACTACAGTTTGCAGCCCCCAGGATAGGGCCTAACTTTTCAGCTCAAGTTGCAAGGACTGATGCTGGCTCCCGTGCATGCTCAAGTTCAGTCCTTGGTACTAGCCAAAAATAGTAACCATCAAATGATGATACTGTTTTCTCTCTTAAGTGCCAAGAGACTCAACAGTGTGTCTGTGAATTCTGGTATGTGCTGCCTGAAATGTCTTTTTCTATATATCCCTGCCAACTGCATGACTTCATTCAGCTGCATGATATTCCAGACAACACAACACTGAAAATAACACTGGCACTTACCTGAGCTGCCAGTGCCTTCCGATGCACTTCTGGATGGTTTTGGGTGGCTCTGTTTGCTACTTGTTCGTACAGTGACCGAAGGAGGAACAGTGCTGCTGTTGTCTCCACGAATCGTTGAGAGATCCTGCATGCTAAAGCTCCTTAGCCTCTCAGACAGGGCCCCCTGTCCCTAGTTAAAAAAGCAAGCAAATAACACACATAAAAGTTAGACCCCACAATGCATTTTGAGCCTTTCTCCTCCCTAGCTCATTGAAATCCATCAGAACAGTAGGAAGAGTGAAAATTTTCTGGTCTAGTAACCTAGAGAGGACAAAAATGAGTTGTTACAAGTGTCATTTCCCTCTTTGATCTTCCTTTGTAACTGGTTCTACGCAGAAAGTCACTCAAACTTTTGACAGCAAACATCTCTGATTCTTCAACGCAGTCATCTGAGCTCAGAGCAGCCTTGGCCACATCTAAAGGAGCAGGATGTTGTTGTATCTTTCTAGTAGGTACTTTTCTTCACTAGGATCTGAGTCAAGTAGGTGCTTGGCTTTAGAAACACAATTAGTCTGCATCAAAATAACTCTCTTTTAATCATCTATGATGATATTCACCGAGCCGCTCTCGTCATACACAGAATTTCCAGAGCACAGAAAATTTGACATTTTAAAATAATAAAAAGTTATTGTTAAATGCAAAGAAATATCCCAGTGCTTTTTTTCATGCAGCTTAAAGAAGAAATAAACTAAGACAACATTTTTCTTTCTTTTCAGACTAGCTCTCAATCAGGCAACAAGCATATTCTTGGTGAAAGGAATGTAGCTGGTCTTTGTAAAGGATGGGTCGGTTAAAAGACACCTTTCATTAAAATGACATCCCGTCAAAGAATTGACTAGAAGTGTACCTCTTTCTGAATTCTGTAACCCTCATACTACAGCACTGCCATAAAGTAAGAATGCCAGAAAATACAATGAGTACAGAACCTATCTATCCTTCTCTATTGGCTATATTAAGTGACATTCAGAATATAAATAGCATAACTGATACAAAGTACATTTACTTTTTAACATTTTGTTGAGGGGTGGAAGGTCTGAAAGATACTTCATACCATATAATCTTGAAAAAAATACTGAAATAAATACATAGAACCTGATTCTAAAATAATTTCTGCTAGTGTAAATTAGGAAAAATTCAATGGATGCTTCAACTGAGGTGAAATAAGGAAGATAGCAAACAACAGTAAATATTGCCCTGTTTAACAAAACAGATAAGGCACAGCATAGCAATTCACACACCACCTTCATTTAGAATTGTATTTGACAAAGCAATACATAAGTGGAAGTATAGCCTGAACACTGCCAGAAGTCTCTAGGTTGGGGCTGGACCAGAACACATCACTGCTCCCTTCTGGGCAGCAGATCTGAGTACCCTTCCCACAAAACCAGGGTGCAGGTGAGGGGCCAGCGGAGAGTATGCTCTGGTGCTGACATGGCATGGAGAAAGGACTCATCCTGATCATCTGTGATCGAAGGCAAGACTGGACAAATTCCTTGCTGAAGCAGTTAGGCAATGCTGCCTGTGCCTAGTGCAGCGGCATCAATACATTGGGAAGGCAATGCATTCATTTACTTACCAGTACTGATTCACCAACATCACTTCAGAACTTCTACATGTAATGGAAATATCAGTGCCTGTACCCCATACAATCTGATTAGCACCTTACTTTTAGGGACTGTAAACAGACAAAGCATCGGGTGTTTATAACTACAGTCACTGAGACAGCTTACGCTTGCTACATCCAAGAAAACTGCTAGATCGGTAATCCCCCAATTTTTCAGTCTGAAACTGAAAAATCTGTCATGGGTTCAAACTTCCTTCTCAACCCCAGAGCACATCAACTTAACCACAGGCAGGGCATACATCCTGGACGACAGCATTTTTCTGCATCAGCAAGAAGAAATGCTGATAACTTCTTCAGTGCTGTCCTAAACTATCACCAGTAGAAATACACATCATCTAAGAAAAATAAAATTGAACTGTCCTTCGTAGGGCAGAGTCACCTGGTGGAGCTAGCCAGAAAGCTGCACTGGGATTTTTCTCTTTATTTTACTGAATCTTTGGTTTCTTAAGATCTCTCTATGCATATTGTGCTTGGCAGCATTTTGCTTTTAGCTTCTCTGCAGGCTATTACAGAGAAGTTTCCACACACTCACCATGCTCTTCCTGCAGACTTGCTTTGCTCTCTCTCATTAGCCTGTTCTACTTTTTAAGTATTTTAAACGAGGCTTTTTTGCTGGTATACCAAGACATTTTATTTTACTTATTTTATATGCTTGCCAGCAGAGTTCATAGACTTGATGTTTTGTTAAAATCTCACTTTTCCCATCTCACTCTCCAATCTGCCACAAAAGTTGATGCCTGAATTTTGGCTACTTTCCTGCCAGTGGCTGAGCTGCTCTTGGGACATGCTGTCACTCCAACAAGCATCTCAAGTTTTTTTTTTAGGCCAGTCTAGGGTACATCTACTCTGCACTCGATGAATGCAACTATCTGGGCTGGCATAGTGACATTTCCTTGCAAGGAAGCTGGTTAGCTGGGTATGATCTCACCCACGCAAAACTCAGGGCAGTGCAGTTCTGGGTGAGTTTTCCAGCTTGCACTGAATTCCCGTGCTGCCACCCTGTTCTCAGTAACTGGTTTAAAGCTAACACGAGACATCCTACCCCGCAGTTTGACGACAACAGACAGATCCCTAGCGAGAGCAAGCTGAGAGCAATCAGATTGCTAAATATTTTGCTGTTCCAGAATGACTGGATCAGCAAATCCGGAGGGTTAGCAATTGATGAGCTGCTGCAAGCAGAGTGCTGTATTCCTCCTGCACCACCAGCTCAAGTGTCAGCAGTGCTCAAGCTTTTAACCTCCTCCCAGCCGCTCTGCTCAGCCAGCTAACCCAAATACCATTTCATTCCAGAGAGCAATCTATGCGTGTGGGCATGAGTCAGATTAGAGACCAGATTCATGTGTCAGACCAACCTGGCAGGGAAAATGACACAAACGCAGCTTTTTGCATTGAAAATGAAGAAGTTAAGTTAATATTCCTGCATTGTAACTTGTGACGTAGCGGCATAAAATGATCAAAGGCCCCAGAGACAGCTTTGAAAGAAAAAGGACCTGCTATGTGCCTGTCATCTGTGAGTCTGTTACATTAACACACAATACACAACCACAGCCTTAAACGCATAGTCACGGCAGCTGTGCTAAACAACTTGGACTTTCTCCAGGAAAAAAAATTTAAAATTGCCATTTCTTGATTTTTGCTTTAGTTTAACCTAAGTTTATAACAGCAAAGATAAGTCTTGCTCATCACACAGATAATAACAAAATATTATTGTTTCTACCATTCCATGAAATGGAAAATGATTTTGCAAATCTCAGAAATGGCAGGGATAGCAAAGACTTAGGCTGAGTGAGGGCAGTGAACCCATGTGAAAGCCTGCTGACTTCCATTTCTTTTCTTTCAAATTTTTGAACCTTCAGTCTTGGTAGGGATAGACTTGATTTAGTTGTTCCTAGGGCACAACATAACACTCACATTTTTTTCCCAGCTGCCACATTTCTACCTGACCCCAAATAGAAACATGACAGAAATTATGATTGCAATAGAATCAGGAT
Organism: Tringa tobata; assembly: GCA_033628505.1. Lineage (NCBI taxonomy): Eukaryota > Metazoa > Chordata > Aves > Charadriiformes > Scolopacidae > Tringa > Tringa tobata. Next base: position 4,169,482 of record JAHREE010000130.1, on the reverse strand, counting down.
GGTTTCAGAGCGAAATGGAAAATGTTCTTACCAACCTTAATTTCCCTGTCAGATAAGCAGCCACTGTATATGAAATCCCAAACATGGGAAAAGCCAGCACGGTGAGAGTTTGCACCGCTGTGGTTATGTGGTTATGTTATAAAGACTTTATCCAGCTGTAATGCTTATTATTCCACAATAAGACTTATCAAAAAAAAACCCCAATTAATAGCTTTATTTCACAACAGAATAGATTTAGCACAGCACACATCTTAGGCCACGTTCAGTTAAAACAATTGTGTGGAAGATGAAGAGCTGCTGTTTTGGGGATTTTTGTTTACCATCTTGGCTGTGACCATACAAATGCTCTTCCAGCTGCTAAGAACATGGGAGATGTCCTAGAAATTTCAGTATACCGTGTCTCTGCTCAGAGAGAAGATCCAGGTCCTGATGCTATGTCTATGTTGCAGGCCAGAGGTGCGTTTGCTGCATGTCCACATGGATCTGGGCTAGTTTTATCCTACAGAGTGTGTCAGGAGTAACGGTTGCTGTGATAACAACATTTAATTGTATCAACAGCAAAAGAGCATGGTGGTATTATAAAAACATTTTGAAAATGGGGACTGGGAGGGCTGTAGGACTACAGGTGACACCACCTCTCTTTCTCCCCTTATTGAAGAGCAACTGCTCAGTCAGGATGAATGTGCTGGCAGTGTGGGACCTGTATTGTGAGGGGCTTCACACCTTACTAGAAGACACAAGCATGAAGCGGTGCTGGAAGACTGAGCCTTAATCTCCCTGGGCAAAACTGCCTGTCTAGACCCAACTCCTACCTCATCCTGCTTCTCCTAGGACACAGACTGCCCCCATGAGCATGGCACCTCTGATCCAGCAGTGATTTTGCTAGACAGCGAGGTTTTAGTAGCAAGAGTGGGAGCAGGTGTGTCTCTTTTCCCTGCTCACTGTAATGTAACTGCTCCCAAATTCATCTCATCTTCTTGTCCCTAGAAAAGCTCACCCCATAGGTGAAGGTATGGCACAAGCTGAAAGTGAACCTCTTCAGAGTTTCTTCAGCTCTTCCTCTCCCAGGACCCACCAACCTCACTAGGTCCATACATGGGACAGATCTCTCTTTTCAGGGGCAGAGAAGGGCCAGGCTGGGGCAGAGCTCAGTGTTACTGAATAGGACAAAAACCAAATCCTACAAAGGACAGTAATATCACCCCTCAGTAACTTGGTATCAACTTTATTTAGGTTCATGACACTACCACTGGTATTAGGGCATCACCCATCAAGACACGGACATTTAAGCTGCAGAAGTTTATCTATGATTCTAAGGGAAGTTAAAACTCCCATCCATGGGCCATAGTAATTAATTTAAAACTAGTTTAGGAACATTTCTATCTGCCTCAGTCAGAATTACAGCTGAAGTGTAGGCACGCCTGAGTTTCTCACATCTAGCACATTCCTTATTTTTGCCTTAAAGAGTGGGACAAAACAGCATCAAAATACTGAGCTCTCAAAGCCAACTAACTTGCATGCTCCCTTCCTCTAAACGTTGCAGCCACCATCATCTCCAGAAACAAACATTAGTCTCTGTGGGTCTAGAGCACAAACACTGATGCAACCAATATTTGCTTGGAAGGATCAGAAATCTCCATCCTTTCCAAAATCTGAAGTCATTACTGTGTCAGGCACTCTAAAAGGCACTCCATCAGAAACAGCTGGAATCATATTCATTACTTTGCCTCTCTGTAATTAATCTCTGCATTCACATTTCAAGTAAAATTTTAGAGAGAGATGTATTTAGGAGTCTGGAAAACTGGGTTTACATCCAATGGAATTATTCATTAAAAATAGTCCAGATACATAGGTAGCTTTACACAGGCTCTAGGTAAATAAAATTAGGCACATAATTTTAAAATCTGTAATTTATATAGTAGTCATATTAAATATGATCTAAATATAAACAAACAACAGTATCTAGATTTTATCATACCTTCAGTCTGACAATCTGAAAGATTATTTAGGCTTCAAAACACTTCTAATACCTGCAAACTCCACTTTGCAGCTGTGGAAACTATAACACAGCACAGTGAAGTGACACAAATCAAGAACCAAAAACGTCAAGTCATAAAAGAGAAGCTTTTAATATGATCAATGTTAATACAGGATGGCACCCTCTGGCCTTTTGCATCTTAGGATCAGTAGTTAATGGACAGGCAAGGGAACACTAAGTCACACTCACCACACTTCCAGCAAAATCCTAAATCTGTTAATGTTCTCCCCTCTTTATGCTGTCACTTTGGTTAGCAGTTCTCCTCCATGCTAGCAGACATGTCTGCATACATGCTACAGCCTCCATCCTGCAGATACTCACTACAAGGTGTCGTGCATGTTCCTAGGACATCAGTTATTGCTATGGGGTCAGCAGGACTTCCCCAACCACACCTATCAGAAAATGCTTGGAGAGATGCATCTTCTCTTCTGAGCCAAGTCCTGGCCTCGCTATCTCCACTGCAACCCCGACCATCCTAATGGGATGACAGCAGTGGGAAAGAGGCTCCTTTACCCATTAGAGAGAATACAACAGCAAACCCAGCAGCTTGGCCAATGCAGTAGCAAAAACCTAAGTTAGATGGGTTTTCCACGTACAAAGCTCCCTGCCTGGCTGCTGGATTCTCTCTGATTGCCAGCAGAGGACTTGGAAGGCATTTTGCTGATGAGATCAAAGACAGGATTTTAAAGCTCAGCACGTAGAATCTACCCACTGGAAGCGGAGCAGACAGCACCTGGCTTCAGACCAATCTCAGCTGAAAACAGTTCAAACTAGTCTAATGGGGAGGCAGACATTAGTTAGGGGTTAGTATAAGCACTCAGCTGATTACCTGCCCTTTTTTCTGGTCCAAATACAAGTGCAAATGAAGTAGCTGAGAGACCTAGCAAGGAAAAAAAGAGAGCCATTGTGGCAACACACATAAAAGCTTTGAGAACAAGATCTACTTGAAGCATAAGTAATTGAGGCGAGACATGAGCATGACACTGGGCACCAATGTGCAGGGACTGACATACACATAAAAAGCAGGGACACCCACCTGTGGACTACACCTTTGAACGTAGGTTCTCCCTTCCTCAGCTTTCCCAGAGAGATGGAGAAACCACTCCATAACCCCAGCTGACAGGGTGTTACCTAGCAAGTGTGTTTAAAGAGTAAAGCAAATTACAAACACAATGGGCTGTCACTCCACTCTGCACTTGATTGATGTTTCCCACTGGAGAAACCCCCAGTGTCTGGCCACCTCTGTAATCCAGACTTAAGATCATTAAGAAGAGAGTGCATTTATGACTAATTTAGGCACAGGATTAGGCAAGGGACACGTGGCAGTCATTTTAGTCCTGGTGACGGACAGGTCTTCTCAGAAGTTGGGTAATGCTGGGGAATTACTCACGGCAATGAGTGGGAGTTTGCATGCAGGAGGGTATCACGCCTGGCTGCAGGCAGGCCCTGCTAAGAGCAAAACCATTGGCTTTACGCTCTGAGCACAGGCCTGAGGGAAGCAGGAAATTGCTCCTGCCACCAGATGAATGCAAAAACCTACAAGAAGTATCCTCATGGCCAGGGCCTGCGTGCCATGCCTAGCCTGAAACAGACATCCAGTTTGGACATGTCAGACAGTATGAAAGAATCAAAAGGAAACCAGCTGACGTTAATGTTGATGGTGGAAACTTAATTTCATCCACCCTTTTTGTTTATGCAGTTCATTTCCTCTCCTGGGAACTGTTTGTTATTGTCTCTCCCAGCCTGGGCTCTCTGTATAAATTTATTGTTTGGTTCTGCTGTCCTGTGCATTCACTGGCTATTGTCTGCTTCTTGGAGACACCAGTGAAAGAACCAACGAGAGACAAACTGGAAACAGCTACCTGGATCATAGCTCAAACGGCGCTGGGTTTTTACTGATTTGGGAAAAACAGATTCTCAAAGAATTAAGAACAAATGACACAGCACACCATGACAGGAACAGTTCACAAAATGAACAGTTCACAATATGTTTCAAAAAAGCCATTCATTGTTTCTCCTTATTGGTGTGACGTAGCTTAGCCGTGAGATCTTTGAAACCCCAAATGGAGATCCTTTACAGGAAGCTACTTTCAAAAGCAGTGTGCTCAGCTCTTCTGAGATAACATGGATCCCCAAAGGTTTCTCAAACTCTGGACTCTAAATCACTCCTGACTTCTGCAGCTCTTGGCCACGTTACAGGCCAGGGCAGTCAATGTGGCCATTACAGCTATGGTACTAAGCAGACTGGACAGCACTGTCCTCTGATACGTTTGGTAAGTGAAGAAACACTTTCCCTCCAAGTAGTGGGATCTAATCATTACAAAGAGGCTTTACCAAGCATCTGAAAGGGAAGGATGCTCCCCAACCCCTACCTCCCTCTTTCCCAATTCAAGGAAAAGTGCAGTTCTCCACTGTCTTGCCGCAAAAGGCTGCATCTCTCTCTCCTGAAGAACATTTTGCTCCAAACTCCCGTGGTAAATAGGTCTCAATTCTCACAGAAAATTAGGGGATCTAAATATTGACTATTCAGGCAGTTGCAGTGGCTAAACCAGCCAGATACCAGAAATGAATTAAAAGATGCTGTTTGACTAGAGAGGATAAAATCTAAATCATCACCAGCATTTCCCTTCCAATGCTCCAGTTTAAAAAACAGTTAAAGCACTGGGAAACCTCCAAATAAACGTCTTGGGCTAAAGGACCCTGAGGCAGTGTAGCTCTGACCTCCCAGGGGGTGGTGAACACAAAGGTGGAAAAGGAAGTGATGATGCTGGACCAGACAGGTGGTTTTGAGTTCAGGAACTGCTGACACTGCACTCCTGAGCATTAAAAGAGGTGGATGCACACGCTGAAACCCTCCTGCCTTTGTCTGCGTGCCTGCTCCTTTTAACTGATAACCAGTGATTGGTAGCTCTGGCAGCACCGCGAGCCATATTTCTCCACTCATGAAAGGCTCCTGGACAGTTTCTCAGACTTATTAGGCACAAACAGGCTTTTCATCGACACCGGTCATGCGTGCTTGCTCCCTCCACCTCATTTATCATCTCCTGCCAAGACACTGCACCCACTTGCCAGCAGCACGTTGTGCCCCACTCCCCTCCCTAAAGACAGGCTGTACCAAGGGGCACACAATGGGCCACAGCACCAGCTGCTGTGCAAGCAGTCCCTGTCCTACACAGAGGGCAGAAGAAGGGCAGAGGAAGGTACCTTATCAGAAATCTCTGATGATCTGTTGGCTGTGGGATGTTTTCTGCAGCTCTTCTTTGAGAGACAGAGTTAAGGCTGCAGCTTGGGGATGGTTAAGTGGTTGGGAGCAGAATTTGTCTTGGGGGTGGGGAAAGACATCAGCCTGTTTGGCAGAATTGGTTTGTTCAGGGTGAGGAATAAAGATACATGCAAACAGGATCTGAGAAACTCAGGAGCTTGAAGGAGAGAGTCAGAGAGCTCGGGGAGAGTGTAAAACTGGTGATGGGAGGGTGGAAGAGACATAGGAGGCAATGACAGGGCTGGGTCGGTCTTGGGAAGAGAATCAGGGAGTAGGAGGGTTGGGGATGGGGGCAGGGCAAGGCAGCAGGTGGTGGGAGACTCAGAGTGACAAAGTGCTGGAAGTGTGGTGACAGTGAGGGAGTACATACGAGTGTGCTGGAGGAGGCTGGTGCTGCCTCCAAGCCACTGGTACCCTTCTTCACTGCAGCCACACACCGTCCCAGCCACTTACATTAGAAACCTGAGTGGTGCCAATGAAAAGCCCACTTATGCTCAGGCCTCCATCTGATGGCTGCAGCGCCTGGCCAAGGCCTTACACCTGCCCCACTACTGGGGCTGTAACAGCCTTGCTGCTGCTCCCCTTCAGCTGTGACCCAAAAGAAGGCTCCTTCTCTTCTTCTCCTTTCCTCCCCTGAGGTGAGCTGGAAAGCAGCTGGTGGTCAGTGCCCAAGGCCCTTCTGGGGCAGGAATGCTGAACTAGCTGGAACTCATTGAAAACACACAAAAAGCAGCAGGATTTACTGTCTGGTCATCTAATCCCACCACTTAGGACTGACCCACTTGAAGTCACAGCGTGTGACAGAATGACCAAGCAATGAGGACAGGATTACAAAGCCCCAAATGAGATTATGCTCCTTCACAGGGACTCAAACTGCTGGGGACAGGGAAAAGATCTGTGTTCAGCACCTAGCAGGGGTAATAAGAGCAGATATCCAACGCTCTGTCTGCTTAGAGAGCATCAAAAATAGACTCTCTAGAGAGAGAGAAAACACCCAAGCGAGCCAGCTGGTCAGACTCAGGGTACTTGGGACACTGACAGCTCCCCAGCCTGTGAAATGAATTGGCACAGGTTTGTGCCAGTGTTAGCACAACTGTGGCTTCAAAACAAAACAGAGCAGGGGAAGGGAACAGGAGGAAGGGGAAGGGAGGCAAGCCTGTACTTGGCTAACTAAAACCGTACGCTATTTAAGTCAGAAAGGGGAAAAGGCCAAGGGATCAGAGATAAGGAAGGTGTGGCTGTGCACAGATTGCAGCATCTTAGCCTGTGGTAAATATATAAGTAGCAGCCTGTGGCACACAAAGGGTAATCAGACAGCCAGATGCATTTTGCTGCATGATAGATAAAAATAATGAAGAAATGGGCCTTGCCCAAAGATCTTTTCATGAAAGACAAAAGTTGATGATGGATCCTGTGGGAGCACAAGAAGATCAGTTACCACAGCTCCGAGAGAGAGGACAGGGCTATGCACAGTGGGAGACATGTCTCTAAGTAGGAGACTAGTAGTTTGGACTAGGGGCAATGGACACAAGCTGGAACATAGGAAGTTCCACTCAAATATGAGGAAGAACTTCTTTACGGTGAGGGTGACAGAGCACTGGAACAGGCTGCTGAGAGAGGTCATGGAGTCCCCTTCTCTGGAGATTTTCAAGACCCGCCTTGATGCAGTCCTGAGTGATGTGCTCTGGGCAATCCTGCTTAGCAGGGGAGTTGGACTAGATGATCCCTAGAGGTCCCTTGCAACTCTGTCAAATGCATGGATCCATGAAGTACAGGAGCCTGTAGATTTAAGCTCATTTACTGAAGACAGGTCTGTACAGAGCACACTTTCATCCCAGCATCTCACTGTGTATTTGCCACCAGAAGACACTGACTTGCAAAGTCTGATGGTCAATTTCTTCATACAAGAGCATTTCTTCCTTGCTCATTAATACAAGAGAATCAGGAAACAAGAAAGGCTGGTAAATTCACTTGCTGGTAAAAGACATTTTTTTCCATGGGAGCTGTAGGAGGTCAGTGCTTCTGAATACATGGTCATCTCTATAGGTTCCAATTTTAACACGATACTTTAAAGGCTGAAACCCAATGAACCTGTTCAGGGCTCAATTTCCCATCTACACTCCACACTCAGGACAGGCTAGCTGGATACTCTTAAACCTTGGCATTGGCAAAGCCAGGATAAGCCTCAGAAATAGCATTCTCTTTCTTTCCTCCCTTGAAACTTCCCCTTAAGGACAACACTGCAGTCTTGTTTAGCATCTGTCAGCTCAAAGTGTTTTCCAGATAATTAGTCATTTAAACTTCTCTCACGCAGGATAATCTAGCTCTGTTATACCTCCTTGTCAAGTGAGCAAGTAAGGGCGTTGACATACATTTAACAGCAGCTGAAAACCAGGGCAACAGAAGCTGTTACCCCCATACCTGCATTAGTGCTCCTTTCTTGGAAACGGCCTCCTTCACAGCAGCAGGGACAGCTAAACGGAGACATGTCCACACCTGACCCATCACAGTTCATAGCCCGAATACCTGAGGAACCCCAGGTCAGCACTGTCTGCTTCCCACAACCAAGAAGGGAAGATCCTGCTTTCCATTCCTCTGACCATACTCCTCACAACACAGTTCTGTCCCTTTCCTTGGGCTGGCTCAGGGATTCAAGACATATTTGTGGACTCAAAAAACAGTATTCCATTTCTTTCTCTTTCTGGATTAGCTTTCTAATAGATTAGAGATAACCTGAGAAGGTCCAAAGAGCTGGTGCACAGTAACCCATTGGGAGCAGGAGTATTACCCCATTTTGGAGGAGAAGAGCTGTCAGATCAGCTCACCCTCTCCCTTGGATCTGGACTTTAAGGCACACAGAAGCCTGCACCTTGCTGAAGGAAGCCAGGAGTCCTATTTTTCCTCACATATTCAGAGTAATTTAAATGTAAAGGTTGAAGCAAAGACATGAACAGCCCTTGCTTTGTTATAAAAATCAGTCAATCAATCAATCCAGTAACAACTTCTCAGTCTTATCAATGGATCATTTTCCACCTCCCCAAAGTACCGTGCAGGGAAGACTCTTCTGGTCTATTTACAGGTTGCAATATCTTAACTGTTTTCTCTCATTAACTCATGCAAAACAATGGCTTCCTTGTACCATGGAGACTCTTCTATCCAGTTTCCCACTGCCACTGGAGCCACATATCAAAGACAGTGAGATTCTTAAAAAAACACCAGAAAAGCAGAGCAGTGGGAAGAAAAACTGAGGTGCTGACTGTTCATTCAGGTTGAAGAGCTGATGAAGACCACTGGTACAGTCCTGAGATGAACAGGTTGGCACTGTGGGTCTGAGCTACCGTTGAGATTCTCATGTTTAGAAGCTACGCAAATAGGAGCCAGAGTTCCTTCAGGATTCACACATACTTTCTCACTCTGTCCTAAAAACAGCTCTAGCAAAGAGTGTCTGCAGCACCTTGCAGAAGGGGCTCAGAGCAAAGGCAGTTCTGCAAAACAGGCATTCCCAGAGTCTATTTATGTCCGTGTTGCAACTTTTTCAGGCTTACATAGCAGCAGTAAAAGTGTTAAGTGTCATGAAGGCACCACACAAATGTTGTTTTGTTAGTCATATAATACACAGCTTTGCCTTAGCTCCACATTTATCCCGGGTTTCAGTCCAGGTTTGGATTAGCTAGCAGTCCCTGCATTAGCAGAGCCTCCCCACTGAACAGCAACAGTTCAGGAGAAGAACTGAGCCAGGCCTGACAGCCACACGCTGCGCAATGCTTGGCAGCGAAAACAGAAGCGATTTTCGTTTTTTCTTTGGAACAGGACATAGTTTTTGCATATCCTTGTGATACTACATGTATATGATGCACCCCAGGGGCTCTCCACTCCTATAACGCCTTGGATTCAACATGGTTTATAGGCTTTATGGTATTTGGCCAGCTGAGGATGCACTATGTGTTTTTACACAAGGTAAGGCCAAGACATACTAAAATGATGTGCCTGAGGTCATATGAAAAGCATTTGCCAGAGGAAAATAATTTCCTTCAACTCCCATTCATAACTTTTTCCAAATACCGGTACCCACCTTGCCTGTATATTTCTACTCTCCTTTTGCAAGAAGCATTGTATCTGACTGCATGACAGCTCTATCTTTTATACAAGCCTTGCCCCCACAACACAAGGGTATAGCCACTGTGCACAACTACCCTAAACCATGATAATCCATGGCCAGAGAGCAGGACCACAAAATGCAGTTATCAAGTCCTTGCAGCTTCTATGCAAGGAAAGAAACAGAGATAACAGCTATTTGCTGGTTCTGGCTCTAAGCCAGGAACAGAATACAGGATACACCTCCTCAGATGAGACCACTCATCCAGACTCTACTCATTCTCCAAAATCAACTAATGCCACTTCCCATTCACTCTTACATAAACATGTCTCCAGACAATTATACACCAGGGATGTTATGTGTAAGCCTTGCAGACGAACTTTTAGCCTTCATGAACTTCAGATAACATCTGCTTTCTGTCAGTACCCAAATTACAGGTCATTAGATCCTCCAGACTTCCCAACAATTCAGCATAACAATCGAAAAACTAGGGTGCAGATGGCCTTTCCCTTCACTGCAGAAGGTGCTGACCAAAAAAAAAAAAATTTCCTCCAGGGTGTTAACTGTGATCACCTAATGTCAGCATCTTTCATGGAAGTATGCTCCTGTTTTGACAGTGAAGATGAAGAGCACAGGCTGTGATGAACTGAATTGCATTAGCAATACTGTCACCTGGGTACTGATGGAAAACATAAAATTCAACAGAGGCCTGAGGTAGACCTTCACCTCAGTCCTTCATATCCTTCACACTTACTGTATTTATCCCAAGAGGCACCTGTGTGGCTGATGAACAGGGAATTGGGAGGCATGATCAAAACCAGTAACAGAATCCCTCCCCTCAACATCTTTCCCCCTCTGCACTGTGGCTGCTGTTGGCAATAGATGCAGATGAGATGCCAATGCCACTATCCTGACCCACACCTTTACCTTTGAAGCCGCCATGACGGCTGCTGTGGCTGCGACGTTCAGCCCTCGCTTCCCAAAGTGCACAAGGGCATCGTAGCTCCGGTCTTTTGCCTGGACGAGGCAGTCATCGATCTCCTGTCACAGCAGACAACAAAACAAAAAAAAAAAAAGCACAAGAAGGATAAGTTCAAAGTACTCCCAGCCTCAGACTCTTGGCAAGGCCCAGTCATCTTTTATGGAGGTAGACACCCTCCATTTCCCATTTCCTCCACCTTGGCTGGAGAGAAGTTCATAGCCAATGTTAGCAAAGAGGAAAGGTTTGCAGGGGAGCAGTAACTCCCATCACAGGCTTTGTGAACCTTATTCTGCAAATGAAAGATTGGGACCCAAAGTTGGGATACAGTTGCATAGTGCAACCACCACCGATAAGTCCTGGAACCAAGACAGACACATCCAGCTGGGCAGAGTGGAGCAGGGTATGTCAGAAGCCATTTGCAGTCTATGGACTCTAAAGACAAACTGGATTGCCCCATAGTTGAAAGGAATTATATTATATTACAACACTGGGCAGCTGCAACTGTACTGCCCTGGGTCTAAGACTGGCAGTCTCAGAAGTATCTGAGAAATCTCTGCACGTCACTGCAGTATCTGCTTTCAACATGCCTACAGAATTGGTAGCCCCAGAGCTTCTGGACTTTGATGTTACTTAATATACAGTGAAATGGTTATGAAAGTTCCTGCCCTTACCCTTCCTCCCTCAAGACACAGGGATCCAGATGATAATGGATGACAATGACTTCTAGTGCCCAGCTACTGGATGCGCTTGGTTACTAGGGACTGGAGGCTGAGAGAAGCTGCTGGCTGTTTAGTGATTTGGGAATCACTAAATCCCTATTCCTAGTAGGTAAGAGGTGGCAACCCAAAATGCACAAGCTACTTGTGAGAAGCATGAGCAGAAGTTCCCAGGAAGCAGAGAGACAGGGGATCCTCACTGTCCTTCTTGGACGGGACTGAGACACAACAGTTCATGCACTGCCTGTGGCTAAACAGAGAACTTTCACTTCCATGGTTGCCAATGTGGGAAAGTTATTCACTTCTCAGTAGTCTGCACGTTGATATGTGACTGATTGCTATTCTTGGCCCATGTATCCTCATGGGCCAAATGGATCTGCCTGGCAATGTCCCATTCACAGCCACAGGAATCTCCTAGGCAGCCAAATGATCCAAGCTGTAATGCTCCCCCCTACCCCCAAAATTAGCATCATGAATTGGAGCAAGATATTTCTCAAACCAGGACCTCAACATCCTACATGCCTTGCTTCAGCACGCTACATGTCTCCCAGCCAGGCAAGTGCTTACAAAGCCCCTTTCAGACAGGCTTAGCTGTTTGTCTCATTGGCCCACAATGTTTTAGGCAGAGCTGGGAACAAAGTTAAGGAGCCCTGGCTGGCAGACTCTGTTTCTCTAACCATTACATCCAGCCACAGCATAGCACTCCAGCTATACTCAGCCAGTACATGCAAAGCAGCTCAGGAGGCATTTTTATCCCCCTCCCTCCCAACTTCTCAAGTGCACAAAAACGAGTTAATATATGTGAATGTGCTGAATAGGTGCCAGTATTTAAAAACACACAACCGTAAAGAACAAAAAACACCAACCAAAAGGAGATGATCAAATTATAGAGGAAGAGAATCAGCGACTCCCAGTCCTTCAATGAAAATGAGTGCTACAAGGACTGGAGCAAACACACTGATCTGCTCCCCCCAGAGGGGACCTGGGTATCTGTGATTACCTTTTCTTTTGAAGACAGCGTTGGATGAACAAATTTCCTGTACAGGAGGCTGGAGCCTTTTGTGTAAGGAGACAGCAGCCAAGCTACAAAAGCTATTTTGAGTTCATAGTAGAATGGAAACCTAGAAGAAAAAAAGCTGTTAATGTCCACTCCCAATTTAACTACTACCCTTAATTAGAGATGTTCAGCACAGGAAGGGACCAGTCAGTCTAGCTTAGGGCAGCTTTTGCTTACCAAAGAATCCAAAGACCTAAACACATTCACTTACCTTTGCACATATCTCAACTAGGCATGTGGGTAAATCTTTACTTGGGTATCAGGACCATTATTTAATGGTCTAGAAAAGACTCTGCTCCATGATAAGAAGAGCTTTCTACATGCAAAGAGCACAGATGATGCCTTCGTAGCATCCACAGTCAGTATGAGAGAGTAAAAAGCAAACCAGCAAATCAGTATTTCATTGATGTATTTATGCACCTTTCATCTCTCTGCCTTTCTGCTTTAAAAATAACACTTATCTGACTGAAACTGAAATACAAGAACCTTTGTTATCCAAGCAACACACAACATAAAGGTGCAGATCCGCACTTAGGCTTTCAGGTAGCACTGCAACTAACTAACAACAGGACATGTTTTAACTGTAACAAGCCAGGGATGTCTTGAGATTAGATTATCCAGGCTCTTTTCTGAAGGACAAAGCCTAGAGCTCAAGGCTGGCCAGCTAGCAGCATCCTCATGCGGGCAGGCATGTTGCTGCCAGCAGCGTGACAAACCAACGCTACCCTTTGCAGGCAAGGGCAAGCAGGAGCAGCAGAGACCCTGTGATGGCTGTGCACCAGTCCAGCTGGACCCAGACAGACTCCTTCTGTGCTAGCACAGCACTGTCACTGAGCCAGCTGGGCCACACAGCAGCCAGGTCCGACCCAATGGGCCTCTGCGATGCTTTACTCTGAGCATGGGTTTGCCAGGTTGGTCTTCCACCTCATTGAGGATCTCTACAGCACACTTGATTTCACAAGCTGGACAAGCCCTCTGTCATTCCTCCCGAGAGACCCACATAATACATCCTCCAAAAAAACAAAGCTCCAGATGAACACACTGGAAGTAGATCTGCATGCAAATTAGATAGAGAGACAATAACTTCTTTTATCTCCTTTTCAACCCATCTGATACGTTGCCAAGTTCCCCCAATTCCCTTTGTCTGGAGGACTCACTAGAAGCATGCAGTGCTACAAAGGAGCAGGCTTTAGGTGAGGGCCATGCACTACAGTTAAATTTTCATCCTAAAGTCTCCTGATGTCACTGGTTTCCAGTAGAAAGGCCTTACTACAAAGGGCAACCAAGCAACAAACATTTCCAAACTTGAGCAACCATACTGAAGGAAGTGAATCTGATAACTGGGTGTTTATGTGCTCTTGTCCTGACAGAGGTGACCAAGAATCCTTCCACTGGCACCAGAATGCCCACATCAGTATGGACTGTCACTGTCCTCCAAAAAACCACAAACCCAGCCTAACCAGGAACAGGCCAGGCAAAACATCCCAGGAACAACCACCCACGCAGCAACTTGCAAACAAAGTCCCGTGCTGCAGGGCTGTTTCTGCCTGATGCCTAGAGTCCATGTATTTACTGTAAGACACAGCTAGATTAAGTCTAGGCCTATGACTGCAGCTAAAATTTCTGCTGTGTATGTGATGATCTCTGTAAGCATCCAACATGGCAATCACCTGTGCCTCTCTCTAACAAGCAGGGGACTGAGACTCCTGTAATGATTTCTCACTAATGAGATATCACTGAACAGTTCCATCTTCTTTCTTGCTTTTCCTATGACAGCACTGAGAAGAGGAGTATGTCTCCTCCAGACAAAATACCTCTATGCACCTGAAGATGCTAGTTCCATGTTCAGAAGGCAGTACACCTTTGTGCCCCTTTTTCCCCCCTTGTAAACATCTCAATTTTCTTTCCATCTCATGCCAAAGACCCTCTCCCATCTGGTGCTCACCAGCAAAGAAAGATATCCGTGAATGTCTCTGCTGTCGTGAAGAGCGCGAATATGATCCAGTACATCATCCATTTGACCTGGTAAAGAAAAACAGTAGCTGGTTCATTTTTCCTCGAACCATCTCTCACAGGCACAAGCACACAGAATAACTCTCACAGAAAAAAAAAAGTTCTTTCCCCTCCCCTGGTATGTTTAACAGTTCCTATGGACTTGAAGATGCCAGAGCTCCCCCCACCTCAGCACGTAACACATGTCAGATTTCCACACAAGCCCTTGGGAAAGAAGATTGTGGTCCTTAGGACTAGTCTCATGAAAGAAAGAGCAACCTGACCGCCCCTACACAGGAAGGTCCACTGGCCAGCAGAGGACCACAGCCCTAACTGGACCATGTTACCTAAGACTGGGATAATTGCAATAGACTAAGGGAAGGCTGGAAATAAGGCAGTACAAGAAGGATACTTACACCAGGTGGTGCTCTGGGGAAGGGAGGATAGAGGTGGCAATAAATCTGGATCTCACCAGCTCTGAAATGGCTTTCTCCATCTTCTCCCCAGAGCAGTAGGGACAGTACCTGTAGTCTCTTTCTGTCTCTCTGCAGGTACTGAAATTATTCCCTGACCACCTGTCACTCAGCTGTATAACTGCTCTACTGGGATTTATATGTATATTTATGTGTATATTTATATTTAGTGTTACAGCTGTGGAATGGCACTACCAAACGCCCAAGAGCATTGTCTTTCCAGGGCAGCTTCTGCCAGAGTTTTTACATAACTGCAACTCCCTCAAAACCTCTCTGCCAGCACAGTTCTGTCAGTTAGACATTACTGCCAGCAAAACTTTTAAACACAAACCGAGACCTGGTACAGATGGGCTTGAATCAGCCTAACACCATTTATCAAAATGACCGTTACCGAAAATAAAAATAAACTACAGTGATATAAGTTTTGATTAGTGCAGGAAGAGTTTGTACTGTATCAGTGTAAACTACTTCCTTTTTTTTAAAAAAAAAAAAAAAAGGTAGATCAGACCCCTAATGGACGTATTACCACAACTGGTGTGTTAAACTGAAAAATAATTTTAAGTGCAGCACAGGTCTTAGATCAGCTGTTCCCACATTTGGGCCATGTCTGATGTGAGTTCCTCTTCTGTAGTTGAATTTTCATCAGGAATTCAATCCTTCAACAAAATAATTCCCAGAAGGGGACTACTGAAATGTTAAGTTTCTGTGGCAGACAGTGCTTGGGGATGCTAATGCATGTCTTCAGCATTTCCAAGGAAAGAGTGTACAAACCTTGAGAAGCTGTGCAAGAGCTGCAGGAACATTTTTGCCTCAAGTATCTGATGTGTTCTGTAACACCTAGGACTCTCAAAATATCCAAAGACATTATCTGAAGGAGGGGACCGACAGAACAGAAAAGTCTCAGCAACCACAGTGAGTCCCAGTTTGAGCTTTCACTAAGGACTTAATGAGATAGCCCTCTATGCTGTTACCGAGAGGAGAAAATGGATTTGTTATTCATGGGATCTTGAGAGGATTGAAGAGTCAAGACCTGGACGCTGATCCCGGTTCAGTGAAGTTAATAGAGCTCAGGTCGTGAAGGGCACTACAAATCTTACAGGAATCCAACAGCATCAAAGTGGTTTTGAGTCTCCCACATTTCACTTTCCCTGATGGCTCCATATGCAAAAGGACAAGACAGCACACCCAGCTGCCAGACCTGCCTGTAAATAGGTCACTCCACAAGGAAAGATATTTCTATCTGAGGATTCCATCATATGTGCTTCGAGTTGCCTCCTCTGATCCTTGTTTTGAATGAGTAGTTAAAGCTTCAAGGCTTTTTGAAAAGGCTTTGATTTATGCTGCTCTTCAGAAACAAAGGAAAACACGCAAAGCTCTGGATGCCAAAAACCTTTTAAGCCGGCTGTATATAGCTCGCACCACCAGAGAAATAGCATACATTTGTCAAAGGGCAAATCAAGTCTGCAGAGGAGCCAGAAGCACAAACCCAAGCCTCCTTATTTGAGCCTTGTGCCTAGCAATCAGCCAGCCCGCCTTCAGGCCAGTCTTCCCCTTGCACTGGTTTACACGGTTTCCCGGAATACAGGCAACACCTTTACAATGTGGTGACGAGAAACCTTAGAAAACAAACCCTGCAGCACAGCCACAAACCTCATTACTCACATATTCTTTGATGTCCTTCGATTTCACGGCTTTGTAAGAATAATATGCGGGGTAAAGTGTGCCAAATATAAGCCTGGGAAAAAAAAAAAAAAAGAAAAAGGATTAAATTGATTTCCTGTCACAGAGAAAGATTATTTTTTTCCTGTCTGTTAAATGTCTTTCTTGCACTAGTAAAAAGCGTTAGGATTTGATTTAAGCTTGAGTGCACTAAGTATAGTACAGGAGTGATTTTGCATCACTGAGTTCAGAGAAAGGATTGCCAGCATTATGAATGAAGACCAGGGATTGACTTTCTTTTTGCAATGGTTTCCATAGCTGTACTTTATGAATTATACACAAAACAAAAGAAAGAAACAAAACCAAAACAAACCAAAAAAGACCACCACACTTTTAAAAGGAAAATGAAAATCTGATTTCAAAATCATCTACTGTGACACCAGAAATATAGGAGTCTTGCCTTCAGAGGCAAGACAAAATGAGAATCATTTGTCTAAAATATCTTCCACCTCTACTCAGCACTCTGAAATGCTGGAGGAGTTCTACTGACACAAGGTTGTGAATGCTGGGCCTTATCCCACATTAAACCTGCTGAAGGGAAGAGCCCTGCACGGTTCAGTAAAGTCAATTTGGGCTCATCAAGGTAGGAGGAATTTGCCCACCAAGGTATGCCAACAGGATCAGACATAAAAATCCTAGCTCTACTGTTCTTTCAGACAGTTTCCTGTAATTTTCAAGTCTGAAAAGGATGCTGGCAGCTTCAAGATTTCATGTAAGAAAGAAATAAGGATCCATGAGTTAAAAATAGCACTACTGAGAAAAAACATTGAGATTTTTTATACTAACTCCTCTCTGCATCACTGCCTAGCTGCTTATTCGCTTCAATTATTCTGGACATACGCATAGGCTTGTCAAAACCACTTCGCCCTGCCCAGGTTTCAGTGAGTTTTATTCAATGCAGTAGGATGATGCTGCAAAGTCTGAATTTATTAGATTGCAGGGGAATGTTTATTGGCTTTCAACTACCCCTCTTTCCACTGGAGCTTTTGCTTTAAATTCATCCAGCTGTTTCCACTGCTCTTGGGAATGGAAATGATCAATGTTCCGATCCTTAATTGTGGTGCCACATGGACCCACAGTCATCTTTTCCATCCTGCAATTCTGTGCTGTGGGACTCATAATTACAGTTGAGTCCATTACATGCATAAGACATTAAAAATTAACACTCTGGGATATGGTGCACCATTGTACTTCCCGTAGCTCAAGAAGGTATTTGTGAGAGAATGGGGTGAACCAGCACACATCCTCATTTCCAAAGCAGTGACTGAAGACAATTTGCCTGCTATTCATCACGCAGAGCTTAGCAAAACCTGAAGCACAATGAAGACTTCAGAAAAACAGCTACTGAGTGAGGAGATTCAGTATTTTACAGAGGCTTCACACTGGCTTCAAAAAGCTTTGCTGGAAAGAGTCAGCTCTGAACCTATTTCACCCACAGGGGCTGTGCTATATGCAAGGATTAGATACAAATGCTCAGAAAGATTCCGGGAAACAACATTTTTGTCCCTTGCAGTATCTTAACAAACAGCAACACCAGTTAAGGCAAGGAAGAACACACAGACAATAGCTTGATCCTGTTCTCACTGAAGCTAATACCAAATATTCCCTCTGAGTTCAATGGCAGCAGGACCTAATCCAAAGAAGGTAGAGCTCACAAAAGGAAGAAAGCTCCACAATATTCAGAAACTAACAGCTGAGTACATCAATAATATTTTTGGCTCTACTTATAAAAAGTACCGCATTTCTGCCCTTCCTTCTTGGCCCAGGCCAACTGCCATCTCACGCTTTTATTTCCTGCAAATAATCACTGAATGATTTATATTCATTTCCTCAGTTTGTGCTGGTAACAGAAAGTAGCTGGATCCTGAAGAAGCAAACAGTTTACAGGATCACTAGAAAAGAATTAGTTGCAGACAATAACAAAAACACTTGAAAAAATTCTTGTAAGGGAATGAAACTGTGCAATAATTTTGCATATGCAGAGCAAGGGACAGTTAATAAGGTGATGTGCTCTCCCTAAATTGGAGATTGAGAGTTTCACTAAATTGCCTCGAGGCGTGTTGTGTGCATATATGGACATTTATTACTGCTATGGTTTACCAGACTGAAAACTGTTGTAAGGAATGTTGGATCCCAGTCTTGTTACTGCTGTAGCTTACTATGTGGCTTGGAGTCACTTAGCCTCTGGAGACACCCTACAAAAGACATTTAGGCATTTCTGTAAAGCATATTCAGGGGTTTGCAGACAAATACCTGCATATGGGTATATTCCAAAAATTCTCCTGAGGTTACCGTCTTCCCTGGGCTTTGGATTGGGCTCGAGTACAATTGATTTAATTCAAACATACACGTCAATCCTCTATCTCTTCCCTCAGTTCCTCTTCCCTGCTGAAGACAATACTTCCCCCTCATCAAAGCTTCCTGTGTAATTAAAGGTATTGTTAATTCCTGCCTTTCTTCATCCCCATGCTCAAACTGTTGCCAAATCACTCCTTCTGCATACTATACACAAAATCAAGGCTGATTCTTTGTCCATCTGCACAAGTCACTAAATCATTCGTTGTCTAAACCTCTTCTCCCCACCTCTTACACACACAGAGGTCACTCTTGCCTACCAAGCTGAAGTAATATCCCTATCCTTCCTTCCAGGGCCTGAAAAATGTTGTTGCTCCTATCCACTGTTGGGTTTGGTCTTTTATCACACCCCAACTCAGTCCCTTATCTCCTTTAATGACTGTAGTGTCACAAGCTTCTTAATCTGCCGTTCCTTGCATATCGTCTTCCACACCCTGGAGCTCCTGTGCTCCTTGCTTGTCCACTGCATATCAGCCCATTGCCTCTAAAACAAGCTGTTCCCTGACAGTTATCATGACAGCCCACAGGTTGAGACGTAGCAGCCCAAACCACACAAATTCCAACCATGACATTCCCCAGTTCCTCTTAATTTCTCTAATCTTCTTCTGCAACACTCCAGTTCTACCTGATGTTCTCTGAACCACATCACAGGGACCTTCAGCTTCTCTCCACACATCCTCAAAACACAGCACACACCCTCAGATCCCTCCCACAACTGCCAGCTGAACTGGAAACCACATGTGCTGTGATTCCTTCTGTGGTACATGCATTGACTGCCTGACTGGCGTCCGTCAGATGGCAAGCCAAATTAACAACCTACCTATGTAGTTATCACTGCAGCTTTTACCTCCTGGCTGTCCCATAGCAGTGCCTATCTCCTAACCAGCAGCTAATTCTTATGAATAATGTAGAAACATAATATTTGACACCTCTCTGACCCATCTATTTTGGCCACAATCGCTTTGCAGATCCAAAAGTTAGCAGCAGTGGAAAAACAGACTGCTGAAGCGTCGTTTCCTTAGGAAACCAGGCTACAAATACAGAGTCAACCCAATCCCCACCCACTTCCATCTTTCAAAGCTCCTTTGAATGAGCTATGTGCCCTGGAAAGCCTTGGCTCTTTTACCCTCTGTGCAAAGGCAGAAGCAGACATCCTGATCAGCAAACCAGGGACTCCCAGAGCTTGATGTAGTAGTTGCTACATCTGGGCTAAAATAAAAACATACCCTCAAGGTTATAGGGAAAGACAAGGAAACAGTGACATTCATCAGTGAGTTAGGAAAAGCTCACTTGCAGCACTAAACAAATAACCACAACAGCCTAACAATTCTTACACTGCTCCGTGGCTGGAGGTCTACATCACTCACAATTGCCTTGAAAAAGGACAAAACAGCAGCTGTAAAGAAATCACTGAAGAGTCAAATAATTGTGCAACAGGAGGCAAAAATCTAAGTAAAAGGTTAGTCTTCCTAAAAAATAGGATAAGGATTAATGCTGAAAATCTTATAATCCTATTAGGCACATCATCATCAGCAATTCCCAATGTAGACTGCTATGTGCGTTTCCGGTTGTTCTTTGTCAAAAGGGACACAGGGGAGGCAGAAGGGGAAAGGAGAAGGGCAACAAAAGTGTGTGAAAGCACACTGGGAAACAGCCATAGGAGCGACTGTAAATGCTGTGATTGTTTCTTTTGCAGCAAAGATAAATAAACGAGGTTATTTGCTTCTACTCCTGATGCAGTGTAAGGGGATGTTCAACTGAATCAAAAGAACAAAGTCAAAAAGGAGGGGAGAAACCCTCTCTCCAGCACCAGGAGTTAATCTGTGGAACTGAATAACTGTATTTATTGATATAATTGCATTGCATAGGATTTGAGGTTTGGGTTTGGTTTTCATTATTCAAGTTTACCACTAAATGAGACAGGAGAGGACAAAGCTTCCCATATTGTGGGGTTTCCTGATTATCAGGGGAATATTAAAAGCAACTGAACTGTTGGCTCCTCTTTAGCAGTATCTGTCATATTCCAGGGGAGCAGGTGCACCACCACCAAACCTCCTCCTGTCTCTACTTACCACTACAATCATAGCCAGCCTTAAATTCTTCTATTCCTTCTCTGGATCTGCTAGCACAGTGATCTGACCATCACAGAGCACAGGCTAACCCAGATGTGTCAATACCATCCAGGTTTTAGCCTGGAGATCAGCATCAGAGCTGGTACCAGGACCTTGGAGGGTGCCACATGATGTCTTAAGTTCTGATGATTTGGTGATGCTATTTTCCTCATCAGGGACCCGGTCTTACAGTAATTTACCTGTAAAATTAACTCTCTCATCTCGTAGAGCAGCCACTGAAACAAGTGGAAAGATTCTCGGCAATTCTCAGGAGTACTGGCCAGGACTCAGCTTACCTCCCAAAATGCCTGCATATCCATACTCTTGAGTATTTTTTACCACACAGGTATTTTCTGGATAGTAACATACTGTTACAAATCTACTCGAATGATGCCGTCCACATCTCAAGCCATCCAAGTTTTTCTCATCTAGTTACCATGCCACCAGCAGTGTTTGGGCTGCCCAAACATTTAGAACATTGTACTTCTACAACACAAATAGAACAGCCCTTATTTTGCCCAGAAATAACTAATGTTTCCATATCATCGCCACACAGCAGCCAAGATGGCAAACTTCTGCTCAAACACAGGGATGGACACATTTAGGAATCACTGAAATATTTCCTATTTCCTCAACATGTTCACTGGCTAGTGCGTGCTTCTTACGCATGGAGCAGCAGCTGAGCTGTCACCACGCCAGCATTCCTCACTGAGACCGCCAAGAAGGGTGCCAATAGGTTTACATTCCTTGTTATCAGCCCCAATTAACTCTCACACAATGCCACAGATCAAAAATAAATGGCACTGTCTTTGCACCAAAGGTTCCTAGTTTAAATCCAACAGCTGGGGATGTGAAAATAAGCAGCGCATAAGGTCAGGGAAAGGGTTAATATGAGCCCCTGGACAGGCCAAATGCCTGATATCCAAGAAGGCACTGGGATGGAGGAAGCACCAGCTGCAAAGGAGGCAGCTCCAAGCTGGTATTCCCTGGGAGATGGCTCCTACAGACTCTTTGTGGTCATTTTGCAGCAGAATTGGTCCTGCATGGTGGCTCCAGGGCAGCCAGGAACTTGCCTGTTCACCCTCAGGGTGACAGCTGATGCCATTCCTGGGCCCCAGATGTGGATACCTGCCCACGCCAGCCTGACACCCCGATATACTCTAAGAATACCAAAGGCACATGGTGCCTCACTGACAAAAAAAAAAAACCCTGAGGAAAGCTCTGGGTCCTGAGACAGATCAGGCTCACTTCAAACTACATTTGCAACTGAATCAAACATTCAAGGGTTGGTTCAGTGCAGCTGCACTGTGGCTAGTCATGCACCACTTCCACGGTATTAACAAGGTGGAAAGCTCCACTTGAACAGTCATCCAGCACATCCCTCTAGGGCTGCTGAGACCTTGTCCTCCTGAGCAGTTCTGAAGTACCACACACAGTGACAGCGCCGAGGAAACAGAGGGCAGGCTCAGAACTCAGGATCCAACACAAAGACACTCAGCTTTCCATCCAGATCCACCTCTGACTTCTTAGCCGGGCTGCTAGAGAAGCAAGCTGCAAACTTCATCTTGGTTAACGTAACCTAATGCCTGGAGAAACCTAAACGCCTCTCTTGGTGCAGCTGTGGGGTAAAGGGATGCCCGACTGTCCTTCCAGCAGAAATAGCAGGAGCAGGGGCTGTCCTTGATGCTTCTAATTTAGGCAGACTTGATCCTCCCAAAGCAACACATACTCCCCTCCACTTGACACTACCTTTTTTGGTTTTCTTGTTTTGTTTTGTTTTTTATTTCTCTAAGCCAGGGCACTCCTCACATGGGAGCTGGAAGATGGCCAGGCACAAACAGGGGAAGAGCCGTGGTGAGGAAGATGGGTGGAGGAAGTGGCCTTGGCCAGCCTGGAGCTATCATACAACTATTACATTTACCCACATTGAGATCCTACATCCAGACTTGTCTAAAGAAAGTAAATGTGATTTCCTTTTTCCCGCTTCTTATTATAGACAGAAGATGGAAATGCTAAAATAACAATACCACTGATGGAGAGACTTTGTAAAATACTGGAATCATTAGGATAATGCACCTGATGACTACGAAAATCTGCTGTTCCTACTAAAACTACCAGCAGTGACAGGTGTCACAGAGATGGTATTTACACTGACACCCTTGACTCATATTTAAAGCCCAACTGAGATTAAGCAGGGTACTTCATCCTTCCCAGGGTTATTTTCCAGGCTGTCTTCAAACTCAGGCAGAATTGCATCAGTTTACACACAAGCTAATGCTTTTCTTTACAGTCCCTCAGAACAGAAAAGGTCTGTGTAGCTGCTATAAAAATACCCCATGGTTCTGCAGCTATTTTAGGAAACAAATATATTGCAGGTAGATGGCTTACTAAACTGGTCTGTTCTATTTCATGCTGCCTTCAGTGGAGATGGGCTGCTGATGAGCAAAGGGGAATTTGTTTGTCCCCAAGGCAATGCTTTAAAGGAAGGGTCTGCGTGGAGAGTCTGTCGGGCTGGTGTGGGGCCCCGACCCATGGATGAGAAGCTGCCGGTTGATAGGAACGCCAGCCTGGCACACACCATGAGGCTCTGAGCAGCTGCCTGCAAGAGATAGTGTTTCCTGAGCCTCATCAGAGGCATTTGCCTTGTTGCTGCTCCTCCCCTCCCTGCTTCGGCTCAGCAGGACCGCAGGAGAAAGCAGTCCACAGCACTGTGCTTTCTCCCAGCACTGGCACAGCCCACCGCTTCGTTCTGACCCTCTTGGGGGAAAAGAAATAATTCATCAAAGTGTGACACTGAGAGGAATAAAATCTGTGCCTTTTAGAGAAGAAAACATTCTTCTCTGCTATGTGACCAGGTCAGATCTTCACCCAGCTTCACTGCTCGAAAAAGGCAGGGTTTAGCATCTGTGTGCCCCTGACGTTTTCTCTATCCAGTACTGGCCATATAGTTCCTGCTTTGAGAGCTCCGTCTTTTTCCAAACCAAATAAATGGCAATTTAAAAACTAAATGGTATGTTTTAAACGGGAAGGGCTGCTTTTCCTGATTCTGGAGAGGGGGATGTTTATGTGGAAAAAGGCTTTTTTGGAATCACTGACATTATATTTCAGAGATGACAGATGGCTTAAAATCTGTATTGTGAGTTAGCCTACAGATTCATGGTAGGCTCATGATACAAAAAGGAACAGAAAGAGACATATAACCTAACAAACTAATTTCTAGACTAAAAAAAGGTATAAAATATGGATTGCATATCAACAAAGAAGCTCTGCAATATTTTCATACAAAACCACAAAGATCACATTGCATTATTTTGGAGTTATTTTAACTGATGCTACATGAATCAACCTTTAGGAAGCAAAAACACATACAGAAATCCCAATTTAGAGCATAATCCTATATTCTGTATCTAAAACCCAGTTCAGGTCATGCAAGTCTTTCACCACCAAACCACAAGCTACCACTGGCTGAGGAGGCAATGAGAAACACAAAAGCTCCCGTTTGTCTATTCCTCGCTGCAAGACAGCTTTAAACTTTTAGTGTTGTACTCATGGGACAGAAAACAGGAATAGAAAAATTAAATGAAACTGTAATTCGTCCAAATCAATTGCAATGGGATCTCCTTAGAGTAAAGTTACTTTAGCTTCCCAGGGACAGAATATTGCTGGAAGTGCTTAACCAAGAGCAAGGAATATTTTATATTATAGCTCACAGATGAAATTTTAAAATCAACCCAAAAGATCTCTGTGGCCCCAATATTCATCTAAAGCCACGAAAAACGTTAACTTCCCAATGGTTACCAATGGTTCAATCCACAGACACAAATCGAGCTGTCCCAAGGCTGCTCTGAGTAGCACAGGGTCTCAGAGATCTCAACAAGCTTGCGGAGGAGGACAGGAAAGCCCGGTTAGATCTCTACACTAGCCAAGGAGAGCAGTTTGGTAGAGGAACAGGTATCAGGTATGGTCATGGTAAACTTGCTGCAAAACAGCCTAAGGAGAAAATCTTGCTACTGTCTGGACATTTCTATAAATATACTGGTAAACTAAACAGCATAACCCCTTCCATCAGTAACCAACCTTGACTTTTACCTCTCCAAGGACTCTAAAACATTTACCAGAAAAACTAGAAGACCAAACACTTGGAGGGACCAGCCACATTGAAAACACATGGGGCTCAACTCAGTCATAAACAATATGTTCCAGAGCTGGTATCTAACTCCTAGTTAAATAAATAAAAAAAACCACCACAAACAAGAAAACCCTAAAAGCCCTCACATCTACCTTTAAAATCCCTCTTCTCATTTTGATAACACATTTCAAAGAAGGATGTCACAGTGCAGTATACTTATTAGTGACTTGAGTATCAAAGCTGATTGCACTTCCACTGATTTCTGATTATTTCTATTTCATTAGTGGTTTACTTATGTCTATTTTAAATAAGGACAGTGAGACCCGCTTGAAATTATACAGGAAGTTCATGTCAGAGGCATGAACAGTACCCAGTTTTCAACTCCAGTTTTAAAGTAAGAGTGTAGGAAAACTAAGGTAAGATGATTCTACAGGTAACTTCAGAATATTGAGACCATCTTAATGCTTTCGTTAGTAAGAGTATCAGAATGCCACATGCTATATATAACAGCTGCGACATTGCAGGGAGTTCACGAGCCATGCAAACCACATTTCTCTTTAGGGCCCGCAGACACAGATTGGTATTTCTTCTGGGTACTGTAACCACATTTTAGGGAGGGGCTGGACACCTGCTTTTTGTACTAGGACCTGCCTGATTTTTTTTTTTAAAAAGGAAAGAAATGAAAATGAGACACTGTCACACAGCTTGAAAAAGACAGACTTGTAGTCTTTTCTCATATGCAAGGATTTCTAGTGTGAATTTAATAGAGTTCTTTCCTCCAGGGTCTTTTCTCATTTCATTCATCCTTTTTAATCCCTCCATTTTATACAGCTAATAACAGCATCTTAATGAAATGCATGGTACAACTGAGATAAACAAGGAGAGAGAGAGATCTCCAGCTGGAGCTAAACTGATACAGACCAGCCTCCAGTCTAACCTAGACATAGAGGAAATCAGAAGGAAGCAAGCCTCTGTACTGAAGCCACAGATCACTAATGAATAATCAAGAGCTTCTGGCTACACTTCTGAGTTCAGCTTCACTACCAGTAAAATTATTTGTCTCTAATTAAAATAAATTAGAAGAAAAATGACCATTTAGTGGATAATCCTAAATAATAGTGTTAGGATAAGTGATAAAAACCAGCAGGTAGGGGAGTCTAAATAATAACCTGAAGTTCTCCTGAAGAACATAGGGGACAGCCAACGCTTTGGCTTCTGTACCAAGGAGCATCATCACTAGGGCTCATTGGAGAGTAAGAGAACTTCCTCCAGGGTTGACTCCAGATGAACCAGACCCAGCATCTAAAGAGCACTACCAATCCCCTGCCAGATGTAAATCTTCAGCCCACTTTCTCCCCTACCAACAAACAGCACCTTAGACATTAAAAAAGCCCATCAACACTAAACCAAAACATTGTAAACACCTTTCTTCCCCACTCTCCCATCTGAGAAGACAAAAAGCAAAGCTTGTGTGACAGATATTATTTGGTGTGCTTCTGGAAACTGTACACATGAAAGAACGGTGAATGTAATATAAGAAATAGAAGTGTGCCCTTTAGGCTAGAATCACAGAGTAATTTAGGTAGGAAGAAATCTCTAGAAGTTTTTAATCCAAAACAGGACCAACTTCAAGTTTACATCGTGTTGCTCCAGGCTCTGTCTGGTCACATTTTCAGTATCTCCATCTCCAGACCCCTGTTCCCGTGTTTGCTTACCGTTGCTTTGAAGAATTTTTCCTTTATACCTAAACAGAGTTTCCCTTGCTGCAACTTGCATCCTTTGCCTCTCACCTTTTCACTGTGCACCTCCACAAAAATCCTAGCTCTATCTTCCCTGTAACAAGTTGTCACATTTTTTGAGACAAGATCTCCCCTTCAGTATCTCTTATTCAGGTTGAACAAACTGCGTGCACTCAACTCTCCTGGTGCACCACGTGCTCCAGCCCCCTTCCGCTGGACTCACTGCATTTGGCCGGTGCCCTCCTTATACTAGGGACACCCAAATGGGACACACTACTCCAACCAGACACTGTCTCATGCTTGCCACATAGAAGGAAACAATTACTTTCCTCAATCTGCTGGCTAATTCTCTTACTAAACCAATCCTGTATCGAGATCTGGAGAACAGCAGCATTGCACCCTTCCCATGGGGGAAGGGCCAGGGACCCCCTCCCTGAATGATGAGGGGACTTTTCGTTGCTGCTTGGAGAACCTTGATCAGCCACACCACACCCTTTCCTTTGCAAGTGGTGGTCTCCCCAAGGAGCTAAGCTGGGGTCATGGAATGACAATTAATAAATGTCACATTACAGCAGGACTCTGAAAATGCTCCTTTTACCCTGCTTCAAACAAGCTGTTGCAGTAGCACAAACCTCACTTGCTACCTGTAAAATAAAACTGGACTGCCAAGGGAAGTATGTGAAGAACAGTACCACGTTGTCCTAACTCATGGACTGAGTTCCCATTAGCAAAAAGCTTTAAAAAAACAGGTGAGGGAGATGAAGCGAGTATTTACAAACACTTACTGCTTTGATTCCCTTGCTTAGCCATTTTTGGTGAGCTAGAAGAAGAACAGCTAGATTTACCTTATCTCTACAGCCACATATCACGGTGTAAGCCTTTGTGTCATTAACTGTGCAGCATCACTGTGAAACGTAATGGTTTTATGGTAATGGTGTTGCATGATCTATTCTTATATAAAGCCACTAGTAGAGAGGCCATTAACAGCTTATTTACTTCTATGCCAAACACCATAGCCCACGGCACATTTCTGGAGATAAAATGACACATCCTTTCTTTTGCTGGAGCTGGGAAGCTCACGGAGAAAGTAAATTAGCCATAACATGGCTAATAGTCATGCTATGATCATTTTTAAAAGGATCAGAGGCTGCAATGTCCAGCAAAGCTTTGATTGAGCTAGAACTTATTTTAAGAGCTTCCTTAAATGACAATCTCCACCTCAGTGCCTAAATTCATCCTTTAGAAGCTGAAGAATTGTATTTTCAGGTTAAATGAGGAAACACTAAATTAAACTGATTCTAAGAAGAGATATATTCAGCACTTTTAAAGGGTTCACCTATGTTAGTAACAGGACAAATAACACAACCCAGGATTCAGGAAGCTTTCATTTCTCTGATTGACTAAGAGGCTTTCCAGGACTATAACTGAGTGTATAGCAGGACCCTAAGCACAGAAATATCAGCATCTTTTCGAGTCCTAGCATCCTCCATTAGTTCTTTCCAAGCCTTTGGGAAATAGTTAAGTTCTTCTACCCCCATTTTACAGATTGGTTTCTCATAGGCCCAGCTGAGTATTCCCCTGCAGTGCTGACATGCAAAAGCTGCATCTGTTGAGTCTTTAACGGGATGGGCAGGACATTGTGACTGTTTCTGGCTTGGAACATACCAGCAGTGTGGGTGTACTAACATACTACTAAGAGGAGACGCAGTTGCATAGCCTCTAAAATACATGCCATTCCCTCAGTGACACTTGCATGCTGCCCAGAACCACAGCCCAAGTTAAAAATTTCTGACTTGGAATTCACTTTGCAGGTGGCATGTGACAGATATAACTCACACAGTTTGCACAGGATTCTAAAGTATCGTTGTTCTTT
Organism: Tringa tobata; assembly: GCA_033628505.1. Lineage (NCBI taxonomy): Eukaryota > Metazoa > Chordata > Aves > Charadriiformes > Scolopacidae > Tringa > Tringa tobata. The sequence goes on along the minus strand of JAHREE010000130.1, from coordinate 4,140,940 downwards.
CCCCAACAAAGAGTATATATGTAGAAATGTACACATCGAGACAGAAATAGACGCATTTCCTCAGCACTCTGGGATGTTTCTTAAAATGCAAGGCTTCTTTTCTGAACTTTGGAATCTCTTTACATCTGTTCAATTTTCCTACATCATGATTCATTCCACAACTGAATATTCTTCTGCTACAAAAAGAATTCTTTCCCAGCTCCTCCCATACCATTTTATCTCATTAAGTATCTCAAGGTTTTGTATCTCTTGACCAACATCTGATTTCTTAATTTAATTTGGGGTGTTTTCCTATCTTACCATAGATTCTGTCTGAAGCTTAACAGGTTGAACGCTTCCCTATTACACCAAGGACTCTAGATTTCAGTCCTTGTAGTGTGTTAGTAAATGAACTTCAGGTCTTTAACTAAAGATAAGACAGACGAGAGGGTTTCTTTGTGCTTCCACCAATTTCCATAGCACTGCTAATATTCATCTGCATTACAGTTTTTAACAACCAGCTGTTACCTAAAGCGCAGGAGAGACTTAATAGCAAGGACAGGTATCTATTGAAGCATCTGACAGTACAGCACTTCATACTGAGAGCTTCACAAGATCAACTGGAAATCATAGATTTTGGACAGAGAGATACCTAAGGTGAAAATCTTTAGAGAAGCCTGGGACAACAGGCGGTCATCAGAGATGATGAACATCTACAGGTTCCATTGACCATGCTGGAAATTAAATGGTTTTCACCACTGGAAATTAGCTTGGTCACAGCCCAGGTAGAGCTTATGTGAGATCTGGAAAAAGAAGCTGCAATTTCCAGGCTATGCTTCTGTGCCAGCCTTTATCACCTCCACCATTACACTTAGATGATCTCACTCTGTGAGCCCAGCTTAGTAGCACAATACTGCCAATTCTCACATTTGTTCATTTAATCTCATCAGGTGATTTCTTGGAAGTGGTTATAGGAACATCTCAGTTCAAAATAAATTCTCAGACTTAATGGTTTCTCAGAAAAGAGCACACAAACAATCTTACAGGTTTAGCATACAAATCAAAGGATCTGATGCACAGAAATATATATATGTGCATAGTATAAAAGTCGGGATTTTAAATCCAGTCTCACAATTTGGTGAAGGGTTTTGACTCATTTTTTTTTAATGCCTCCAGACAGCAGTATTGCTACCCAGATACTCAATCTTCCTTCTCACAGAAGATGTCATGTTCCCATTTGCATTCAATTTTGATCTCTCCCAGACTTCTCATATCTTTCTGAATTTCAGGCTTTGAATGAGAGCATTAGAGAATAAAAAGGGATAAGCCACGCCACCCTCTTCTAGTCTGCATTTCCCCAAACACAAATGTGTTCAGATCAAAGCCTGTGACACAGGCATAGCTCCATTCTTACACCGTGAGGAATACCTCTTTGTTCCAGGCTTGGATAAAAAGTCAGTGCATTGTATAATTCAGAAGGGTAAAGGCTTTGTAGCTTCTCTTTCTTTTGGCTTAGCAACTTAACCTCTTTTTCCCTTCTCACCTTTTCTTACATGCATATACCTTGCAGCCAGCAGCTACGCAAAATATAAAATGAAATATAAACTGAGGCTGAGGAGCCAGATGGAGGCTTCACAGAAATAACTTTAGAGGAAAGCGAAGGGAAAGGCAGCCAATGCTTCCAAGTGCATTACAGAGATTTCTAAGCGAGCAGCTGCTTGAGAAGGCAGCTCGTACTTTTTGTGGGAACGCCCACGCTGCCTGCTATCTTATGTATGCTTTTCCACCTCTTCTTATTAATTGTAATACTGCTGGTTTAAATGCCACAGTCCAGTGTTTGTTCTCCTTCTCAGACAAGAAGATTCACACAGACGGATGACAGTGTTGCAAATACCACTCTCCAGAAACAAGGCACTGCTATTTTTAAGTTAAATGGTTAATTGTTTTAAACACAACATGTGGCTGTATAAAACATGCCTTGAGAACTGGGTCTTCAGAGACTTCACCCATTAAGGGACTGACTGCTCAGAGTGAGGTTTCTTGGTTTCAAGATTACACCTAAAACACAATAGTGTTTTGAGCAGGGATCTGATTTATTACAGACAATTATCTGCAAACCTCAGCAGAATAATAATTGAAAAAGAATGCTGAGCTATTCTAGTGGTTGTATAGCACATCTGAGTGTAAAAACCTCAGGACACACTATAGCAAAGAGAGGAAAAATAATCTGTAAGTAAATGTTAGAGGAAAAAAAAAAGGCATATTTTACAGAGTGGGTTTACATGAGAATGAATCATACACAAACCACAAGGAAAGCAGACTGGTTCAGTTTCCAGTACCATGCAAAATCTGGCATAGTACGTATGTACTTAAAATGCATGTCCTGCCTCATCGAGAGCAGGCAAGATCTTTCTCTAGCTGTATGCAGTCTCGACCAGCTCTGCTCATTCTGCACTGACCTAGGAATAATCTGTAGAAATATGAACAGGCTCTGTAACATCAGTCACATATGTCACATCCCCTTGGGCCCTGGAAATGGCTGTCAGCAAGCCCTTGGGAGTCCCAGTTCTGGAAAGCTTGCAAAGCAGTACTGATGGGATTTAAAATACCTGGGGTCAGGGATGCAAGCTAAGAGCTAATGGCAGCAGGCCACGGTTAGCTAGCACACTGCAATGTGCAGCACCCTCTGTAACAGGTCTTCAAGGGTACAGGGATGAAGCATAAGAGATAACAGAGTTCCTTCCTGACACAATTAAAGTAGCTTTTAAAATATGCATGCTTGGGCGGTCTGCAATAAGGCACTAGGAATTTTTTGATTCAATCTAAAGAGAAGGTGGTCATGCTATTCAGCCTCAGTTTTCAGTGGGTATTAACACTTATTAGAGAGAAGCTCAACAGTGAAGCTCAACAGAGGGCTCAAGAGCTGAGGTCAGAGATATCTTGATTACAGGTTTTGGGACGGCCCATTTGATTGGCTTTGGTTGTTGAAGTGCAGGTAAAGCCATATGGCAATTCAATGATGAAGTTCCCAACAGTAACATGAAAGAAAGGATAAAATAACTGTCCTGACAGAATCATATCTTTGGGAGCCCTCTATCCTCAATCTGTCACCCCTCAAAGGCAGTTTAACTTGAGGCTCATAAGTAACAGAAGTCCTCTGTTGTCTTGAACTGGCCAGTTTCCGTCCTATAATATCCAATTTTCTAGGATACAGCTGGCACCTTCTACAAGGCCCTCACCATTCTAGGCTACAAACACAACCTTGAGATTCTGACCTGGGTAGATTTACACTACGCACTGATTTCAGCAGAGCTGCACCAGGTAACACAACCTGAAGCCCTGATATTACCTCAGGGATGAGAAAATGATTGAGGGTTGCACTGAATCGAGCATTTTCCAGCTGTTTATTCCCTCTGTCTGTAGAACATCCAACCTTGATCCTTCAGGTTTACCACAAGCTAGGACTGGGAATTTTTGTGGCAGTTCTTGTTAAAATTTGGCAATGCACCACTTAGCTTACTTCCACTGACAAAACAGAGAAGCTGCAATTATTCCAGGCATTAAATGATTTCTTTTCCTCTCATATACTGTGTTTTTTTGTTAGATAGTTACATCAAAAACTTTTCTATTAAATTCCATCTTTTCTGTGTGGATGATTACTTTTCTATTCACAAGGATACTGTAACTCTGATCATGTGCCTGTAAGGCTTTTTTCGAGCATATAAAATGATACATTTATTTGATTGCTAGATTAGAGAAAAAGAGTCAATACAATTCCCGTTGGATCTAAGAATCCCCAAATCTTGTAAGTGAATGTGTGGTTACTCAGTTATCTCTTAATATTTAGGTGTTAGACCATCATTACAAATTCACATCTAACAGCTGCAACAGAACACACCAGATACAAGGATCCCAAAATGCTATCCAAATACTTATGAAACAAGCTTTCTCTAATGCTGTGAGTTGAGAGACTACTAGCACAGACACACGGATAGGCAGTAAGGCACAGAGATTCTAGTCTGTTCAAAATTACCACTGTAGTCTATGTTACAGATTCACAACAGTTATAACTATATACATCTACAGATATAGATATATCTATGAGAGACAGAGATGATATCCTGAGAAAGGATCATAAGTTCACAGTTTCTCCCTAAATCATTACAGTCAGCAGGGAATTGGTTTGACTGATTGCAGTCTGACAGCTATGAAAAGAGGTTAGCACAATATAACAAACATGAGAAAATTCCAACAACATTTATGCAGGCAACTATTTACTCTTATTTCATTGTCTGTGCTTTTAAGGTTTTAAATAACAGCTTTGTGCCTGCATTTGATCCGAAAAGAAAGACCCTTTCTGTATATAGGACAGTAGAGTGTGTTGCCATGGAAATTATTACGATCTACTTAAATTCAACAAATCCAGCCTTATGGGGTATATTCCCCTGAGTATCTCCATTTAATTATTAATGTTCTTCCTAAATAGCAACATCTTTCTGTTTGGACTGAAATCCTTATGAGCAGAGTGAAAATAATAAACCTGGAAAGTGGAAAACAATAAACCTGGAAAGCCGAATCCTTTGTTCAGCTGCAAAACAGGTGCAATTAAGACAGGGAAGATGCAAACAGCCTCCAAGCTGCCCTGCTAATGTGCTTCAACTCAGACCTAAACAGATCATCTGGAAGGAAGAAAGTCTTGTTCAGTGCCTGTGGCCTCTCTGCTGTGATTTCCAGCAAAAGATACCAGCTAGGGTAGTGTGGGTTTTTGCAAAGGCACATGTTCAGTGAAATCTAAACACATTAATTCATTTCCATACCAAGCCAGTCTTCAAGCTCAGTGAAACCATTCAATCTTTTTCCATTAAATATATCACTAAACCCAAAGCCTTTCAGCCTCAGGGCAGCTCCAGCCTCCCTCTTTCTCCTTTAAGCGTCACCATGAATTCTGCAGGTAGATTTTAGGAACCAGATGGTGTTATTCAGGCTCATCTAACTCTGTGGGTCCCACAATATGGGTGGCTCATATGTCTAAGTTAAGATGTGCACAGATACATGTCCTCCTGAATCCCCAGCAGAAGAGGCAGTAGGACAAGCAGAACCCTTCCACGAGCAGGATGAGTCTCAAAAGCCTCGAACTGCTTGTCCACAAAAGGGTCCAAGGCAGAAGGCAGCCCAGAGCAGCCCTGTGGGAACTGCCCGAGGCAGAACAGCAACCTTATCACTGTGTCTGTTTAATGTGACCTGCAGCCTGGGTAAGCTGCTCTCCCCATATGCTCAGTGCAAGTGTTAGGGCATTTGTGCCAAAGACAAAGGTAGCCATGAAATGTTGTGATGACAGGAGAAGGTCTTCTTCCTATAGTTACTCTGCTCTTAGTCTTGACCAGGTGCTTCCCATTTATCTTTCCTAGAAGGGTATTCCTCATTAAATGCCATCTAAGAGTCCTAGTTTCATTCCTCCATTAATGCTTCTTAGGGACTGACAGTCAGGAGAGCTCTGTCACAAGAGAGACCAGTCTACACAAAACATCCCATAGCACTCCTGAAATTTTGACCATTGGCTTGGAATTTTCAGCTCAAAATTAATATTTACATTGTTCCTCCAGTTCTACCCCAGAGAGTGTTCCTCATGCCTACATCAGGGTCTATCACATTTAAGCAGAACTGATAGTTTAGATGGACAGAACTTATCACTAAGCCTATTTTACAGGTACCAAACTAAGAAAGAATAATCTGCCCTCTTCCCACAGAGAGTTTGCAGCACCACTGAATCCAGGCTCTTGGTATTGTCATACAAAATCTACAGCAGAAGTCCTTCCCTCCTCCCTTGTACAAGGCTGGTTATTGGTCATAAGCCTCCCCCCAAAACATGAGGCAAGAAATGTGTCAGGTTTTGGCTTTCCTCTAGAAACACTCATTTAGAGGCTGGAAACAAGAAATAGAATAGGCGAGCTCAACTGAGCTGAATGAAAGGAAGCAACAGTATGAACTCAACAGAAGTACTTCTTGAGCAGGAGCTGCAACTGTTTGTTGATGCTGATAGCATTGAATTGCTTGGTTAGACTCAAAAGCAGGCTACACACGTTGCCCCGGCATCCCTGGGACCCATCCAAAAAGGCACAAAATTCCAGACATGAAAGGCATTCTTTCTAGCTCCCCATAAACAGGTTCTTCAATACTGGTATTGTTGTCCTGTAAAATTTGCCTTTTTGGAAAGTAAAAGATTACTTTTGGCTCCATGAGAGAGATGAGGAAAGATGGAATGCAGCTTTATTGACCGGTGGATCGATTCTTTCTTTGGAATTGGTTGGTTGCTTATTTATTAGCAATTAGTGCATTAGCAGTAAGGGACAGAGCAAGCAAGTAGGTAGAATTTGAAGAAACAAACCTTTACTAAGCATGACATCAAACCAGTGCTCCCAGCTGTCCCCCCGTTGCTCCCAAGAGTCAGTCTCCAACTTGGCACCTACTCCTCTGCCTCCATATAAACATGTGTCCCTTCTGAAACATAATCCTTGCTCTTAATTTCTGCTTACTGTACAATCCACTTCTCCTTCAGTACCATCCCTGCCCTTCTTCTGGCTATCTGGCAGCTTTTACCAGCCTGCAGGTCACTGCTTTACCACCCATATCAAATTAAAATCCCTTATCCTCTCCTTCCTCCTCCAAAATACATCAAGAAACAAAAAGCAGGGTACCCCACTAAGGAGATACGCCTGCTCTGAGCTTCATATCAAAAGATGGAGTTGTTCTGTGTATGAAGCTCGGGAAAGTGTTTGAAACTAGAAACAGGCATGTTTCTAGTTCTGGCACGTGGCTCCAGGTCTGGAGTGCCTTCCTGGGTCCTGCCTGCAGAATGAGCCGGCGTGTTCTTTTATCTCAGTCCTTCTCTTCAGAAGCACACAAGTCATGGAAAGATAAAACACAGTTTTCATTTTGTCACTTCTTCTAGTTCATTCTCACCACTCTGCTCACCATCTGTTTTGCCTGTATTTCATCAGCTTAAATTAGGAGCTTCTCAGAGTAGGAATCTTGCCTTACTACATGCATTTGGAATGCCAAAACAGAACATGAGCACAGTACCAGTAAGAATGTCACAAAGAAATTACCAAGTAGCACAGGGTCAGTCTCATAAATGATTAATCTAGAAGGCAGAGTTGCATTTATTCATGTATTATTTATTTTCATATTGCTACACAAATTACGAGAATCAACTAGAAACTAAACCCCACTGTCTAGGCTGCTTTAAAATCCAAAATACTAAATAAGAGTTCCTGCCCAAAAGAGTTTACAACCTAAATAGCATACAACTGACAACAAAAGTGTGTGACACCTTCCTCTGCAAAAAGCAGCATGTGATTAACTTCAAGAACACAGGTGATTTAAGTGAGATTTTGCCATGTAAGGGTCTTGCTTGCAAAGAGCCCGATTACACAGATGCATTCCCCCATTGAGCCACTTCATCTCACAAGGCCTATCTGAAATCTGCCCAGTGACTCTCGTCAACTCAAGTGTAGGGTCAGACAAAAGGAAATCTGGACTCAGATCCTAGCTGCCTAACGAGGACACAGAAGAAATTTTGACATGTAAAGGCTCTATGGCAATGCAAACTGGCCAATACTTCTGCCGCACTCAAGTCTTCACCTACCTTTATAATTAGCCTGAAAGTTCCCAATATACCATTCCCAATATACCACCTCTGTCTGCTGAAAGCATGGAAACAGAAAGGCGAATGCACTGCTTAGTGCATAGAAGCGATTGCTCAAGAAGTAGGAGGCATGACCATATGCCCTCCTTTGTCTTCTCTGCACCAAGCATTTCCTCTTGACCAAACAGCTCTCTCCGCAGCACATTACCTTTAATGGAAGCTCCTTAGAGATCTCTGTCTGTCTCTATTAACTGCAATAAGAGCAGGGAAGAGTGTTTCTCAACCTTTCCTAATCACTGGACCACCTGATCCCTTGAAACAAACATGTAGCTCGTTTTATATCCTGCTGTTGCTTAAGGACAGATAATAAGTCAGTCACGTGGAATTGGTAAAATGTTGAAATGTTAATATTTTACAAAACTAAGTTATAATTACTGAACTTGTAACTAAAAATGTAGTAAAAAAATGGTATCACCTGATTAAATCAGTCAGTACATGTCTGACAACTGTCTGTATGAGGGCTCCTGTTTTAGAGTTGAAATGTTTTCATGGACTGCCTGATGTTTTGTGAACTGCCAGCCATCTCTGGATCACAGGTTGAGTAATTTGGCACTACATCTCCCTGCTAGGACTAATTAACCAATTTTAGGTAGCGTAACGCCTGACTTAGTAGCCTGAATTAAGCAGTCTGACTGTTGCATTCCGCTATTTATGACACTGACAACAGCACTGAGGATATGAAAGGGAATAGATCATTATTCGCAATATTGAAGCCTTTGGTGGTTTGACTGCTTCAGGTAGCATCTATTTAAGTCTGTAGTTTTGTTCTACCCCTCCCATACCCATGACAAATCCATAAAACTAACCACACATAATGCCCAATTCCCTCAATCCCCTGTCATTAACTTATTGATCAAGGAGCCTGGAGGAAATATCTTACCAGTTTACCACAGGTTTTCTGTGGAATATTGGACACATCACTTGATCTCTCTGTGCTTCAGTGCTCTTACGGGTAAAATGGCAGTAAAAATCATTCTGGTGACACAATACTTACTAAATTAATGCTTCAAAGTGCTTTAATACAGTGAAACAGAAAGGGTCCCCCCAAGGCAAAATACTGTATTGAGGCAGGTGCAAAGGCCAAGCCCCTTCGGTATATTCCACAACTTCTAGTTTGGTAAAAGATTCTTCCTTACCAAACCAGGACTAGTAACATCCGTGATTTGCACGCAAAAAAAACCTTCCCCATTGGGGCTAAAAGCTTTTCCAGCACATCTGTGCTTGTGCAGGAAAATCTGGGTCATGGTAGACAAAGCAGCATGCAGCGTTATCCCCTGCAGTGGGATCAGCATGGTCACATTTCACATGAAGGGCAAAGCAAATGTCGCACCCGCTCTGGATGCTCCTCCATCAGTTACTGTCACCAACAGGTTCTTCCCCCTCAGCAAAGCCATAAAGGCTGCAGCAGAGATGCATGTGGTGGAGGCCGAGATGAGCTGGGAGCCACAGAGACTGCTTCTTCTCCATGAGAAGGAGAGCAGTAGGGCAAGACTGCAACATCTGTTGCAGAGGGATTACACCACCTTATTGTAAAGGTAGCGTTTCTTAGCAAACTCTGCATGTATGGCAGATGGTCTGCTCTTTCCACTTCCCAGCTTCAGAGCATATCACAGAATCACAGAATCATCATGGTTGGAAGGGACCTCTCAGATCATCTAGTCCAAACACACACAAAAAAAAAAACCAACCCACACAAACAAACAAACAAAAAAATCCAACAAACAAACCACCACCAAACCAACAACACACACAACACCCCATCACATCACACCCACTCACAAACCAATAATCTTGGGCACTAGAGCATGCCCTGAAGAGCCCTGTCTACACGTTTCTTAAATACCTCCAGGGATGGTGACTCCACCACCACCACTCTCTCAGTAAAGTAATTCTTCCTAATGTCTAATCTAAACCTCCCCTGCCGCAACTTCAGACCATTTCCTCTGGTCCTGTCATTATTCCATTATTCCCTTGGGAGAAGAGGCCAACACCCACCTCTCTACAACCTCCTTTCAGGTAGTTGTAGAGGGCAATGAGGTCCGAAGTGTCTACTGCAAACTTATCCCATAGTCTCAGAAGAGAGCTCAAGCCATACCAGGTCTATTGCTGTGTTTTCATATAATTTTGCACCACTGGTGTTGAGGCCTGTACAGAGCAATAAATACCAGAATCCTTCACATCACCTTCCAGCACCAAGTAAACAACATGGACTGTGCAGAAGAACCTTCACTTATGTGGTATATATCAACTGAGGGGCTAATGCTGAGGTATCAATAACCAGAAGCACAAGGCTGTGCTACGCCTTCATGAGAACAACTCTCACCCCCTGGCGCAGCTCCTGTCCCTACCTGCCTCTGGGAAAGAGGATACAAGTTATCTTTCTCTACCATCATATAGCCGCTGTTACATTACTTCTGTTTTGGTCTGTTGTTTTTTTTTTTTCCCATTCATAAATCTCTTCAGGCTTCCCATACACATGAAAAACAGGAGGAGGAAGGATCTGCTAAGTTTCTCTAAAACAGGAATTCATTACTGATGTAAGCAGTGTCTTTTGACTAAATCAACGTCTGACTCAGTAGCACTATGGATTTATACCAGCAAAGGATGGGGGTGGCCGATCTCACCTACCCTTGCTAAAATGGCATCACAGTAACCAAGAAAGAGACAGCAGAGAAATTTTGACAAGGAAGGAAATCTCACTCATCAGTTTAAAGAATTCTTTGGTTCCTCTCTGGTTTTGTCCAGACCTACCTACTTCCAGTGACACCCAGAAGAAAGGACACCTCCGACAAAACCCCAAATCCCTGTTACTCCCACACAGGGCCAGGAATTACCAGTGAACATATCTGAGGCTGCCACCCCGTTTCATATCAGACCATAAGAGATTGGACAGGTCATTACTGCTATTTTGATTTAAAAGAAAGTAAATATGGGGGGGGAGCATAATCAGGGCTGTGTTTTTTCACCATGAAGAACACATTTAACCATTTTATAGTAACTTGTAATACACTTTTAAGCTCCTCACAGCAGGAATTCAAATGCCTAAGTCTCACGGTATCCTCTCCTGTCTGATCCAGTCTCCTTTCTACTGACATCTCCTTCCTCCACTGCATGTTCCAGATTGAAAGGCTTTCAACAGGCAGTGTGATGTGCCTAACTTCCAGAATTGGAGGCAAAACCTGTGGTTTTCTTCTGCATGATTCCAAGCACAATAAGCAAGCTCCATGTTTCTGGGAAAAGAATAGGATTTCCATGCAAATACAACAGGCAGCATTTATATATACCAGTTTTAGCTTAAAAAACACTTTTACACAACAGCCAAAAGGTATAGCAGACCAGTAACCACCTAGGATTGCCAGCTCTGTGCACTATAGCTGAAGAGGGCTACAATAACGAAGACAGATCCCAAGTCCTTCTGCTAGAGTGGTCTCTACCACTTGAAGCAAAAAAAGATCTCCTTTGAAATGAATAGCAATAAACTGTAAATGGTAGGACATGCCACTGCTCCCTTCTGGTCTGTCTCAGGGAAGATAAATTCAGCACAGTTCATTACACTTCACAGATGAGGAAACTGAGATACAGGTGTTTCAGGGTGTCCTCTGAGATATTCTCAGAGATGATGAATAAAAAAGGGGTTGTAATTAACCCACAGATAATGATGCTATCCCAATCCAGTTATTGTGAGAGAGAAAGTAACAAGTAACTCCAAGATGCAACAATTGTAATTACAGTGACATCAGACATCCTTTGGTGGAAAAGTCACCTGTAGTCTGTGGAAAAGAACATCCTGATTTTGTTCTTGTTGAGGTGAGTGAAAACGCTACCTGGACCACAGGAGGATGAAAACCGAGCTCTTAAGGGAAAAGATATTCAGGGACAGGATTATCTTTCACATTTGTACAGTACCCAGTGCAGATCCTGAACAATAATAAAGTCTTTGACTTCTAACACACAGCTATGGCAGTATAAGAAGCTGCTCTGAAGTTTTTATAATTTCTCTTCTGAGGATTACCAGCATACGTCTCTGCAGGCAGAACAGAACAAGCCAGCACCCCGGACTAACGTTAACACAAAGTCCAAACACTAAAGTTGAAATGATGTAAGAGAAGGCTTGCAGTAAGCTACCTGACTTGGGTGAGGTGTGCTCACAGACTGTTCTCTTTCAGCAACATTTTGGAAACAGAAACTGTGAGGACAGAGACAGTAACAACCAAAGCAGAGATAGTGGTAGCAGCAAAGCACTGAAGAGCCAAAGCAAAGGTTTGGCTTTCTCTTTTAAAGCCCTTTCTACTAGTCGAGTCAGATCAGACATAACGCCCATGGAGATCAGCAGAAGCGGTAAGAGAACAAAGCAACCCTGACAGTGTGACTAACCACGCCACTTTCCTCATAATCCTTATCAGCTAATAAGATTTGATGAAAGAACAACTAAATAGGCAAGAAAAAAAGAAAAGCCCAACCAGGTGGCCATTCTACTTAGAGCACAGCTATCTGTACTGACGGATCAACTAGCGATTCATAATAAAATGCGAAAACCAGATTAGACAGATTAAATCTCTGTCATGATCCTAATTTGGAGACCACTGTACACCAAGGAGTCAGTGATCCACGCAACAGCTAACCGGAATGGGTGCAGGCCTGTACTGTGCTGCATTGATAGCTTGGCCTTCTGGCCCTCGTTGTGCTGTGCATATCCCCTGGCTGCAGGATCAACTCAGCTGGTTAATTTTAGCAAAGGAGCCCGTAGGAAGCTCACAGTGGTCACCAGCAATTAAACCACCTGCGTCTCCTTATTTGTTGTCATCAAAAGTATGTCAACAAGTTCTTGTGTGAAAATATTTTTCATTTGACAGTAGAAATTATTAATAGAATTGCCTTTTTAAAAAAATAAAATAAAATCCTTTAAGGGTCTCAGAAGACCAAAACGTATGGTAACCTTTCCACAGAAAGATCTACATGGCGTGCTGAGCCCAGACTGAAGGGTTGTTCCAGGCTGTGCAGCTCAGGGTTCCTAGCATCTGAAGGGATGTAAGATTATTTATACTCTATTTCTGTTAGCTCTAATAAATGGCATTTTAAGCAATGCTGCTCAGAGTCCAAGTTTATTGCTGGGATCATAACAAACCCACACCTCCTGGTGCAAAATGTTCTTAGAGAGTGGATATATACTAAGTAGCAGTGGAAAGAAAGTGGTGATCAAGCTTGGCTTGCTCTAGGTTTCCTCACAAAATTTTTTTTTAATTATTACTATGATTACTAAATTATTAATATTGACACTGCATATTCAAATTATTATTTTCTCTTGAAATTCTAGTATAACAAATGATTCACAGATAATTTCATACTGTGAGATTCTATTCAGAGAAAGATGAAGAGAATGGGAAGGTTTGTATGTTCAGCTAATTACCTGACTGCAGATGTCAACTACCCTATGTCCTGCCCCATTAGATTTTTACCTAGTCCATGTGTCTTAGATGAATCATCTGTGTATATGCGCATGCGCCAAGGCAAGTAAGTTAAACTACCACCTCTCTTTAGCCATTCTTTGTTCTTGAAGATTAGCTGGGTTACATGATGACAGGTTTTTTCCAAAGTGGAAATCAGTCTAGTAGGGATGCAAAAAAAACTGCTTTGGACAATACATGCTATATCTCACATTGCTGTCAGAGATATCTGCAGTTACGCTGTTCAAATTAAATCATTTAAATATCAAACATGCTTTCGCAGAATGAAGTGCTAACCCAATAACAGCTAGCAACAGCTGCAGCTGAATTCAGATCATATACCTCCAGGAGCTAAATTCAACTCTGCAAAATTCAACCTGCAAAAATTTTCATATCTGACAGCCACTCAATGTCTTAGTGATAGAGAGAGACAGCTATGATCAAGGTGAGGTTTCCCTTTGATGTTTCCTCTCAGCTGGCAAAAGGGGAGACCTTGAAAATGCCTTTCCAGAGCTATGCTTATGGTGCAATATCATGGCATGTTTCTTTCAGACAAAGAAAGTGACAGGCCCTTGCAGACCCTCTACGATAACTTAAGAGCACAACAGATGTTCTCCTGAGTCTGCAGCTATGAGTACCAGACAGAGAAAACTGTCAAATGATTCATCTGATTGATGTACTAACCTTGATCAGCCACATTTCCAGAAGGGAGACAGATCAGCCATCCTGCTGCCCCACCTTAAGCCTAAACTCCACCTGCAGGAATTTTCCTAGTGGCATCAAAAATGCCCTTTTCTAACCGAATCTCTTCTCAGGTGGGGCAGATCAACACATACCTCCACCTTGCTTCATTTTCCCTGTTGCCTCAGAAGAATTTCCAGCGAATTTCTACATGTATTCCCACCTACAGCACTTCCAACCACAGAAAAGCTGTAGAACAAGTGCCACACGCTACTCCTCCCAGGCTGACAGGGAAATCAAGAACGTCTTTTGAGAGGGAGGGCGGCAAGCTGCGAGGAGGATAGAAATATTTGATATATTTTTTACAAAAAAAATAGAGAAAAAAGCAGCGGTAGCGGCCGGGAGACCCCGCGGCCGCCTCTCCCACGCCCCCTCGCGAGTCCCAGCCATCCGCACCGACCCCCTCTAACAAAGCGCCGCTGCCCAAATCCACGTCCATTTTCCCACCCGCTGATGCTCCGTTCCCCCCGCCTGACCCCGAGCCCGTTCGTCGCCGGGCACCGGGCGATGGCAACCGCCCTCCTTCTCCGCTGTCACCTTGCGCTGTGCAGCGCGGCAGCGTTCTGCCCTCCGCCCTTGGTAATTTTCCCACGCCGGAGAATACCATTTGACCCACCTATTTTCACCCTCATCCACCAAGCGGCCGAGAGCACCGTCCCTAACAACAACCTGCTAAATTTAGCCGCGTTTCATAGTGAGGGCGAGCGGGGCAGGCAGCAGACACGGCGCGGACACCGCACACACACGCACACACACAGAGGCACGGACATGCGGGCACAGGCGTGCAGGTGCCCGCCCGGCAGGTACTCACACCACTAGCCTGGAGATGATCCATGACACCATGGCGCTGCGTGCTGCAGGGCTGGCTCTCCCGGCAGGGAGGGCTCGCCCCGTCTCCTCGCCCGCCGCCGGCCGCCGCCCGAGTGAGCGGGGCGGGCGGCTCGGCCATCCGGCCCCGCAGCCTCAGCGCAGCCTCACTGGCGGCGCCGCCGGCAGCCAACGCGCAGCCGGGCCCGGCCGCCCAGATTGGGCAGGGCCCGCGGCCGCCCCCCGCCGTGCTCGGCGCTGCGGGAGGAGGAGGAGGAGGAGGAGGAGGAGCGGACCTCGCCGGGCTCCCCAGCGGGAGACCCCCGGGCGATCGGGGAGGGCGGACCGGCAGAGGGCGGTGGCTGCGCCCGGCGGGCAGGGGTCCCTTGCCCACGCTGCGGCATCGGGCGGACACGCGTGCACTTCTGGACCACCGCAGCCGAGCAGGACACGCAGCAAACCCTATCGACTGTTCCATATCAAAGTAAGGACAAAGCTAACGTGGGCTGTTGATGGGCTTCTTGGATATATAGGAAGAGAGGGATCCCCCTCCACGCCCCAAAGTTTAGCAAGCACAACGGACAAGGGTACCAGCCACACGATCCAGGTGAATCCCCATCACCATCAATGATGACAGCCAGCAATCTCTCCACACCAGTTTTCATGAGGGGGTCTCACAGCTGTCAAATCCAATTTCCACGTGGAACATTTGCCCACATGCAGAACAGACATTGGCTTGACACCAGCAGATTGTTCTTCCCTAAGTTTGCTTCAAGTTCTTCTTTTCCTTCACCATGGTGTGGCACACCAAATGTGATTAGATTGTAAGAAATCATCTTCCACTGCTTTGGCTTTTTTAATTCTATCCGAAGCACACGTGCCCATAGGAATTAATGATGTTTTAGTCTTGTGGTAATCCTCAGATCTCTCTCAAGCTTGCCACCATGAGACCAGCCCCAAGCTTCGCTTGGAGGCTATTCTGTGGAGCAGTCAGCCTGGTTTCAGGCATTAGGACCAGGGCTCCAGCCACCCCGGCTGCACTGCAGGATCCCTGCCTCCATGCCCAACACATTGTTCTTTTCTAAGACTCTGCATCTGCAGCAAATTTTCCTCGTCATTCTGAGACAGCAGAGCTGAAAGAGGCTGAAATTCCCTAATATATCACGAGTAACCTGTGAGGAACCCTTCTAGGGAGAGACTGAACATTTCAAAACAGAGGTAGTGGAGCTAGGAGCTGATCACAGACCTCTCCAGTCCCGCGTGGCTACAGCCATCCTCACACTCCTGTCATTTCCCCAGGGGAATGATCATCACACACTATCCAGCACGTACCTAACACCTTTCTTCTGCTCAGCTCAAAGTCCTCCATAACAGGATCATCTCTTATTTTGTAGGTTCTCTGGATCTGGTCCCCAGAAAAACAATAGCAGCCATAGTCTTCAGCTAAAGCTGCAGGTATAGACATACATGCAGCTGAAGTTCAGCACCTCTAAAAAGTATCTTCTAGGAGGAGCATCTACATCACCGCATTGCTCTTCTCTCTGCAGTGGGTCTGTTCCTCCACCAGAGGGAACTTCCATCTCATGCTGTGACCTGTAACAAGCTGTTAGGTCCTCACCCACCTCCCTGGGTTACAGCAGCATTTCCACCGCAAACACCGGTATTTTCTGGTTACAGACAGGCTGTGAACCACAGCTGGAGGTACAGGGCCACTGCCAAACATTCCTGCCTCGGGGACTACAAGGGCCTACAGTGGCAGCATTGCTACAACCAGCATTTTGACTACTATACAAGCACCACAAAAACAGGAGTAAGTGGTCTGTTGCAATAACTAAGTGTAAATTAGCTATCTTCCCCAGACAAGATCGCTCTCTGGAAGAACTGCTTTCTCTCCAAAAGAAGCCATTAGGTCATCTAGCCCAAGCTCTAAGGCAGTGAATCATCACATGGCTGTCTTGCTTCTCTAGCATAGCCAAATAAGTACTTGGAAATCTGTTACCCTTATCCAAGATTTTTTCATGTATTGGGATTATTTAGTGTGAGATTTTAGACTGTATGTTGGCAGACACTCCACAACGTTACTACAGTTAATTGTGTGATAGTCCTGAGTAACATGCTCTAGGCAATCCTGCTTCAGCAGGAGAGTTGGATTAGATGATTTCTATGGTCCCTTTCAACTCTAAAAATTCAGTGAAAATTATCAAGTATATCAAGCACAGATATCTCTACACGAATATTTGTGCAGTCACCACAGAACACAGAACTTGCCACTTAGTACTTACTGCTTATTTCAAGCACAGAAAAATGGTCCAACAGGAGAAGATGCCAGATCAGAGGACAGAGGACAACACCCAAAGGTGCAGCAAAAGTTTTAGTGCCCAAACTGTAACTCAGCATCATGCCCTCTTGGCTCCTTCCAGCCTCTTAGAATCATAGAATCATAGAATTGTCCAGGCTGGAAGGGACCTCCAAAGGTCATCTAGTCTGACCCAACTAGACCAGGATGCCCAGGGCCTCGTCGAGCCTCACCTTGAATATCTCCAGGGATGGGGCCTCAACCACCTCCCTGGGCAACCTGTTGCAGTGCTCCACCACCCTCACAGTAAAGAACCTTCTCCTAATCTCCAATCTAAATCTGCTCCCCTCTAGCTTAAAGCCATTGCCCCTCGTCCTGTCACTACAGGCCTTTGTAAACAGGCTCTCCCCAGCCTTCCTGTAGGCTCCCCTCAGGTACTGGAGGGCTGCTATTAGGTCTCCCCGGAGCCTCCAAGCTCCTCCCGGAGCTCACCAAGTTCCCTGCAACTCCTGCTAGATGCCATCACTGCTGAGCTGTAGCTCTCTTTTCTGGGCAGCAGCTGTTTAAAAGACGAAGATTTTTCCTTCTGCGTGGCAGCTCTGACAGGGGTAAGCAGGACACAGACCCCTCTTGTGCTGCTGCTTTGTACACAAGAGACACAATCACCACCTGACGATTGTTCACTGATCTTCAGCCTCAAATGTACACAGATAGAGCACAAGGTAGTCTGGTGATGGAAAACCTAATGTGCCTGTCAATGTGAATGCAGGGAGCTTTACTCAAATAGCTATTTGGTAAATAGAGGGTGAAGGGGAGAAATTCAGCTTTACTGAGTCATCAGTGGAAGGGTGACAATGCCCCCTATCTACTCTTCATGGGCTGGGTTTTAGGATTAAGTCATGCAGCCCTGTGACTGTAAGCTTGGCATATAACATCCCAAGCATTCCGGAAAAAGGCTTTGCTTGAAGAAAGCCTTTCCTTTGCTATCAAACTGCCTGACCCAGTCTATAAACAAATAACAGAGAGACACAAAAAGAGTTAAAGCTGGAGGCAGAGATATGAACTAATTCACACAGCCAGCTCAGCTGAGAGACCACCCAATGCTAGTGGAACATTTTGGAACAGCTTTAGCAGTGGAAGAAGGTCAGGCAGTGAAAAATCTTACACAGATTGCACCATTAGATGGTTTGATCTCTGTTCCCCAAATAACAAAATAAACCAGCTTTGTTAATGAAGGCAGAGCCACCATCCTTGCCCTAAATACTATGAAGGCTTCTCCTAGCAACTACTTTTCCTCAGCAGTTCAGAGCCATGGAAAAGTCAGATCCCTACCAACAGCTCTATCATAATCAGACTCATTCCTCTTTGGTTTCAGGGAGGGAGGACATCGCCCTCACAGTTGAACAACAGCTACCAACCCAAGACTTCTTAGAACAAGGTTGCTGATATATATGCACAGGACACGCTGTTACCAAATCTAGAAAAGGTCAAGAATTAGCAAGTCCAGACAATTCTTATCAAGAAGGCATGTCCTCCAACAGATTGAACCTACATGAGAGGCTTTTCAGAACAGCTTGAGAAGAACAGACAACCTAGCTAGAAAATGTCCCAGGTCAGACAGGAAACCTGTGGTGATGTTTAGGTGCTGAAGTTCATATGGAGAAAACAAAATAACAAAATGAATATAAAAATAAAATACACATGCAATAGCAACACTGCATACACATATTGTGTAGTATTGTTACAGTACCTTAAAAGTATCAGGAGAAAAAAGATAGTTTGGTCAGGAAATAGATATTCTCCGTCCCCTCAAGGAATACAGATAGATATATATATATATACACACACACACACATACATATACACATATATAGATACATACACTCAGCCTCTTGGAAGAGATATGTTTGGTCTTCCACCCACTGGAAGAGAATGGGTGATCTCTTGCATTTGTCTCCTGACTTGTACTTGGGAAGCAAAAGAAAAAATAAAGAAACAACCCCCCAAAAAGATAATATGGACATTTAGATCAAAAACCCAAGAAGAATGCAGCTCCTGAATACAGTAATGAAAAATGCCCATTTCTAAAACTACAGCTTTACTAACAGATACAGACCAGGTATGAAAAGGTTAATCCTGCTCCATGGGGAGTATTGTTAAAGCATGTGGAGACAGTCAGCATTTCCTGGCTGCCATTTCCATCTTTATTATTGAATTACTTTCTTCAGAGCTATGGCCATTAGCAAAGGAAGATTAAGAAAGGCCTATTTTGACTCAAAAGTGGTGTGGTCTGGCATTTAAGCTGGGAACTGTGACTGCTGTGAAGCACTCTTCATTCTCAATGACTCACCACAAGAGCTTGGGGAAAACATGGAGACCAGCATGCTTGAATGCATCATTTGGCTTTGGGTAACCAGATATTAGCCCCAGATATTCTAATACAAAACTCTGCAGCACAGAATTCAGTCACTAGTACTCACCATCTCCAAACATTAAGCTCTGAATACCTCAAGTCTTGCATCAAAAACGCCTTCTGAGAAGTCTGTTCCTTGCTAACCATATCCCCTTCTGTAACTTACATGATACAAGACGCTTCTGCCTTGGAATAAATCCATGTGTCTTAGATTAATTCATTAGTGGCTGTGAGGCATCTGCAGGCCCTCCAGCTGCATGGGAAATTTTCCCAGTTCAGCATGTTCTCCATTCTATTATTTCAGAATCAAGAAAATGCTTGGATTACAGCATTTTATAAATTGATGAAAAAAAAAAGCCTGGAACTTACTTTTTCAGTCTTAAAAGCCAATAGAGACATTAATAAATTATCACTATTATTACAGTACTTCTGACACTCAGATTAGTTTTCTTGTCCCTTGTTACCTGCTACTATCTTTCTACCTCAGCCTAGTCACGCACAACCATCAGGTCTATTCCATGTCTCCAAATGATCTGCCTGTCGCTGTTTATGACCTAAATACCCTGATACAGACATCTTACAACAAAAATGAAAAAAGAAAGGGAACAGTCTGATAAAAAAAAAATATGTATGAGCAAAGAAAATGGTGATCAGAAAACAGATTGTTGGAAGAAATATCTTATGGATCAAATTGTATAGCCTCCTGGTATAGAAGGTAAGAACTGTTGCTTCCTCTTAGGGACATGACCTGCAACTCCCTAATTTTTATGAAGAACTTCTCCTCCTGTCTGACAAGAACCTTCTCACCTATTTGATAAAGAATGCAAACAAAGAGGAAGACATGCTGCTCAGATATCTTGGTTGGATGCTTGGAGAATGTCAGCTTGGTATTTCCCCATAGCAGGTTCAGATCCTCACCATCTTTCTCTCGAGGCTTTTCCTTTTCATGAAGACTAGCTCTGAATGTCTGCTGGAGTCAGAAGGCAAGCGTGACAGAGATGTTCCCTCTGTTAAGGAAAGGAAACTTCTAAAAGAAGAACTGCAAGAGTGGCTTCTAATAATAAAGCATACTCATAAGACTGGAAAGCAGCAGCAAGACCGAGCCTATTCCAGCTTTAAAACAAGATATTTAATCATTCTGAAAAAGTAATGGGAAAGGGCCACTTCCTGGGCAAACTGCTGTGGATGACGCATACCGAGACAAGACCTGGGGAAGATTATTCTTTAAACTTTCTGCTGTGTTCCTCTCTGAGCCCTAATTATCAGCTACTGCCAGAGAAGAGATACTAAGACGCACAAACCTTTGGTTTGATCCAGTATCAGTTCCTATAAGAACTGATATACTTGCCTAGGAAGGATGGGCTATTTTTTAATCTTGTTACTGTAGAGTGTTTAATGGTGACTACGATACAATAGTAAATGTACTGAAGGATGACTCGGCCACATTCCTGCCCTTAAACCGGACACAGAGAGAAAGGAGGAACATAATTAAGTGCTAGTGTGAACATGACATTTGCTAAAGAGGGATGTTGAGCGAAATATGGTCAGTGCACAGCTTTGAGGTTTCACTGAGACGCCATGCAGATGGTAATGTTAAAGATAACAAGAAGCTGTAAATAATGAACGAAAGGGGCCTCTCTCATGAGCAGAAGAGACAAGGTTTCCTTCAAGAAAACAGTGAAGAAAAGTGGGGGAGGCTTAATTATGTTAGGGGAAAGCTAAAGAACTGCTGCAGACTGGTATTAGCAGTTTCTAGAGACAGGCTGTCTTCATGGACTGGTGTAATAAAAAAGTTGAAAGCAATAAAAGAGGAAAGCAAAGTGGCTTCTTTGCCATCCCTTGCTGAATTGCCTTTAACCAACCAATTCGGTATCCCAGGCACTGCTCTGTTTAGCAGTATCCTGTACATAGTTGAAATTACTAAGCAATTACTAGACTACCAGGGCTTTGTAAAAACATGCTTTAATAACTGTATAAATGTTACTTCAGTGTAAGTTTTAATAAAGAGTTACTTTTGACCTTCAGGATCAATTTAAATCCCAGCACAAGCCAGGATGTGGCAAATACAGATTTCAATTTGATGCATGGCCCCGGGGGAGGCAGAAGGAAACGAGCTGCACTGGCACACCTGGCAAAGATGCCTTCCCATAGGAGCTGCTCAGAAGTACCTGCAAGTGAGCAGCAACCTCACTGTGAGTGCACTTATTTCTCCAGGGGTTTTCCCATACTTCTACCAGGGCTTTCCTCCTCCTCCCATATGCCACAATACACCTGTCTCTCCCATGTGTATCCTGTTCTATTCCTCTCAAGGTATGTAAAACAACCCACTGCTTTATAACTTCTTTCTCTGCAGTTATAAATGCTGAGTGTCAAAGCATTTGATCAGCATTGATCAGTGTCAAAGCTGAGCATATTAAAGACACTGACTCTCATACTGCATATAGACATGAACCACCACACTAAGCTAGTCCCAGTTCTACTTAATTCTGGAAAAAAGTAAAAAGGATGTTGAGGAAAATATGCCTCTTTATCTGGACAAGTTATATAACTATGACTGCAGTCAGGGTATATGAAAAACTTGCAGTATCATCCTGCTTCTCTCTCTGTAAGAACAACAATTAATTGTCTTCCCAGGGACAAAAAAAAGGCTAAGCTCCAAAATTGAAACAGAAAAAAGCAGGATCCAAACAAACAACATAGAGGCTTCAGAAATAAAGACAAAGGAAAAATACTGGGAAGTCTGTGCTTCAATACCACTTCAAACTACTCTATAGAGGTAACAAAGAGGAAAAAAGACAACAGCCAACTTCTAAAATAAATAAAAAAAGAAACCTTTGTGCTCAATTTCCATTTCCTATATCAGTCTCCAGCCAGAAAACTACAAGTTCCAACCTCTCGAGCTGCTAAGAGAAGCATTTGCAAGCACATGTTCCCTCTTCCTCCACACTCCCATAAGAGACTCTTAATTGCAATGTATGCAGGTGATGGAGCGTTTTCTGTACTCTTCTCCCTCAAATCCCATTTCAGCCATCCTCTGTTGAAAATAATTCCAATGTCTATTACAGCTCAGAGATTCTCCAAGTGCCACTGAAATGAAATGGACAAAATAAAGCCAGTGAATAGCACTGCCAACAGCAGGATTGGGAAGATATATCTATATCCTGTGAGAAGCGTGCCAGCAAATCACAGAGCTTCCCAGAACTACCCTGAAACCCATTAAGGCACTGATAAAGGTGTTGCTGTAGCAATACAGAGCTTGCTCTGAGACAGCTACACAAGTATGTCCTCGGTAGCCAGGGGTAATTTTCAATTCACGCTGAGCTCCATGCTGCTGAGGCTACACCTGACTTTGTAGAATAACTGAATAATTTAGGTTGCAAATAGCCTGTGGAGGTCATTGGGTCCAACCTCTAGCTCAAAGCAGGGCCAGCTTTGAAGTTGCATTACACTGGGGAGGGCCTTGTCTCCAGCTAATATTTTATAAAGTAGCCTAGACTTTGTGAGCTGTGGCTGTTACAGCGTAGTAGGACGTTAGATAGTTTTAACCTTACAACAGCTCTGCAGAGCTGGTGTGTTAGGCAGAGACCTGAAGCTGTTTTAGCACTGAAGTCATCTCCCCTAGTGCCAGCAAGAGAAGCTATCAGAGGGCTGTGCAACAGGTTACAAACCTCTTGCTGAGAACACCTAGTTCAAGACACTGTTCTTTTGAATGGAAAACTGGTTCTGCCGAAATCAAGTGCATTCCTCCTATTCACTGTAGGCAAGAGGATTCCAAACCCTGGTTTGGGGCTATAGTAAACACACATGGTGGGCAGCTGCAACCATTACTTAAGAGTTAATCCCTGTAATATCCTTTGTTAATCTAACTACAATGATCAAGTGGTACAGAACATATTCAACATACCCATAGGGTGCATGTTAGATTAACAGGATTACCTGCTGATGATGGTAATACTACACTGTATTTATTCAGCACTTCTCTGAAGAACAGAAGGTACTTTTTAAAGGTGGGTAAATATTTGTTAATCCCAGAGAGGAAAATGTAAGTGCAAAGAGGTTAAGTAATAACGCCAGTTCCACACAGTGAACCAGTAGCAATATCCCTAGATGCCTGCTCTAACACAGCATTTCTTAAGCCAGCAGTTGATATGACCTGCTCGTAAAGTCTTAACAATTGCAGCCCATCATAGTCTCTTATGCTAACAGTTTGCTTATCAAGCAATGTTTCTATTCCTAGTTAAGTCTCCATTTTCACTACTTGCTTTTTGCTAACTATAGAAAATATATTTGGGGAGCAAGCACATAGGTTATGATGGTAAACTTGGAAAAGGTACTGTAGCACATTGAAGACACTGTGATATGGAATAGTTACATGCAAGCATTCTGAACCGTATCTTTTATAGCCTATGTTCGTCACAAATGATTGTTTTCCATTCCTTGTGTGCAAACATTAGATGCATTTAAAGCACTCTGATAAAATAATGAACTTGAAGAACAAAGAATTCTTACACCCACACACCTTAAAAGATCCTTTATGGCCATAACCAGTTCATGCAATTCCTGTCTTTAGACATTCTCTTCTAATGTTCTTAAGGTCATTTGTACCACTGGAAACCTGTGAACCCTGAACATACACTCTACTGCTTATTAGCTCATTAGTGCCTCACACTAGCATTCACCCACAGTAGCTTTTGGGGAAAAAAAAGATAATAATTCGATGCCTACCTAATTTGGGCAACAATATGTAAACCCCAGAGTAGCACGGACATCATCCCACCTTATGTTTCTATCTAGTTCAGCATTTACTCTAAAGGAAAGGGTGGAACGTAGGTCAATAATCAGGGACCTCTACAGCAAATGAGGAAGATCAGACATCTCTGAGGGATAGTTTGTCCCACTTATTCTAGACACCTATTTTAGTATGAATCCCCTTCTGGAGATGCTTCTCTTAGTTCCCTGCAGAGTAAGCCTAGACAACGAGATGCCTGCTGGTGGATGAAGTTCATTAAAAGCATATTTTTTGTATTGGCAGTCTGTGACCTACATGTTATACAAAGTGAGACACATTCTACCTCTGCTGCAACCAAAGGCATAATGCTAATCATCTCAGCAGTGTGAGTCAGGGAAACTAACACCTGACATACAATCATGCCTTCTGAAATTCAAAGTCCTCCAATCATCAGCTGATTTTTTTTTCCAACATTGCATTTACAAAATCCTTTTCAGCTTTGCCAATTATTTCAATCACCTAAAATACTTTTGTACTTGCTTTTGAAACAAATCCATCTCCAGCCATCCCAAGGTAGACATACAGGTTTTAAGTTACTCCTCATTGTTTACATGTCCAAATTTCTTGGACAATAGAGACTGCCTGGAGTAATTTGGCTGTATCTCTTATATTCTCATTAGAAAACCGCAGCTGTAAATTTTATTCTGTGATAAATTATGCACAGGAAATAAGAGGAAGAAGCAGCACTAGAAACATATGCTACAGCACAAGTTCCTCTGCAATGGAAACTGGAAAATGTCATGTCCATTTTTTGGGCAATCGCAGTTAGGTAATTATGCTACTTAGGGCATTAGATACCGGGAAGCAAGAAAAGTTCAATTTTGCCTTCTTATGTTTATTAGAAGAGAAGAGAGACAAGACAGATTGCTTCTTATGAACCTCTTATGAAAAGACGAGGTTGAAATATGATCTCTCAAAAAAATTAGTGGATGAAATTCCTGGTTTCACTGGAGTCAGGAATTTGCTTTAGAGCTACCTTTTTTTTTTTTTTTTAATTTTAGGCACAAACCTGTATTGCCAAAGCCTAGGGTTTGGAGAACAGCCATTAGTCTCCGACAACTGTGAAGAGAGATGGTTAGGGAAAAGACACTATTAAGTTTCATTTACATGTAGTTGACTTGGGGATCTTTACAGAGAGGAGTAGGAAAGTAGGAAGTGCTTTACAGCGATAAATACAGTGAGACATATCATAATTACCAGTGCTGGTATCAATGCCCAGCTATACTGCAGGCTTCAGCCTGGAATTCAGTTGCTACCCCAGTGGCCTTATAATTGTTCAGTGCTCCCCTCCACTGGGCTGCCTGGTAGAGCAGAGGACCAGGCAGGAGAGCTGAGACTGAATGAGCATCAGTAACAATTTGTAACTTGCACCTGTCTCTATTTTTTAAGAGATACTGTTGCATTTGCTATCTCTAATTAAGCTGCAGAGAAATCAACAATGCCCATTTCCAGTTTCTGGACTGAGAGCACAGGGAAGGTGAGAGCCAGTTTGAAGGCACAGGTGTGTCAGCTGCTTTGATTTTGCATTGAATATATTTTACTCAAAATCTCTACTTTCGCATATTATTTCTTGCATTGTCCCTTTACTGGAAACATATGACTCAATTCCAATTTAATATTAAATATCTCCTGGGAAAAATTCTTTGCAGCTGCTTCACAATCATGCTTTTTCCCCTCTTGACATTAAGGAGCATAAACACTTATTAAATTTTAAAAGGAAAAGGAAATTTGAAGATTAAAATAATATTTAATTAGCAGCTATAACACTCACCATCTTTCAGGTGCGCAACACAAAGCAATTCATAAGAATGATTATTGTTAACCCCATCTTACAGAGAAATGAGGTGAATTAAATTATCTGCCTAATGACACACTTAATGTTAGATTCCAAATCTCGCTGCTGGTTCTGTGCTATCCCAACTAGGTCACATCTAGCAAGATGCAATTTTTAAAAATTCCCAGTTCTATATTCACCAGTACCTGGGATCTTAACCTTTCACTCGCTCTTAGCTATACCGAAGCCGGTAGCATTACTTTAGCTTTGTTAACATTGTATCAGCACAACATGCAAAATTTAAAATAAATAAATAAAGAAAAGACTTATTTCTCAGTTGACCCTTGACATGAAAAGATATTTTCCTACTGGAAACAGAGTTACTACACTATCAGGTAAAACAAACAACGTTCTCTGCTAAATATCCACGGCTCCAGTTCAAGGGAGAGTTGGTCAGTGGCAGAGAGAAGAACTAGAGTCAAGAAAACCAGTGCTCTCTGTGGGGAGTGGAAGGATTTGCACTGCATCAAGTAAGAGTCAAGCACATACAACCTACCCATCAAGATCACTCTTGAGCACTTTCTTCACATCTAAGTCAAAAGGCTAAACCTCTTTTTAAGTGAATACACATTCAAGAGCAACCAAAGTCCTTGTCCAAATTGCACATACTCGTAACTCACAACAATCACTACTTCTCTCCATGCTTTGTCACAAACTACATTAAATGACTGAGGTTGAAAGCGTCCCAAATACTTTCAAGAGAAAACACATGGGGTTTTGAAAAATCAAAAACAGCACTGTGAATTTTGTCCAAACGATCCTAGAAAAGTAAGTAGCAAGCTAGTTCAATACTTGAAAAATTTCTGTCACCTAGTCTAGCATTCACTCACCT
The DNA here is from genome assembly GCA_033628505.1 of Tringa tobata. NCBI lineage: Eukaryota > Metazoa > Chordata > Aves > Charadriiformes > Scolopacidae > Tringa > Tringa tobata. The sequence continues at coordinate 4,114,100 of JAHREE010000130.1, read as the reverse complement.
GACACCTACACATGCCCGGGAGCTTAAGTTGCTGAAATTTCTTGTTAGATCCACAAGAGAAAGGTGTAACTTTTCTCCAAAGAGAAGCAGCTCAATCACAAGACAAATTTGTTTAATAGAAACAGGAGGAAGCACTTGTAATAAACTTAAAGATCCTCTCTGGCACTGGCAGGGAATGGTGTAAAGGCTAACTGGTCTTTGGCAAATCCAGGCTTTGTTATTTCAATGATGAAAGAGTCTGGACATTATTAAGTAGCAAAATATGAATAACTGTTGTACTTTCAGTTTGTTCTGAGGCTTTTGGATGTAAAGCCAATTAACAAAGAACAATTTTCCTCAGTTCATTAAGTAATCTTGCTTAAATTTCACTGTGTAGCTTCACCTAACTTTCAGTGGCTCCTTTTGTACATGGGTAGTAATATCAACAAAACATTCCTGCTGTGCTGGTGGTCTCTAAGACTTCATTAAATTATATATATCAAGATAATATTCATTTGCATTCTTGTATTAAAGAACGATATCCTGAACCCTTTGAATTATTAACTGATATTGTACTAATTCCTGTAGGGAAAGGGCTTTTTTTCATCCAAAACAGGCCTTCTCCATCTCGAACAGCCAAGAAAAAACAAAATCAGCACATATTTACTAACCACACTTTATGTCTAACATTTGTTCACGGTTATTCTTTAAAGGTTATTGCATCACTCTATCTATAAATACCTGTTTAACTTTAGAATTAATCTGGAAAATTGAATATCGAATCCCCTAGCAATACTTAACATCCAATTAAATAACTAAATCATTAAATATTAAATTAATAATCAATTAAAATTTAATAGTTGGTCCTGATTTATCATCCTAAAAGTCCTCTCACAATTTCCTGTTTCTACAGTTGTGATAGCAAATCTACATCCTACTAACTCATAGCTAGCAAAAGAAAAGCAGATTAGTCCACACTGCAGAGTATGTATGGCAGTGGAAAAGATTAAGTTCAGCATTTCGTATGGAATTTTTCCATCAGCAAGTAAACAACTGCATAGCATTGTAACGTACTTAGTTTCAAAACACATGCTTCCTGTAGCTTTAGACAGGGAGATAATATTAACTAATGTAAGACATAAATTATTTTATTTTAACTTATGGTAAAGCGACCTATCTCAAGACATACTGGAGAAATGAAACTGTTCAGTATCTTCCAAAGCCCTGTTTCTAGTCAGTATGGCTGGTATTTTTGTAGTCTGACCACAAGCACTTTCAACTTTAATTACACATCCTTACACCTTCATCATTAATCATTAGAAGATAAAGCACTTCATATTATTTTTCTGTGCTCGGAGAGCCTCCAATGGGGCTTTGATTGAGAACTGAGACCTTTAAATGTTACTACAGTAGAGATTTTAAAAAACAGTATCCATAAGATCTTGCATCGACCATTGTTTCTTGTAACTGCACACAAACTTGTAGGTGTATCTTGGGTATGTAGGAGGAGAGCCCTGAAAAATAATCTGCGCCCACTTAGCACAGAAAACATCTTCCAAGAACACAGTGCTACGACAGTTAATGTTATTGCTAAATTCAAATCTCTCTTCAACTAAAGTCTCTTCTGCTTTTCTCCTAGTGATATTGCATACAAGGAACAGTACTGTTATTTACTTAATGGTGGCTGAAAGGAAGAATTTATTCAAGTGTGTTTTGAAGTTACTGTTTAAAGAGCACCTGTTTGCAGAGATTACTCCTTTCTCAAACAGGAGCTAAAGGCTTACCTATTAGCAGTTCAACCCAGTAGGTAGACCCGGCTGTAAAAAAAATCTGTTCAGGACAGAAGAACAGGCAGAAGAACAAGTTGAAATCTGCTGGTTTGCAGTTTAATCAGCTCTGCATACTTACAGCACTGGTTTGTTTTGCAGGTATTTTGAATGGCATTTTGTTCTTGAGATATATCTTGTATCTTGAGATACAAGTGGCCTCTGCACCACTATCATAGTGGGAGTTTGTTTGAAAGCTATTTCTGAACATTTTGATATTTCTATTGATGCACTGTGTGCATATATACACACAATTTTTCTACTAGGCATTAGTTTTGGCGTAGACTATTGTGAGTGATGATAAAGTAATCAGGTAAGAAAAACAAAAGTATTTATTTTTCTGTATTGTATGGTTAAAATCCTGAGAAATCCACTCTAAAGTTATGGAACAAATTCAGAGATGTCTATAGTCACAATTTAAAATTTTATATCTTTGTCTTTTTGACCCATGACTTCACTGGTTACCCAAATTTATAACTTTTAAAGCAGCTAGATATTTTAAGAAGTATATTTGGTCCTGATCTAACTTCTTCAAGAAATTAAGAATCCTAGGAATGTGAAGCAAGTAGCTAATTCTCTTCCTTGCTTAAAAATAAACCCAAAAATCTTAAGCTATCTGGCTTCAACTTCTAGCCCCTGAGTTTTGAATACCTCTGCTCTTTCAGCACTGAAAGCTTGGTTGCACCATGAATCCGTGATTTTTGACCATGTTCCTGTCAACTTGTATTCTGTCTGCTTCACTATTTTATCTTCTGGTCTCTGTTAAATTGTTTTACTTTACATACATTCAGAATATTGCATTTTGATCATACGACTCAGCATCATTTCCTATATAAGTTCATTTTCAAGGTCATTCATGGACTATGTCACTGTAGCTATCACCCTGTACTTGCTCTCTTACTCTCGGCCCTGTAAGCCAAAGCCTACGCAAACACATTAAATTGTAAAACACCTCTCATCAATCTTCAAGTTACTATTTGCATGTGGGAGTTGCTCATTCACAAAACCCACATTGTTGTCTTTCAAATCTCTCCTTTATCCTGGTACAGATGAAAAAAAAAAATTACCATTAGGCAACTGGAGTGCTACCAACAGTTTGATCTATTGTATCAGCTAATATTGATTCCTTATTGCACAACACCACTCTTCCTATATGTATTAAACAGCTACCCTTTCAGGCAAAGGGTTGTGTATGCATAAAAACTAAGGGCTTTAAGAAATTAGGGTTTACAACACCTATATTGTACGATGTATATGTTGTACAGCTGCTGTTACAAGAGCCTAATACCTGCAATGAAACAAGCGATTTGGTAGTTTCAAATAGAGCTTGCTTTATAAAATATCTTATCATATATTCCATTTTGTAAGACTTGTCTATATATTAAATATTTAAATCTGAGAAGTAAACATACCTGTTTTTCCTTTCAGTGCCTGCTAACGAGCATTTCCTCAGGCTACATGCAGCTGCTAATATGTTAGACTCATCTTCTATTATTCACTTTTGTTTGTTTGTCTTCCCTGGCTGGAAATGCTACATATTGCTAGGTTCATCATGTTGCTAGGAATCACTCAAGAGGCCCTGAAGTTGCCAAAGAATTTGGGCTGCCTGATCTCCACGGTGTGAAGTACACAACTCCCTCATCATGGCACACAAGGAATTTTTTGTGCCTTTTGATTTCAGACGTGAACGTGTTTGTTCGAACGTAGCAGTAGACAAGTGGTCGGTGGACAGTCTTGAAGCAAATCAGTGGGAAAACCTTTAAAAATGCATTTAACTCAAGTTTGGGACTGGCGGCTTTGAGAAAATGGCGGACGAGACCCGTACCTGGCAGCAGCATCACACCTGCAGCAAAGCCCCTGCTGCTGTGAGGCTTTTGGAGCTCAGACATCTCTCGTGATGGGAGGCACCCCAGTGAAAGCATAAGCCGAGCACCACCGTTTTCCAGTAAACTGGCAACTCAACAGCTTCTTAGCCTTTGGTACTTTGTTCATTTTTGGTCATCCTCCTCCCACATCCTCTCTTAGGAAAGCCTTGTTGTAGACGATGAGTCTGCATGTCTTCCTAAGTCACTGCAGAATACGATCAGCAAGCTCATTACGATATTCTCAGTTTAACTAATTGGTTCTCTTATGATCTTGGCAACAGTCTTTCATAAGAGCACGTAGGCCTCGCATGAAAGGAATACAAGATCTGAGGTGAGAGAAGACATTGGCCAGTAGATACAACTACATAACCCACCTCAACTACAGCTAGAACTTCTCTAAAGCCTGCCATCCTCCCAAGGAACCTCTAGCGTATGTTGTTTTTTCCTTTTGAACGTCCTCTGCCTCACAGAAACCCGCCACTCCCAGCCGCCCTCAGCCACCAAGGCGGCCCAACAAGATGGCGGCCGCCCCGCTGCTGCCGCGCTACCGAACCCCAACTGCGCAGGCGCCGACGCGGCCCCCGAGCAGGTGCCGGGCCCTTCCCCATCTGCGCCTGCGCAGCAGGCTGCCCGCAGCGCCCCCGCAGGTGCACCGCGCCGGTCTGCGCTTGCGCAGAAGCGGCCCGCAGGTGCCCCCTCCCCCTGTGCTATATCTGAGTACGCCGCGAACCGCACGTATAAGGGACCGCCTCACGCCTCTTGCCTCCCCTAGATCCCTCCGCTGACCCCAAAGGCGGCCTTTATAGCTTAAGGCTCAGCTCGCCTGAGGCAGAAACATGAGCCTAAAGGTACACAGCGGTGTGAAACGTGTTGATTTTCCATTGGGCCTCGTCTTTGGGCTCTTCGTGGCCGTGGGCGGGCTGGTGGACTCCTTGACGCGAAGCTTTGCGGAGGGATACCTATTTTTTTTCCGCCATCTGCTGAGCAACGGTTTCGAGGCGTGGCCAGCGGGACGGACACCGCCCCTCTGGGCCAATCGCAGCGGGAGGCTGGCCCCTATCCCCACCCCCCTGGCTGGGGAGAGCCAATGGGAGCGAGGGACGGGGCGGCGGGGGCCGTCCGCGGGCCGGGGCTCGGGGCGGGCGCGCGGGTGAGGGGGTGTGTGCGCGAGCGCGGG
>JAHREE010000130.1:4042508-4108961 GCA_033628505.1 Tringa tobata | reverse complement strand
TGGGAGGGAAGGAAGGAAGGAGGGAGGGAGGGGGAAGGACGGGGAGAGGAAGGAGGAAGCGGCGCCGCTCCCGCCCGCCTTGGCCCCCGCGGCTCCCTGTGAGGAAAGGCGGGCGGGGGGCGAGCCCGCCGGCGGGGCTGGGAGCGCGGCCTGCCAGCCGACCGCCGCCTCGCTTTGTTGCTTTATTATTGTTTTGTTTTGTTTCTTTCTCCCCTCTTTCCGTCGGTTTCCTCCCTGGAGGCCTCCCGATGAGTTAAAATGGTGCTGAGGCTCGAGGGGAGCTGGTCGCTGCTGGTGGGGAAAAGGTTCCTCAGCCTGTCGGAGGAAGAGGACAGGCCGTGGGACACCAGCCGCATCTTGGAATGGCCCTGGAAGTCTGGCAGGATCCGAGCGGTTTCACACACGGACATATCCAAACAAGACTTGAAGGTAACTGGGGGCTCTCAAAGAGACCTTCTGAAACGAGAATGCTTAACCTGTGGGCTAGAAACTTCGTGTGCGTGCATGCGTGTGGGTGTGTATACACACACATATATATGCTGTTGTTGGGGGAGAGGCCTTGGTCAACTCATCTGCATAATATGCTTGAAAGCATGTTCTCCTCTGGGTAGAGCCCCCAGTGTGCTTGTTTTAATGCCAGAAATTACCTCCAATCAATTATAAATGTGCTTTCTTCCACCGGCATTTTGAAAACTTCAGGTTTTTATTGCACCCACTGTGCCTAGGTTTTATTTCTGTGTATTTCCTGAGTGCAATTTAAGATGATGTCAGTTGTAAACGACTTTTTTCTTCCATAGGTCGTAGTTACTTATGAAACAAAAACACTCCTGTGTTGATGGGATTGATGACTTTTCTTTCTTGATCTTTGAAGTAGCTGGTAATGAACAAGTAATTCTACTGTCTTGAAAGATGTACCAAATACACGTGTGGTGTTGGAGGGTTCTCAGACTCTTCTTGCATGGTGGCCACTCCTTAATGATTACCAACAGGATTTCTAAACACGTAATCAATTATTGCAAGCTTAGCGTAACTTGTTAACTATATAGTTTCAGTGGAAGTCAAGTTATTGTCACAGTTTGACTGTGAAGCTCTTAAGGGGACTGTTTGGCAACTGTAGTCAGTAAAACTATTCAACCATGTCTGAGTAATTACTGTAGCATATGAAGTACTTGCGAAGGACAAAACTCCATTATAGTAACGGCATCTTGTTACATAGTTCGCTTACTTGTTTCTACAAGGGGCTTTGGTGGAAGGCTCTTCTATGACAGCAAGAACAGTACTACTTTTCAATTAAAACGGTTTACTTGCCTTTTTTTCGCCTTTTTTTAATGGCAAGAACTTTGTGACCTCAGATTAACTGAAGAAGTACCTGCTTCTTGTCAAACAAGAAGAAATCGTATGCGTTTGTAACTCTTTCTTGCAAGTGCAAACTTTGGGATTTGTTATGAAGAGTCGTGAGTTGTAAGAGGCCGAGCTTGTTGTGGATCTGCGGCAGGGGTGGAGCTTTCTCCATCTTTGGCCAGCGGGGCTGTCCCCATGCCATACTTGGAGAGAGGAGGAGGATGTTGCTGCTGCAGAAAGCTCTTCTTAAGGGCCTTCTTGGGACTTAAAAGGAGAAGGAGCAGGTGCTGTTGGGGACTTTGTGAGCCTTTTAACTGGTTACGGTTCTGCCAGAAGTGATTGACTTAATGCATTCTCCAGTGAAAGTATTAAGGAAGCTGCAAAGTAGACAATTGAAGCACAGAGAGCTTTTGTACCAAAACACATGGCAGCTCTGTGGAAGACTAATGTATAGTTAGACCCAAAATAGTAATGGATTGCAGGGGGGAAGTCTCTAAAGGAGTAGAAATATTTAATCTTTTTATATTGTGTCAGGAGCAAGCTACAAAATAGAAGGGCTGTCAACTACTTTTGAAAGCATTTTCTCACTTGTATGTTCCTGTGTGGTATTCACGCTATAGACAAAACAAGCCCTTCTGGTTCTAGTACTTGTGTTATTTGCTTATCTCTTTCACTGTTTCCATGAACTTCAAAATGACTAAATTCATTTCTGCACCCATTAGTTTTATGACGCCTGTTTGTGGTAATGCTGTTTTGTGTGCAGGCTCTTACTTGCCTTTCCCCTTAGAGGGAAGCTAAACACAAGGGAATGTTTCTACGATTCAGTCAACTGAGATTTCTGTGCTGTTAGTTATATGTATTTAGACTGAATCACTATATTTTATGGGAAGAGGGAGTGATTTTTCTGAGTAGTGTACTCTATTGAGATATTCCAATTTCTGTACTTGGGCAAAGTCATATTTGTGGTCTTTCCCAACCCTTTGCTGATCTTCCCATGTTGCCTATGAAAGAAGGCTAATGCCGTCCCAAAGAAATTGGTCAAGCCACCACTGTGGTGTTTTTGGTGTGAAGTGACAACTGCTTTCCTCTCAAAGTTTGTATAGATGCTTCAGAGACTTGTAATGATAGATACCAGATAAAAGCAGGCAGCAAATGACCTTCTTCCCGTTACATAATTTGATCACCTTTACTGGCTTACTGTCATTTGTGAAGTCAATAAATGTACTAAAGTTATTCTTTGGGACTCTTAAAATATTTCTGGAAAAACAGGTTGCTTTTTCAAATACTCTAGTTTAGGGTTTGTGGAAAATCCATATGCCACTACTGTATACAGTCCTTTAGAGTTTTAGGGGGCTTTTCATGTGTGTGTTTCCTTGATTGTAAACGCTGGTGGCAGAGTTAACACATTTAACTTTCCTTGAGCAGCGGAAGACTTTCTTGAGATGGGAAGGTTGTAAGAATATTAATGTTCTATGTGACAGTAATGATGACAAACCAGTTAACATTGACTATCACTTATAAAATACTAGGTCAGTTTGGGATGATTTAGTGATTGCTTGATTGTGTGAGAGAAAGGCAGTAATCACATTTGCATTATAAGTACTTTTTTTTTTTGAGGAAATTGAGGTTTGTTTATTCTTTTTCATGTTGTATGTGTCTGAATTTTGTGATTAGTCACTCCTTCACTTTATTTCCTTTTTGCAGATTTGTGTAGAATTTGATGATGAATCATGGGAAAAGAGAAGATGGATGGAAGTCTACAGCCATAAAATAAAAGCATTCCTGGTGGAGCAAAAGCTAGTACTGGCTGAAAGAAAGTATCAGTCTGGTTCTTTGTCTCCTGTCCAGTGGCCTGCAATGGCAAGTATACACTTGGCCTAAATCATGTTGTTTCTGCAGTTCCATGTTCTAAGAACGGTGTTGTTATAAGTGTCAATTTTGCAAGTACAGCTTCACTCCTCTTATATGTGATCTGAAGGGAAACTAAATCTCTTTGTACAGCTAGAGCTAGGCAGGGCTTGTAAGCATTTGAAGTTGATATATTGCACCTGGAGAGACAGGGGGTTTTTTTATGATTTTGCTTTCCTCTCAAACCACTGTTCCGTACAGTGTTATTCCCTTTCTCTTAAGTCTCATGTTTCTTCCTTCTTTCATGAAATTGCAGCTAAGAACATATAGAAAAAGGGTAAATAATAGGTTTCTAAGGACAGCCTGTATTTTTATCTTACTTTACTCTGCCTCAAGTACTGTTAATTCTTCAGTGATCCTTTATCTGAGACAAAAATAATTTGTATGACTCCTATGTGATGGCAGCTTGGCACAGATAATTTGTGATATCTGGATTTTGTGCATATAAAAACCTGAGCTATGCTGTACAAACCAGAGAACCAGGCTTTCTGTAACTGTCATGGATGGCTGGCTAGGCAAATTAGCCAATAGAGGTGAACAGGGAACACTTCTTAATGCATTCAGCTAGTATAGTTTTACTAGACTACTTTGGATGTTGCTACTCTTAAAAATAGCTGTGAAATAAATGAAGATGTAAACTTGCTGGACATTAATTACGCTGAAGTTGTAGTCCATATTTAATACTCTTTAACTTCTCTAGGTATAAAGTATACAGTGTAATTCATATTGCTGCATTTTAGCTGAGGTTTTTCTTAAGCAAAGCTAATCTAAGCAGATATTTATTGGAAGTTGGGGCAAATAGGACAGGAGGGGAAGTAGAAAGATGAATCCTTAATTTTATTTCCTGACCTGTGTGTTAATATTAGCAGTAGTAATATCAGCACTTCTACTGGGAGATTCTGCTGATACAATGTTCTGAAAACCTGCTTATTGAAAATTAACTGTTGTCCCTTTCTAAGTGTCTGAACAGTTCTTACTGGATACTTACTTTGCACATAAAGCTTTGTTCATGATACGTTTGAAGTGTCAGTTCATGGAACTTTGACCAAGAAGGCTTTTTCCTGCCCTTCCCACCACTCAAGGCTGGAAAGAAGGGACTAAAAAAAGGGATGGGTGCATTAATTTATTTAAATCTTGATTGCAACTTACTGATTCAAGTATATGTGAGAGTGTGTTTCTGACAAATGGAATAGCTTTGCAGAACTCTTGTGGTGCCTTGTCACTCCTGTTTCTCTTGTGATACTGCTCCTTTGTTAATGCTGTCCAAACTGAAGTGAAAACAACGAAGGGGAAGAAAGACTTGGTTTGCTTTATTAGTCCTACAGAAACCCAAATGCATACTCTCTCAGAATGGTTTTCCTTTTTTTCTTGTAAATGGGGCACAAATGTGCATTTCACATAAGGAGTTATTCTTGCCACTCCTGTTGTTCCAGGATCTTCATACTCTGAGCTGTTACTGCAGGACTAGACAAAATTTAGCCTTGAAAATATTAGGAAGACTTCAGAAGCTTTTAAAGGAAACTTGTTTCTTGTCTGTTCTTAAAGTCTTTAGTAGACCTGAACACAACTTTGTCATTCTGCTGCAGCAGTATAACAAATATGAGGCTATCCAAGTCGTCATACACACCTAAACTAAGGCTTTGGTATACTGTTTGTGTAGCGTGAGCTTTGAGAACTTTAATGTAAGCCATGCAGCAGACCTTCATTGAGGGGTCTAGAGAACAAGTCATATGAGGAGCAGCTGAAGGAACTGGGGTTGTTTAGCCTGGAGAAAAGGAGGCTGAGCGGGAGATCTTATGATTCTCTACAACTACCTGAAATGAGGTTGTAGCAAGGTGGGGGTCAGTCTCTTCTCCCAAGTAACAGACAGCAGGACAAGAGGAAATGGCGTCAAGTTGCACCAGGGGAGGTTTAGGAGCAATATTAGGAGAAATTTCTTCACTGAAAGGGTGATCAAACATTGGAACAGGCGGCCCAGGGAAGTTGCCATCCCTGGAGGTATTTGAAAGATGCATAGACATAGTGCCAAGGGACATGGTTTAGTGGTAGCTTGGCAGTACTAGGTTAATGGTTGATCTTGATGATCTTAAAGATCTCCTCCAACCAAAACAATTCTATGATTTGCTAGTTATTCCACTAGACTACCAGAAGGAAAGTTTTTCATTAACATATCCACAATTAGAACTTTTAATATTAGTAAATTCTTCATGTTGAGATGAATGATTGATTGGTAATGACAGCCACCTGAATGGAATTCCTGACTGGTTCTAATAAGTGAAATTAATTTCAAGTATAGTCCGTTAACTCCTCTATTAGGCATGTATTAGAAGTTTTACTAGAAACTTGCTTTGTTTGAAGTGTTGCATGTAGATGTGGTATCTTAACAGAGAAATAGATGCAAAACTAAAATATTTTTTTAAATGCAAATGAGGACTGATGAGATCTTACTCTGTTTCTAAGAAAATGTTTATCACTTTTCTAGACTTACAAATCGTTAGTGGACAAAGCTGGCTTGGGATCAATGGTTTCAGTACGCTATCTCGGTGAAGAGAGATGTGTTTTTCTTTCTAAAGACCTTTTGACACCCATTCAGGTAACCTTGTATGGCATTATAAAGATGGAATAGAAATCTTTTGTCTTGATATTTTAGATATGTCAAGCTAATATATTCTAAATGAGAACTTAAAGTTGGAGAAACTTAGAGCGGGTATGTATTGTCATAACTCATAAATACCAGTTCTGAATGTAATGTGTGTATTGATTAAAAACCTCCTGAAGCTAATCCAGGACATGGTCACTTAAGAGAACTGCATGAAGGAGTGTGCTAGGACAGTTATTTAGCTCAGGTGACAGCAGTTGTGTCATGTTGATTGTGGGGATAATCTGAAATAGTTTCCCTTTGTTCTTTTGAACAGGAGCGTCATTACTATGAAAGGAGTTGCAGGGTTGTGTGGAGTAAATCTCGCTAGTTAATAGAAATGCATCACTTCTAATCCTAAACAAACGAGGAACTGGGCAGGATATAAATGAGACAGGTGAATTGTAGTCCCTTTATTGAGCACCAAGAGGAAAGTTTGTTAGTGAAAACTAGGTAGAGATGGATTGAAACGATTGCCCCATGTGACTGGCTGGTCAGGCATTTTGAAGAATAGTATCTGCTAATGATAAAGGATTTAACCTTTTCAAGAAACTACTCTCAAGACCTCTAAATGGTTTGAATAAAATTAGTGATAGATGTCCCATGTTGCCATGTTAAGGCTGCTAGTAGTGCCATCATTAGTGTTCTATTTTGACTTGTTAATAATCAGCAAATAGACAGCTCCTCTTGAGAAACTAACAAAAGAATCACTTAAAGCTAAATTTGAATTGTAGATTGCTGTCTTGCCTGCACTGTCTCAACAACAGAGTAAAGATTTCTTTATGTAGAAGCCTTATCTGGGTACTGTAATGGATAAGATTACTTTTCTGACTTCCTGAATAACTGTTTCTTGTCTACTAGCTCTTCAGCCTTCTGCTGCTTACAAATACTAGAGCAGTGCCAAAAAAAAAAACCCAAAACCCAAAAAAACCCAAACAAAAAAACCACCACCAAACCCGCTTTTATTAGCACTCCAAGCCATTGGTAAAAACTTGCTCTTAACTTTTCATTTCAGAATCAATTCTAAATGTTGTCAAGCAGCTTGTTTTAGATAACAATTAGAGGACACACACCCCACCACCCCAAAATATAAATACATGGTGCTGAATAACTGTGAATGATTTAGAAGCAGGTGACTCTCTTTTCATGCATAGGAACACTTTATAATGGTGCCTTGAGATAGACTGGATCCTGGTATTATCATAAACAGAAACAGAGAACTTAAAAATGTTTGCATTTACATCTTCTTAGGACTATTTATATGTTGCTGCTTCTGAGAACTTAAAATCCTAAATTAAAAAATGGGTGGTTCAATTAAACTTAGTGCTCATTAGCAATGTAGTGAAACAAAGTCAGATTGTTGTCAGAACAGTATTAAAGTGGACCTGGAGAGCTCACTTTAGTCTGGCTTGCAGATAATTGATCCAGATTAGTATCAAGGAAATGATGTCTGCCTCAATAAATACAATATCCTCAGACCTGAAAGAACAGAATAATGAGAAACTTGTTGGACTTGTATGAATTTCTGCTCTCTTGTTTCTAGATATTATGGGATTTTGTTAATCAAAAACATTATTCTTCATACCAACTTTTTTTTTTTTTCCCTAAATAGGATATGGACAGTTCCAAGCTTTCTCTTAAGGATGATCAAAATGTTAATGAAGAAATTCAGGCCTTGGTAAAGAAACACCTAGATGAAACACGCTTGGTACAAGGTATAAGCCTACTCTGGTGGAAAACTCTGGCAATAAATACTCAAGTTACAAGAGAAATCTTAACAGTGATGGTGTAAATTACAGTAATCTGTTTCAGGCATATAAGCTTTTTTAAAATACTGATTCCACTTACTTTCACAGCAATGAATGCAAAATATGAAGGATTATAGAGATTTAAGTTTTAGATATTTCCTTTGTAAGAGTTGAGTACGTAATTTAGGCATATATGGCCTGGCACTTGTGAAAGAGATATTAAATCTGTAGTAATTATCATTGAAATTATTTGGAGTTGTTTATTGTTTCAGGTAGCTTGATTATTTTTTTTCCAGTCTGCTGCTTGTTTATAAAAATTTCCAAAGTTTTATAGAGAGACTACTTTTTTAGTCAACTTAAAATTGTTATTTTTAGATTTACTGGATTCAACTTCCTAATTACTGGGTTCATACAAGCATATTTGTAGGTGTATGCTTGCATGTGCAAGAAATGCCTAACATTAATGGAAAGGTAAATACTGCAACTTGAGTTGTCACTTCCAGTACTGTAAAGAGGAAAACTTCACATCTAGTCATTGAATCTTCATTTCCGTGTCTACTGATCTGCCTTTCTGTCTGAAATCTGGAGATCAGTCTGGACTCTGCTACATGTCTGAACCTCCAAAAAACTTAATTGAACTATTCCAGGAAGGAAGTAGCTGGAACATACTTTTATTGTGGGGTGGTTTTTTTCCTCCTCAGCTATGTGGAAGTTTGTAACTGTGATGATCTTCATGCTCCCTTTTTCTTAAGCTCTCTTTATTGTTTTTTCCAATTTATAAGGTGGAAAAAATATCATTGGTTCAAAAATCAGAATTTATAGCCTGGATCCATCTACTCAGTGGTTCACAGCAGTTGTTGTCAATGGTAATCCAGCTACAAGAACTCTAGAGGTCAACTGTCAGGAGGTAAGAACCAGTTGCTGCAGTTTACAACCAGAGATGGGCAATGGGGGAGAACTTGTATTTATATCCCCACGAGCACCATTTTTAATTCTGTCCTTGCTGCAGTAAGCTTAAAAAATATGGGGATCAGTATCGGGCAGAATAATCTGTTCCTCCAAAGTGTTTCTGTGTGCTGCTGATAGAATTATCAAATAAGAAATGGCCTTCTATGCAAAATGAGGGAGACCGTACATTTTCCTCATTTTTCAAATAAAAATTCCAGATACTCGTTTCTTTGCTTTCTATGCTGTGTAGGCAGTGCTCTGAAACACCAGTTTATTGGTGTGTTTTCATGCAGAGACTCTTGTTATAACAATATATTGTTAAATTCAGCTTGGTATTCAAAGAACCTAGAAGTTAAATGTCTAAGCTTAGTCTATACTGCAACATCTAAGATAAATGTATTCAAATAGTAACTTTCACCTCTCTAAATAGCCACATATGTGTTTTTGTTCCTTTCCAAGATCCCAGCTTTAAAAACTCTTGATCCAGAGTTAATTCACGTTGAAATCATATATGACAACAATGGCAAATGTGGTAAGAGCTATTCTTGTTTGTTCTTCGAATGCTAAGTAGCATATCTGTGACGAATATACTGACTTTGGTCACCTTCTTTTCCAGATAAATCCAAAAGAATTGGGGGCACAAAAAGGAAGTCTTCTGAGAGTAGTGGAGGTGTTGATGTTAAACACATAAAATCTTCTCCTGAGGTAATGTCTTACTATGTTATATATGACTGTTATATAATGCTTATGTCACTTCTCAGAACAGTCTTGAATAAGGATTAGATAGAAAAGTGGAATAATAAATATAATCCCTAGGAGGGTGTGTTGAGTTCTTTGAAACTTGTCTGGGCATGGGTAAGCCATCTTGCCTTATGGTAATTGGAGAAGTTACTGAGCCTTGAAGGCTGCTTTTTTTTAGCTGTGCTTATTGCCCCTTCCTGCTTAGGAGTTAGCTTGCCCGGTCATGTATTCTGTAATGGGTGAAAACACAAGCAGTTCTGAAGTTTATAACCTTTGCTTTACGTGTTCTTTTTGTAACTATTTTGTACTTGAACGCGGTACCTTCAGCTACGCTTGCATGCTTTGAGGATTTAAACCGCAGAAGAGTGGTCTGGAAGAATGTTGTTTCAGCACAAAAAGGGAATACGACTACTTTTCTAGTACTTCCATGTATATATTTATTTCTTTTGTGAGTGACCTGCCAACTATCACTGAGATTTAAGAAAACTCTCTCAAACTGTTGTCAAAAAACAATCTGGGTAACTTAAATATAGAAATGCAAATGAAAAATAATGGCTTGGCTAAAGAACAATATTTAAAACTTACCCTATAATTTTGCCCCAGTGTTTCAGACCAAAATTTGCATTTTAGGCACGAGTGGCCATCTGGAAGCTCTAGAGTGGTGGTGGGGTGGGAGGGTGGGGGTTTTGTTTCATTTTTTTGGCTTCATGTTCTTGGCTTCTCTGCAGTCAGTCCTCTGCCGAGTCAATTATGTAGGTCTGGCTAGCATGACTACAATTATGTAGGTCTGGCTGATAGTCTAATGACTATTAGAAATCTTTAATGGGTTCATAAAGATACAGTATGAAGTAGCAAGTACAAGATCGATCACTTTCCATTGAGGAATCTTATCTTGTATTTAAGAGTGTGCAGCAAATCAGCATGAAGTAACATGTACATTGCAGTCATGCTCTGCTCATGTTGTTTCTATAGGTTGTGCTTGAGTACCTTTAACATCTTTCAGGTGCTCAATTTGCCAGTCTGTAGCTTTCTGCATATTCAGCCATTGAGCAGCCTGCTTGAGACACGCAAAGCTGGTCTTTATATCATATTCCAAGTGTCTTGCAGAAGAGTTACCATGATCTGAATTCAGAGCTTGTTTTTCCTTAAAGTAGTGAAGTTATTTACTTCAAATTTTCTAGTTTGCCTTCCTGTGAAGGACTGTATCTTTTAGCATTTGTACTCTTTGGGAAATGTCTTGCAACTACTTTCTCAAAATGGTTACAAATGAGTGTACTTTCCAATAAGAAAAACAGACACTCTGTTTCTCTGATTTTGGTGGATGTGAGTATATGGGAGTGATAAGTTGAAACCTTTTTTTATTATTATTTAGTATGGGATAGTACTGTGATTTCTAATCTAGAGTTAATTAATTCCAGTAGTTTTTTAGAGCTTGTCTTGATGCCTGACAGCTGTGTTAGACCAAAGCAGAAGGGAAATATTTTTGAGTTGATGGTAACGAGCCTGTAGTATAATTTCCAGCAGTAAGTTGAGCATGTGGGAGTGGAATATGAATGATAGAGCTGAGGAAGGAGCTCCACTGAAAACTAAGTTGTTTTTTTTTTTAAAGACACTTGCTGATTTGGTAGGTCTGTTGTATTCCTAAAAGAATTGTGGATTTATGAGACTGGTAGTTCAATCAGCACAGGATTTATTTACTTATCTCTTTCTAGAATCCCAGTACAAACATTTTCTCACCACAAGGAAGTTCACATCTACATTTTTGGTAGTGTTGTCAGACTAACTTCACAGTTTTAATTTTCTTTGGGATTTTTCAGATAAGGTCTGAAAGCTACTTGTGAATTCTGATTACTGCGGTTATTTTAGAAACATCATTACACTGGTAGTTATGAAGAGCAGATCTTTCTATCCTCCTTTCCAACTTCTTAATATCCCTTCCTTCCCCCAAAACCACAGTGTTTTGTTAATTGGGGGAAAATGAATTAAAATGAGCAATGTTTCATGGAACCTATAAGGTTTAAAAGGACACTGTAAGGTCCTTCCATCTTATGGACTGAATGAGTAATGGTCTTCATGGAGCTTTATTAAACAAGGTGGGAAGGGCATTAATGTCCTTTTCTTTTTAAGCTGAACCTTGCAAAGCAGTATTTCTGTTATCCTGAATTTTCCTAACTATTAAAATCTCCCTTACAGGTTTCTCCCAGTCAGGGACATGTGCAGTCAGTACCAACAGTGTTGGGTGAAGCATTGCTAGGTTGTACTCCTGCTAATAAAGACCAAAGGCACCAAGGCCTGCCTCTGCCAGCAAACTCACCACCCAATCTTGGTGCAGAAACTCCTCAGGGGTAAGGAATCAGTTTATGCTTACACAAACTTTTTTTCCTCCAAAAATAACTCCAATTCTTAGCAAAACAAACTCAGAGGTTTGTTTTTTAAAGAACTGTAAAGTAACTAGTAAAGAACTGTAGTAACTAGTCTTCTGTAATATTGACATAGAAAAGTGTTGTCCTGGATACATAATTTGCCTGCTTTTGCTATATTTTTCTTTATCTTTGAGGTAGTTGCCCTTCAGTATCATGAGCCAATGCTACTGCTTCATTGTACCCACTTGTAAACTGGTGGGTTATACACAGGTGTGGTGCCTACTTTTTGTCATGCATTTCACCCATGCCCCCAAGAAAAATAAACATGTTCAGGCAGGTGTCCTGTATACTAGCTCCTTGCAGACCAAGTATAGGTCCACAATTATATTTCTGTTGAACAATAGTGGCTTAAAACTTGTTACCTGTAGGAGGCTAGAAAATATATCTGAAACCTTCTAGTATCAAGTTTCCCTCTACAAACTTTCCTTGAACAAATCTGAGCTGATACTGCATTTTCATTATACAACTTGCTGTAGAAGTAGTGTTGTGAAACACTACTGTGTGAAGGCGTTTTTCAATCAGACAAATGTCTCCAAAATACAAACTTCTGCATCAGCTGTGACAGGAGGAAAGGTAATTGGGGGACTGAAATAAAGGGTATATTTTATGCAATTATTTGACTGTAGCAAGTATGGGAACTGTATTGTACCGTGTAACTCTTTTCCTGAGTATAAATTGCAGCTCCATCCTAGCTTGCATAATTTGAAGGTTAGTACGTTGCATTTCTTCTCCCAATTCTGTCACAAAAATGAAAGTATATGGTATAAATAGTGTGACAGGAAAACTCAAATTTTTTGTATTAGCTTTAAAGAAAGTGGTATAGTGTTTTCCCCCCACTTAGTTTTGTGTATATATCTTGCAAGATAAATGTGGAAAATACTATATTTTTTTCTTTGAGCTTTTTGTGAGTGAGCAGTTTTACTGTCTCCAATATAGACTTGTAGTGCCAGCCAGAATTTCCTTGAGTATTAGAATCTTCTCACACAGACATGCAAGTGAAACGCATTTGGTTATACAATTGTTGCATGAAGAAAATGAGAAAGTAACTGTTTAATTGTAAGAGAGGGTAGTGGAGTAGCTGCAGTACCTAAATCTGTGTGTGCCTACACGCGTTTACAGATTTTACCTTTCTGTCTAACTCTTAAAAAAAAAAAATCAAAACAAACCCTAAATGAAAAGAAAACCCTTAAAACCACAAACCTATTTAACCTTACAAAAAATTTAAAATCTTGGAACATCAGTATTCAAAGTACATGATTAAATTTCTTCTTTCAAGCTTTGAATGTGACTAGATAGAGGAGCTGATGCCCCAGTTTGACACGTTTTTCTTTGTCTAATTGTTGTGTGTTGTGTGTTTCAGCACATGTAGACGAAGCTTACCGGAAACTCATCCTTCTTGTCTTAATACTGGTATTAAACCATTGAAAGAAGAACTGATGCCCTTTCCTAAAGTGAGGCTTATACCTAAAGAACAAACGCAAAATCCTAACGATCAAAATGGTAAATATAACTCTTTGACAACCTCGAGATCTTCATCTTCGACTGATTCAGCTAATGAGAAAGGAACAAACCTGAAAAATATAAACGAACCTCTTATGAAGCTCACAACAAACTTTCCAAAAGAGTGTGTTTCTGTAAAACAGTGTCAACACCTTAACTCTTCCATAGCAATACCCAGAGTCAGTAGTACTCTTGAACTGCAGCGGACTTTAGATTGTAGACCCTCAACCTCAGATGCTCATCTTCTCTCTTTTACTGAGTCTGGAGTTAAATCACAAAGCAGTTGCAACAGCCAGAACAGCCACAAAGGAAACAAGATTGATGAACTTATGGATATGGAATTTTTTATAAGAAGAAATTCAAATGAGGGTCTTTATGACAGAAATGAAAATGAAAGCATTTGGACTGCAAGTGCCAAGGTCCAGGATAGTAGTAAGTATTTTTAAAACTTCCTGTTATTTGAAAGTCCTTGTATTTTCTGTGTAACTACATGTTAAGTTTGTAACACACAGAATTAGTAATTTAAATTGTGTGAGTGATTTGGAATTTGAGTCACTTGTGGGTTCCTTTTCAAGGGGAATGCAATGAACTTGATAAAGTCCTTTCATGATAAAGGAAAAGGACTAATCATTAATTTCTCGAACTAAATTGTTACAAAACGTGTGTCAGAGCATAATGTCAAAATGGATTACAAAAACGAGGTTCTGATTGGAATGGAAATGCTGATGGTGTAATGAGAATGCTTTTTTTTTTTTTTTTTTTTTAGCAGTGGCTCTAAATTTTGTAAGCATGGTGAGAGATGGAAGTTGTTCTCAACAAACCTTTGTTCAAGAGGGGAAATTAATTTAATAACTGTTCCGAAAACAAAACAAAAATCAAGAACCACTCAACCCCAAAACAACTGACCTTGTTTCTAAATTTTCTGTGGCCCAGTTCCCCTCTTGACTCTTGAAGTTTTCCCCAGGGAAGAATGGGAAAGTCGGACACCTGATGTTATGTATTGTGCTGTGCATCAGGTGGTACAGCTGATCATTCTGGGAATCTCCATATATGCCCACCTCTTTCTTTCCAATCTCATGTTGCTTGGTCTTGGATTACCATGTGCTGTTCCATAATTCACCTGAGAGTGCAGCCAGCCAAGCAGTCACTGTTGTGCCCTGGTAGGCCTCACCCACAATGTTGGAGGGAGAGAGATGTTTGGCATGTGTTATAAAGATGCTGAAAGCTATTGTTGCATTGTGAAAGGGGAAGACAGGACTGAGAAATGGCCAGGTTGTACTTCCATCTTCATTACTTGTAAAATGTGGTCACTTCATGCCTGGTTTGCTTGGTGCTCAGCCCTGATGGCTGAAGAACTTGCATTCAAAGCAGACACTATTCCAAAGTGCTCCTTTGTGGAGGAGCAAAAGGAAATGTTAAACTTGAGTCCACAGACTATGATTCTGGTGGAACTATAGCTTGAGAAAGTTTCTTCTGACCTGAGAAGAATTTTCTGCCAACTGTAAATATATTACATATATACATAACTTTGTTTCAATGTAATGTGAAACTTACAGGAAAATTTGACATGGATCTTTTACTGAAATACATTTGATTGCACCTTTATATGAGAAACTGAAACTTGTCTAATCTACACTATTCCCTGCAGTAAATGTTCGCAAGTCAATTTTAGCAGATGCTTCTAAAGTGAAGAAGCTGCAGCAAAGTGGAGAAGCATTTGTACAGGATGGTTCCTGCAATAATATTGCACCTCACTTGCATAAATGCAGGGAATGCCGTTTGGACAGTTACCGGAAGAACAAAGAGCAAAAAGACTCCACTGTCTTTTGTCGCTTCTTTCACTTCAGAAGGTAAGAACAATTTTGACTATTTGGACCTTGATATTCTTTAAATGTGAATAATGTGCCCCATGCATCTGAGTTGGACATCAGACCTTTTTTCCTTTTCTGAACGGGGGCCTGTTGAGTGCTTGCTCTTAGCTGTAACATTGATTTTCATCTTCCAGGACAGATTAAAAAAAAAAGGTTTTTTGGTCAAAGTGCTCTCATTGAGGTCTCTGGTTCAAAACTGCTGGATGTCAGTATATAGCTGTTAAGCTATAAGGCTAATATACCGAACTAATGAGAGGTTGCCTGTGGTATTTTAGCCCTTGGAAATTTTATAACTGCTTCATTTGAGTAGAAAAATCTTTTGGCAGGACTTAATGATCTTTATTTTGTTATTCTGGGCTGAGTGCCAATGGGATAATGTGAATTTAGTTTTAGTGCTAGAGCTCAGTAGTACCGGAGATCATAGTGAGAGGGTAGATTCTGTGCAGGTCTTCTAAAGTTTAGTGGTTGGACACGTGAAATATTATACATGCATCCATAGCTGTGGAAAAGTTGCAGTAAGTGGCGTGGGGCTTTCAGCTGTAACAGTCATGGGTAAAATAATGATTTACATACTTTGTTTCACTTTACACTTGAGAGTTTTGTGACAGTTCTTTAAGCTCACCATAGAAATACTTACTCAGTACGCTCACTGTGTTTCAGGAGAGCAGATGGGGAGGGTCAGTGAGGCATTCTTAAGGAAAATCTGGTGACTGTTGAGTGGTGGTTGCTTTTCCAAACCTGATCTACAGCTTCAGATGCTTTATACCCCACTCCCAGCCCCCAGAGCCTGATTCTTGAGTGGGACAGTCAAGGTCTTTTGATGTTTTGTCTCCTTTAGCTCTTAAGACACCATGAGGAACCCTTTCAAGAATGGTGTTAGGCTGTCACTTAAAGCCTGTCTATAAGCCCAGGGTGGATGCTGTCAAACTGCAGTGTATGGCTGTTTTTTAACATGTCCTTTCCTGTGTTTTCAAGTTCTGTACATTTTTCCATGAACTACTTGATCTCATGTCTAGATGTTGTGTGCTTCTTTTTACACCCTCCCCCCCATCTATTTAAGCTTTGCAGCATGAACTATGTTTTATGGGAAGAAGGTAACACTTGTGATACTAGAGAGGAAAAGCAAAAATACAGGGAATATAGGAAGCTTGCTTATTCTCAGTTTTTCTTTTGGTTTTCAGAAGAATTATGTTCTTTTGAGTCTCTAGGTAAAATAAAAAGCTATAGACCTGAAGACCTTCCAAAGAGAGCAAATGGAAAGCAGAAAGGTTACAAAGATGATGGAGAGAAAAAAAAATACTTTTCCACTTTTTTATTTATTTAAGGTTTATTCTTCCACTGCAATACCATGCCCCTTGAACGTTTTGTAGCTAAAAGTTTAAAGAAAAAATTGAGATGTATTACTAATCTGTTGTTTACTATAGTAAAAATCTCTAATCTGAGATTAAATCTTGGGATAATCTGATGTTAATTGAATTGTTCAAAAACATGTGAGATCAGAGTAACAGACTATGCTAATTCATCTTCTCAGGGTAAAAATCCAGACTGGCAGTGCAGTTCAAAGCAATTGAATCCTTCAGTTTAGAACTTGAAGCTGATGGAACTGTATCTTTTTATTGAATGTGCAATCTGCCAAATCTGAAGATGGCATTTTTCTGATGATACCAATTCCCAGCATGTGTTTTCTTGCCACACTTAACACTCTAGTGAGCACATGTTGTCATCAGAAGTCAACTTCCCTCTACAACATTTAGTAAAAAAGTTTCTGAAAACATGAGCAGAACTCATGATGTTTTTTATTTAATAAACTACTACAGATCTCATTCTTTCCACCTACTCAGAATTGCTCAAGAATATCTTACTCAAATTTTGCTGGATTATTTTTTTGACAGCTACTTCCAAATAAATTGTTACTGAAATACAATATATTTTTAAGGTGTTCTAATGTCTCTTGTGAGTTGTACATGGTTCTAGACTAAATTCTTACTGTTACCTCCTCTAGATGTGATCTTTAATGCCAGTGCATTTAAAAAATTGTATTAACTGTATTTGGTTTTGTGTGAATAAAAAACTCTTGAGTTAGGAAATCTACCTTACCTCAAAAAACCTGATGTTTTGAGTCTTTCTAAACAAGCAGTACATTAAGCATGCTTAATGCTAGTGACAAGTATGTTTACCTAGGTCTGTTGCAACCATTAAATGTTCAAGTCATTGACATACAGTATCCATGTTTATAGTTCAGGCATTGACTCACTGCAATGAATGTAAATTAATAAAGCATTTGAGATGATGGGTTTTTCTCCTTCCCCCGCCTCTTTCCACAGGTTGCAGTTTAATAAGCATGGAATACTGCGTGAGGAAGGCTTCTTAACTCCAAATAAATATGACCCTGAGGCTATTAGCTTATGGCTACCTTTATCAAAAAATGTTGTGGGTCTAGATCTCGACACAGCGAAATATATTCTAGCCAACATTGGAGATCACTTTTGTCAGCTAGTGATATCTGAAAAGGAAGTTATGTCTACGATCGAACCACACAGTAAGATCTATTTGTATTAAAATAATCTGTATTTTAATAGCTTTGTTTGAAACTTCAGGCTTTTGCATATATTGCATATATTGCGTGCATTTGGCAATGTCATGTAAGATTTCAGTGTCTCCCTCTTCTCCAAGAGAGGTAATGGGTAAGATCAAGTGTGAACTAGTCTCAACAGCTCTGCTCACGGGCAGGGGGAAAGGGAAAAGTAATTCTACCCTTCCTTATGTCAAAGGCTTTTTTCAATTTATCGAATTACTTTTCCTGTTGCAGAGAGTATAATTGTGTTATGAAACAAAGTGTAAAAAAAAAAAATTAAATAAACAAACCAGCAGGCAGCTTACAGTCTATTTTTAGCATGGAAATGAAACACAGCTTTCATTTTGACTGCACAGGTTCTGGTAGATTGCTTTGGTCCTATTTTGTTGTTCTTGCATAATGGACCTAATGCTGCCTGTCAAGTCAGTAAAGAAACCTCTTTTCCTTCACCTGAAATTTTCCAGTAGGACTGTTTCAAGTGATTGTATGTACAGCCCTACTGGGAGTAGACCAGAGAGGTGCTATGGAGGGGGTAACTGGCTGTGCATACAGGACAAGCCGTGCATCCTTGAACGTTTTGGCCACATCAGAACCTTTTTGGCCACTTCAGAACGTTTTGGCCACAGCATTTTGGCCACATCAGAACCTTTCTGTAGAAAACACGAGCAGACAGATGGGGAAAGTTATAAACTTGCATAATCATTTCTGACAGTAGAATGATTCTTAAAACTGTTTGCTTTTTGGATTATATCTACAACTGAGATGCAGTACAGTTTTTAGAAGGCTCTACCCAATGTCTTTTTCATTTGGGTAGTATTGACATTATATAAAGATTATATCAGTTTACCACTCACTCCAAGGTCTTGAATAGCAGAAAAACTGAGTAGGCTTGAATGCCCTTCAGAAGGGGAGGGAAGCCTTGAGAGATTTCAGAAATATTTGCTGTGGGGTCTTGCCCTGTACTTCTTGGGATCTGCAAGCTCTGTACTTTGCTTAAACTGGAACCTATTCAGGGCTGTGGAGCTGAAGCATCAATAACCAGAGTGAGAGATGCAGAGTGGAATATTGAAACAGTTTGAGAAGGATGAAATTTGGGGTGGAATTAATGAAACAAAGGGGAGGTGTGGTGTTTCTTAGTAGCAGAGGGAAAGATACGTGTGAGTTGTGGAGTTGGTTTGAAAGGAGCAAAATGTCATGAATTGCTTAGTGCCCTGATTGCTGAGAGTAAGAGAACTCCTTTTCGTTAAAATAATGCAGATTTTTTTTAATGCCCTGGGTAGGAAAGAAGTAATTTACAGTCTAGATATTCATTCTTTGAACAGTTCAGTGAAAGCATGAGCACTCAGTTGGCATAGGAAAAACCACCCCCATTTAAAACTATGGTAAACTTCTCTTGACAAAGTTAGTTGAAATGGTCCCTTTTCAGAAAAATTCTGGTTCTGTCAAGCTGACTTTTTCTAAAATGTCAAAATACTTCGCTCAAGTACCACTTTTTAGGGGCTTATTTATGCTTGAATATTTTTTGACTCCACAGTATGTCTCGGGGTCAGCCCTTCTCTCTCTTACCAGTGTATTAGTACACTCTGGGAGGTAGAGCCACAAGACAAACAAGCGTGAGGGAGAAAATTACTAGGGAGAGCTTCCTTAAAGAATAAGTACAAAAGCACAAGTGAAATTATCTCTGTGTAGTAAAAGATTGACTAGTGTAGAAAGAACAGGTTGCTAGGTCACACTGTTCCTTGGGCATGAAGTGCCAAAAGGAGACTTGCAGAAAGAGGAGACAGGGTCAGACTATGGAGAGGAAGAAAAAGAATAGGAGGAGTAGAAAAGTACAAAATCAGGAAACTGAAATATGAAATGGCAATCAACAGGTAACAAAACCCCTTTGTTCTGTTTTGGAGGAATTGGAGGATTGGCCTAGAAAATGGTAAATATAGTGAATGATTTTAAAAGATAAAGAATGGAACTGGTGACATTTAGACCTCTGTCTCCTGGAAGAATTTTGAAGCAAGTAGTCAAACAATTTTTACCTCCTACTTAAGAACAAATTGTGCTAAGCTATTCTAGTTTTGTTCCATACATAGTTAATGGGTGTTATACAGAAGAAAAGCAACAGATGGTTGGATCCTGGTGTGGGTTTTTTTAGCATACGTTAGGACATGGTCTCTCATTACTTGCTTTTAAAATTAAGAAATGTTGTGGGCAGAAAAGTTTCAAGAAGTTACAAGTGTGGAAGAAGGTAGGAGGCGGCAGATATGTGCTTTTTGTCTAGTCTAGTTTTCTAAGTTGGTGACATAATTAAATGAAGATCAGTCTGAAATAACCTGTACCTAATGCAGCCTGTAAGGCTTGTAATTTTTTGGAAGACACTGCCAATGTTCAGGATGTTTTGGATGAACTAAAGTGGCTTGGTATGAGAAAAGGTGGAATACAATGGGTACATAAGAAACATGAACAGCCGTGGTCAGCTCTTCAGAGAAGAGCAACTCACCATTCTGAGATGGTCTGATACACACCTGTAAACAAACAACAAATCTGCTGAAAGGATGAGAACTACTATTGAATAGAGAACAAGGACAAGCTGGCTGCAGCAAGCTGGGCGTGAGCTCAGCTTGCTAGTAATAACTTTGGTTTTTTTCTAGGGTAGCTGTGGAATTTTCACTTAAGAGAATGTCAGCTGTGTGCATGTGAACTTGAGCAAATACCTGTTAGGAGTGAGAGATGTAGCTGGTGCTGCACAGGAGCAAGCAGAATAATCTTGATTGCTTAGATGCTGTTCTGAACCTACTTTTCAGAGTCTGTAACAGCAAAGACTTCATTTTGGAGTTCCAATACAAAACCAAGTCTGAGTATTATATCACTAAAGTGTTTTAATGTAACTATGTTTAACATGCAAGTATCTTGCTTTGTTTGAACTGAGTAATCTGTCAATTACCCCAGGACAGGTAGCCTGGAAGCGTGCAGTTCGTGGAGTTCGAGAAATGTGTGATGTCTGTGACACCACAATCTTCAACCTTCATTGGGTCTGCTCGAAGTGTGGCTTTGGCGTGTGTGTGGATTGTTACAGAATGAAGAAAAAAAGCTTACATGAAGGTGAGAATCCGTATTTTGACTTGAAATAAAGCTGGGAGAGGGGCAAGAAAGCCTGTACTTTAAACCTGGAAGTCAGTAACAACCTTAAACAACAAGACAATAAGCCTTCCCAACAAAAAGAACATGTTGTAGACCTTTGGTTTGGTATATCAATAATAGTAAAATATGTAGGTTTCCATAGTAGGATGAAAGATGCACTAATAAAACAATTTCATGTTTTTGTTTACAGATGATGATTCGGATACTTTCTCCTGGTTTAAATGTGTGAAGGGGCAGGTACATGAACCAGAGAATCTAATGCCTACACAAATAATTCCTGGAAAAGGTATTTTAAATATTTGATTGAGATAGAAGTGCTGAAGACTTTTGCTGTCTTTTGTATGCTGTTGATATTGTACTGAGTGAGGGTTGGTTTTGTTTCAGTAATAAAGTTATTAAAAGCTTAGTATTAATTGTCCAGAGACTAGAACAGATTTGTGTACTTAGTATTATTTTATTATCTTTGACTTTTACAAAGAAGTAGCAAAAGTTTTTGTTTAATGGTGAACTATGTGTACTATTGTTTGCCTGAATGGCATACACAATTTCTTTAAAAGTCTTATTGAATGCTGGTTGTTCTAATTACATGCGACCTTACTCTTTTCCTTCAGCTCTTTATGATGTTGGTGATATTGTTCACTCCGTAAGAACAAAATGGGGAATAAAGGCAAATTGTCCTTGTGCAAATAAGCAGTTCAAGGCACTGTCAAAGCCAACTCTAAAGGAAGATTCAAAACAGGTATTGCTACTGTCTGTGCTATGTCTGTGTAGTATAGATTTGTCTCAGTATGCTATTCATATTTGAAGCTGATGTTAATTGACTTTGTAGGTCTGCCAATCCTGGCCACTACTGATAACCCCACCACGTAGGTTTTTCTTCAAAACTTGTATTCATTATTCATCTTCCTAGTTCAGTTTTTTTTAAGTTTTGAGGAAAATATCATTGTGTCCCTTTGACATGCTGGTGCTTCAGTAAATGACCTATCCTTGAGAAATGCTTAGTGAGGATTTTTTAGAGCAAAAATAGGATTAGATTGAGACAACCCTTAAGAGAAGAGTCTTAAGAACAGACTAGCGGAATAGTTGTGGAATGTAGGCTATCCCTTGGGTCCTGGACCTGTAATACATGCAGCATCTAAAACAATAATTAGGGTGGAAGAGTGCTGGAATTCATAAAAAAAAAACTAAACGTGAATAAAATTGTGAGGGTTGGAGCACTGATTTCTCTGAGAATCCTGGTAGAAAGTTTGCTGCTTATTGTATTAAAAAAAAAAAAAAACTACAACACACAAACCAAACAAAAAAACAACAAACAAAACCCCATCATATCTTTTTTGCAAATGGATGTAGTAGTTTTTTTGCTTTTGAAAACAGAGCACAATGGCTAATGGCTTAGTTCTGCAGCATTTTAAGTAATTTAACTTTTGTTGAATGCTTATTTGTAAACTTATTTTGAGAATGAATGTATTATCTTAAGTGTAAGAAGCAGGCTGAACTTGATTTTGGTGTTGGTAATCAGTAAAAGAGACAAAAAAATATTGTCAAGTGTTAAAAGAGAGGAAGATGGTTATGCGGTTCAGAAGTCGGCTTATGACTGACTTAGCTTCAGTCTTCGGTTTCTTGAGATGTTTTTGGTGACTCTGGACAAATAACTGCATTGAAATTTATCTATGCCTTTCTTTCTATAAAATCAGGTACTGCACTGGTGGTGTGAGGATAAGCTTATTAAAGTTTGAAGCGTTTTATATTATGTCATGTCTGGAAACCTTACCAAGCATCAGAAGTCATTAAGAGATGAAATAAGGAACGTAGCCGTAGGCAGACACAGGTGCAGAATAACTTATTGACTGGAAAGTACTTGAGCAGAGAGAAGAAATTCAGCCAGTCATGCAGGAATCCCAGGCCAAAGCAGTAGTTCTGGTTAGTCTGTTACCGAGAATCTCCATGTGAGCTGAAAAATTAACTGCACAGGAGATGTACAGTGGGTCCTGTGCTTGGATTTTGCTGGCCAGGCTTCTGCTGCACTCATGTGCAGGTGGGTTTAGACCTGGCAGGCGAGTGGGCTTTTGCCACCTGCTGAAGATAAAAATTTAGGAGCCCTATATATTTGTTTTAACCTACTGAACCTGGCCTCCAACTTAGCCCTGTCCTGCACGTCACCTATCACTAGAATTGTGAGAGCGCTGCTGGTAAAACTGCATCTTGCTCCTAAAGCAGTCCCAGAAAATGCATCTGGGAAACGCTGTTTTTCTGTGCTTGTCTTGAGGGGTGATGGACTCTGTTCCCTGCTCTTACCCCAATCCTGCCGGATCTTTGTCTCTGATATCAAGATGCAATGCTGACCTCTTGTGGAGATCAGATATTTTTTGAAGGCCCACACCATTTTTTTTTTGGTAAAAGAATTAATTGGGACATGTTATTGCTTGCTTCCCCTTTCTCAATAGAGTGTGTTTATGTCTAACCAAGTTCTCACTTTTTTTTTTTTTAGAATTTTGTAGCCGGAGAGAGGACCAGCCTTCAACATAACAGTTTTGTCCTGAGCCCCCAGGTCACTCCACACGATCCTCCTCTGAAGTCAGCAATTGGAAATAAACAAACTGCTTCAGTAAATACTTCTCCTTCATTAAGTTGGTTATCAAATTTAACAAGCGGAAATGTGAATAAAGAAAACAAAGGTATGGGTAAAACCAGTGAAGAGTAAACCCTTTGTGGCTGTTTGTCAGAAAAATACAGATCAAACCCAGCAATATCTTGTGTTTGGAATGGTATAACCTGTTTGCTGGGATGGGTGTTCAGTGCCTGTACTGCAAAACTGATTCATGGCAATTGCTTGGAGTAAAATCTGGGAGGGTTAGCATATTCTTTTTTGAAACCTGGTTTAATAACCTGTTGATGCAAATATTCTTGAAAATTTCAATTTGAGAATGTATGTATTTTAGAATGTGTGATTCTAAAACCTTTGGACAACTGAAGAAAGCTAAGTGAAAGTATTTCATCTGCATGTATTAAGAGGAATTTTTTTTTATATGTACATACGTGTATGCGTATAGGAATATCTTCTTGTCTGAAAAACAAATCCAAAGCATATACTTCTCACAGTTCAGAGAATTAATCCTCGCTTCATTCTCAGGTGTGTTCTTTAATTCCTTTCAGAGAAACTCCTTGTACCTACTTCAAAGAACGAAAGTAAACCTCTTCAGACACTCCCTACTCTGGCTAAGCCTGCTGCGGCGCTGCAGACGTTCAACAGTGCAATACTAACGCCTGTGAGCAACAACAACACGGGGTTCTTGCGGAATCTGTTGAACTCTTCTGGAGGAAAGGTATATGAAAAAATTTGTTTTACGGGTTTGGGTTGATACCGGGCTTAGACTATGGTTCTAAACCTGTGAACAAGTACCACAGATATTTGTCACAGTAGGTAAAATTCTGTCTTCATTTGGGAAAAAGGAGTTAATTCGGTGTCTGTGTTGCAGTGCTCCAGTTAATACTTTCTAGAGTAGTAGCTTAGTGGTACTATCAGCAAGTCTTGCTTGGTGAGGGATTGGGAACCAAGTGATAAAACAGATTAATTTACTTAGGTGAGGTCTGGCAGGTGCATGGATTGGCATGTCCATTAGACTCAGAAAAGAAGCATCGATGAACTTACAGGTGGAAGGAAAAACATTGTGTGGTGGGTGAGCATCTTTCTCATAGCTCATTTGCAAACTGGTTCACTTTGGATGTTCCTGAGCTTTATTTGCTTCTACAGATAGGGCTTTAAAATGGAGTAAAATGTTGACCTTGAGAGTTCCTTGATGAAATTGCATTTGTTCTTTGATATAAAGAAAGTTTTGTGCTGTATTTCATGATTTTCTGCAGCATTGCTGAAAGGTAAATGAGAGCAGAACTTCTTATGCCAGGATGCAGTAGACAGTGTCAGAAATGGCATTGGCATTTAATGAGGGTGAGTTTCTAGACAGCAAAGTTCTGCAGATTTTTTTTTATCTTCATAATTGTGAGCTCAAGGGAAAATTTTTGAAAGTGGCAAATGTCATCTGTGAAGTCTGTGGGACAAGTGAAAAGTGCATCAACTTCTGGTTTTGTTCTTCCTTTTTTTTTTCTTAAAAAAAATCAGACAGACAACGGACTCAAGAGTACACCCAAAATCCTTGATGACATTTTTGCTTCCCTGGTGCAAAACAGAACCATTACAGATTTGCCTAAGAAACCTCAAGGACTGACTATAAAGCCTACGATAATGGGCTTCGATACGCCTCACTACTGGTTGTGTGATAACCGCTTGCTGTGTCTTCAAGATCCCAACAATGAAAGTAATTGGAATGTCTTCAGGGAGTGCTGGAAGCAGGGACAGGTATTTGGTTTTTGCTTTTTCCACTTTCACTTCACGTGCTTTGCCCTCTAATTGAAGCGCAGGTACAAACCTACTGCAATGACAAACAACACTAAACCTTCATAAAATGTACTAACTGAGCACCACCTCGTAGCTTGAAATAAAGAATGATCAAATGCACGGCATCATTGTGGTGAGGCAGGGTGAGCATTTCTTCTGGAAATTCCGATGTTCACAGGGTGCCTGTGTTCAAAAAGCCAGTACATTTTATACATTACCCTGTTCTGGATGGGATTAAGAATTTTTGGTGTTCAATAATTCTTCAGAATATGTTTTTCTTCGTAGCCTGTAATGGTGTCAGGAGTGCATCACAAATTAAATGCAGACCTCTGGAGGCCGGAGTCTTTCAGGAAGGAATTTGGCCAACAGGAAGTAGATCTGGTTAACTGCAGGACCAATGAAATCATCACTGGAGCTACTGTAGGGGACTTCTGGGATGGATTTGAAGATATTTCCAGTAAGTAGTGTGAATTTTTGTTGCAATAGGTAAAATATTCACCAGCAATGATCTTGCCGTAGCAAAGATTTGTCATTCTTAAGCAGCCTCAAGCAGTGTAAAAGATGTTCCAGGCTTTTTCTTCATCCTGGACAGTGTCTCTTCAGGAATATGTTTGGCTGCCTTTTAGTCCTTTGGGGAAGTATTCTGAGAAAGTTGGGGATCTTCCTAGCAAATAGGTTCACCTGACAGTTTTTTTTTGCCCAGTGGAGTGAAACATAAAAGGGCATGTGTAGGGTAATTGGTAATTGGATTTTGCTGGTTTAACTTGTGGGTGCTTTTTGCTCCTAAGGAACCAAAGTCATTCTGTATAAAAAAGGGTTTAGGGGAGGCTAGCATGAGGTTTGTCATTGTTTTCACCTAGAGGCACAAACTTTTTCCAGAAGAATTAATACTTGCCGTGGCATCTGGGCTTCTACTTAACCTGTTTGTGTGATGTAAACTTGTGGAATTTGGTACTTGGGGCGAGAAGAGTGGGAGCTGGAAGGCTCGCTCACACCTTTCTCTTCTGATACTCGATCACTGAAAAGGTTGGCTTTATCATAAGCTACTCTGCCTCAATCGCAGAACAGATGCCTGAGCTAAACCGTAGGAAGAGCTTGGGAAGGGGAGCAGGTAAAGGCTACTTGTCGAGTCTGAAAACTCCCCGCTGTCATAACACCTTTGTCACAGCAGTAGTACCAGACTGTGGTGTCAGGTAAACTGCACGTCTCTGATTCTACACAAATAGTTGTGAAACGAGCATTTTTTTTTAACTCAGATAAGGATTTCTTTTGTCTTGATTCTTTGGGCTTTGAATTGTACAACTGTTGAAAACTAAGAGTTGTTGATATTTGACAATAGGTCGCCTGAGAACAGAAGAAGGGGAGCCAATGGTGTTGAAGCTTAAAGACTGGCCTCCAGGAGAAGACTTCAGAGATATGATGCCTTCTCGGTATGAAGTTACAAACAAAACTGTTCGTTTGTGTGGTACACCCCAAAATAATGGAATGGAGAAATAGTTACGTTTTGACACCTGCTTCAGCTTCGAGAAGCAGTTGGTCACATGTGAACCATTTTGTTTCCCAGAGAGGCCTAACATAGCTGGAAATGCTAATCAAGTTTTATGATAAAAGTTTATGTAGTTTGTTGTATTTATTGCTAAGTGAAGCAAGTACCTAAAACTGCTAACAATTGGTTAAGCTTTGGAAGCTTCCTAAAAACCTGAGTCATTTTGAAAAGTTCAGTTGAAGGCTATTTTTTTTGCCAAATCTACTTAAGTACTCTTGACTTACTCTGTTTGATACTAGTTCAGATGATTACACAAGACAGTAGCATTGCTCCAGAGCGGTTAGAAATTTATCTGCTATATTCCCATGTCTTGTTTTGTTCCTTTTCGTGGTGTCCAGGAAACTTCCTGGGGACAGGAGTACAGTTTCTTGACTGGAGGAGGAAGCTTTTGTTGCAGTCTATTTTAGTGTGCTTTTTTAATCAGTTCCTAACATGAAATTGTGCTCTATTACTTTAGGTTTGATGATTTGATGAAAAATATTCCATTGCCTGAATACACTAGGAGAGGCGGCAAGCTCAACCTTGCCTCTCGACTACCCAACTATTTTGTACGACCAGATTTGGGCCCTAAGATGTACAATGCCTATGGTAAGGGATTTTTCACTCTAAAGGTCACAGTGTCCACGCATTCAAATTAAAAATTACTGTAAATTAAATGAATGCCTGCTGTTGTAGACAACTCGATTAATCCCGTTGATCTGAAAACTTAACTTAGAATCATAGAATGGTTACAGTTGAAAGGAACCTTAAAGATCATCTAGTTCCAGGCCCCCTGCCCTGGGACCAGGTTGCTCAAAGCCCCATCCAGCCTGGTCTTGAATGCTTCCAGGGATGGGGCACCCACAATGCTTGTGGGCAACCTGTTCCAGTGTCTCACCACCCTCACAGGAAAGAATTTCTTCCTGACATCTAATCTAAATCTCCCCTCTTTCAGTCTAAAACCATTATCCCTCTTCCTATCACTACACTCCCTGATAAAGAGTCCCTTCCATCTCTCCTGTTGGGCCCCCTTTAGGTATTGGAAGACTGTTAAAAGGTCTCCCTGAAGCCTTCTCTTCTCTGGGCTGAACAACCCCAACACTCTCAGCCTGTCTTCACAGGCGAGGTGCTCCAGCTCATTTGGCTCATTTATAGGTGCTAGTATGTCCAGAGTATTTTATGATGTTTAGATGGGTTTTTTTCTACAGATGAGTTCAAGCCAGTGATACTTATTCCTAATCTTCCAATCAGCTTGCTGCACATGTGCATACACAGCCTCCCTTTCCTGTAGCTGGCCGCATGTATTTGTTGTTTTGCTACTTCCGGCTTTAACACTTTTTTTGTTACTTCTCTTTTTTGGGCTGTATCCTTTAGTTTTTAATCTCTTCTTGAACAGTTCCTTGCATGGCTAGTTTATCTGCTGTCATTCAAAATGCATTTAGAATTTTAAGTGGGATCATGGCCAGTAAAGAGATTGTAATTAGTAAGTACTGAAGCAGCTCTCTTTTTAGTGGAACAAGAGACTGTTTCTGAGAACTTTAGTCTAAACTGCTATAGAAACCCCCTTTTAGCAGGACTTAGACAGGATTCTTATATATCATGCAGGCTGGGTATAGATACAGATCAATGTGTCAGCCTGGAACCAATCACTTGGGAAGACACAAACAAGATAGGGGCAAAGTCCTGGATATAAAATATTTTGCTGTACTGCAATAATTTGCTGATAATAGTATAAGTTCTCTGTTCTTTTTGCAGATAGTGCTGCCCCGAGTGGCATAAGCTTCCTTTTTGTTTTACTAATGTACCTGCAATTTTTTTGTTCCAGGCTTAATAACGCCAGAAGATAGAAAATATGGCACAACAAACCTCCATTTAGACGTGTCTGATGCAGCAAATGTTATGGTTTATGTGGGTATCCCCAAAGGCCAGGCCAATCAAGAAGAAGGTAAAGTGTTTCTTGAGTCCTGGGTGGGGGGTTATTTCTGTGGTTGGAGGGAAGGTCCTTCAGTGTAACTGCTCATGTTTGCTCTCAACAGAAGTGCTTAAAACCATACAAGATGGTGATTCTGATGAATTGACAATTAAACGTTTCACTGAAAGCCGAGAAAAACCTGGCGCTCTATGGCACATCTATGCTGCTAAAGATACAGAGAAGATCCGGGAATTCCTTAAAAAGGTAAGCTGCTGTATCTTAAATACTCACCTTCTGCCTGTATAGGTTTGTAAATATGTATCCTTGGACTTTTCCTCCTCCTCCTTTCTATCCCAGTTGTTCTGGAAACAAACATACTGGAGTTGTGTCCAAGACAAAAATCCTTGGGTGACGGGCATCTTGTAGGATGCGGGGCAGGCAGCGAGTTGAAGCTTGAGGTTGTGCTGGATTTAGATACACTGCTCTTGCCCACGCTTCTCGCAGCGCAAGGACTGATGTTATGTAACGAACAAAAAAGGCTGGTTTAGATTTAAGCAAAAACACACTTTCATTTTAAATTAGAGCCTCCTTAAAGGCATGCGTGTGAGATGTTCTTGGGAAATGTCAGAGCAATATGTGGTGCTTAAAGTTCTTCCTTGTTCTCTCCCTTTTCCTACCAATTTTCCCCCCATACCTTTATGAGGCTCGGATTAAGGGAAAACCGTAAGGTGTTTTGGGTGCCGTTTTCATGGGAGTTAAACATTTAGTAGAGATGTGGTACTACATCCAAAAGGGCTTGTTTCAGTATTTAAATTCACCACAAATCATAGAATTGTCTAGGTTGGAAGGGACCTTTCAGATCATCTAGTCCAACTGTCAACCTAACACTGACAAAACCATCACTAAACCAGATCTCTAAGCACTACATCTACCCGTCTTTTAAATGCTGCCAGGGATGGTGACTCAACAGCTTCCCTGAGACCAGAGGTCCCCGTGGTCTTAGTTCTAGAACTTATTTGGTGCTCTAAAAGTGGAAAGGGCAAATATGCTGATGTTACGAAGGATGATCTGAACGACTGTTGGCCTTGTCAGCCTGACTGCTGTCTTGGGCAGAAGCTTAGAGATGCTACAGCAGATTTAGTTAGTTTAACAAAAAATAAATCTTAAACATGACATGGACTTTGATAAACATTGGTGTTTTGAGTTTTGACATCTGTGTCTCACCTCTTTGTGGTCTCTTGTAGCCTACTTGCCTGTGGTGGTGAGGCTTTCAGCAGCTTGTCCTGAAGTAATGCCAGGCTGTTTATCTCCTCCCAAATGAGTTTTTGGGCTACAGTCCCAGCAGTAAATGACTGCCACAATAAATTGGATTTATACTGGAACTTTTTCTATAAATTCTCTCACCACGCCCCTCATTTCTTTTCTAAAGTGCTGCTTGTGCCTCCCAGCCTCGTATCTCCTGAAAACTAGTTAGCATCCTCTGTTTTGATCAGTGAGCACACTGACTGGTGCAGGACTCAGGACAGCCACCTGCTGAATTCCACACTCAGTAGTTTCTTCCGGTTACAGGCTATGGTGGTGTAAGAGCATCGGTCCCATGTGACAGTGGTTCCCACTGTGAGTCACTTAACGCTTCTGTTTCTTCTTACTGCAAATTGCTTCAACTGAAGTAACTTCAACTTAATTCAACTTCCTGAAAGGAGGTTGTAGAGAGGCGAGTGTTGGCCTCTTCTCCCAAGTGAATAATGACAGGACCAGAGGAAATGGTCTGAAGTTGGACAGGGGAGGTTTAGATTAGATATCAGGAAGAATTACTTTACTGAGTGGTCAGGCACTGGAACATCCTGCCCAGGGAGGTGGTGGAGTCACCATCCCTGGAGGTATTTAAGAAATGTGTAGATGTGATCTTCAGGGCATGCTCTAGTGGCCAAGACTATAGGGGTTTTTTTTGTGTGTGTAGGTGATCTCAGAGGTCCTTTCCAACCATGATAATTCTGTGATTCTGTAAATTGGGTTTACTTGCATTTCCTATATCCACCTTTGCAATGTCTGTGAAGCAAGAGGGACTGAGAAATGAAGCCTTGACAAGCAAACCAAGGACTGAATAAGAATCCAAACCTTTCATTGTGCAACTCTTATACCTGAGCACACAGTGCAAGTCTGTCTGTCTGGTGTGTGTGCACACAGAACACCACCCATACATCTGGATTGTCCGGTAAGACCGGTATATTGTAATACCTGTATATTATAACACCTGTTGTCTCCTGACTTTTCAGGTGGCGGAAGAACAAGGTCAAGAAAACCCTGTAGATCACGATCCCATTCATGATCAGAGTTGGTACTTGGACCGATCGCTAAGAAAACGCCTTCATCAAGAGTATGGAGTTCAAGGCTGGGCTATTGTACAGTTTCTAGGAGATGTAGTTTTCATCCCAGCAGGAGCTCCACACCAGGCAAGGACCGGGGACGCTGTTACAGCCTGACCACTTGGGCAGATGTTTGAGCACGTGGCTAATGCTTGTTTGTTCTTTCTAGGTTCATAATTTGTACAGTTGTATTAAAGTTGCGGAAGATTTTGTATCCCCAGAGCATGTCAAACACTGCTTCTGGCTCACTCAGGAATTTAGGTATCTGTCGCATACGCATACGAACCATGAAGATAAATTGCAGGTAACTTACTAGTGCTCAAAATGAACCCTGCCCCTCCTGACCCTTTCAAAAAAACCAAAAAAAGCACACACCAAAACCCAATAAACAGCCCTCAGCAAACCTGTGAGGGGTGTGTCCACACAACCCAAGTCACTTCCATGTTCAGCTTTAATGCATTGGATCTGGAAGAGGAATTTCCTTAGGTTTTTGAATTGTTACACTTTTTTAGTAGTTTTGAGGAAGCCTTCTGGAGCGTCTCCCGAGATTCTTTTGAAGTGTTTCTTTCTTGCATTTCTTCTCTTTTCCCTCTAGCTGAGCTTGCCGTACTCCCCTCAAGCTACAGGGTTTCAGTTTTTATCCCGTTAGAATTTGAACCCTATTGTCAAAGTTAGTGATGTAAATGAACCTTGTGCTGTTTAAACTCCAAGGAGAGCCAGGAGGGGCGTGGGGAGGCGGGGAAAGTTGTGCAGGTGTGTTGTGTATGTCAGAGCCTCCCAACCTGACCCCAGCCAGCCTGTTTGCTTGTGAAACTAAGTGCTGCTTCTTTCCTCCTAGGTGAAGAATGTCATATACCACGCTGTTAAAGATGCAGTTGGGATACTGAGAGCGAACGAATCCAGCCTTAGCAGACCGTAAAGTAGAAAGCCTTAACCACACACTATGAAACAGAAGCGTTGGCAGCTGTTTTAACTACTCAGTCAGGACCTCTGTGGACTTTGAGATTATATGAATGTTACCTCATCTTCCTTTCAGCAGTACCAGAGGATCGTGGTACTATGTTCTGTGTATTCTTCCAATGTTTACAAACCTGATATGTATATGTAGTAATATGTATGGACTGTGGCATACTGTGAATGCTCAGTTGCAATAGAACTTTATATGGAGTTGCTCTCCAAACTGTACAAAATACCTCCTATAGAACTGTCAGAAACTATTCCAAATTACTCATTTGAAAAATATTATTCAAGACATTGTAAAGCTCCAATTTTTAAAATTTATTTTGGGGTGGGAGGAAGTATGGAGTCACCCACTTTAATAACCAATTTACATAAAAATAAGAATGCAGTTCTGGAATTTCACATTAACATAGAACTAGCATTTAAAAGTAGCTTTAAGCTATTGTATAGTAACATAGAGATGGGGGTTAACCATCTTTAGGTAAATGTATTTAAATTTCTAAATGTTAAAAAAAAAAACTTTTAATCAAATGTCTTCTGTTTGAAACTGCTCTTTAATTTGAACCGATGTTTCTCTGGTTTTTAACACTGAATGGTCTACATAAAATTCTTCTATTTCAGATACTGTTCCTTGCCTGGCTTCTTCAATTGACTCTTTAAAATGTAATTAATTTGATGCAACTCTTTGAAATGCAAAAGCAAGTTGTGTGCTGTGTACTGTTCATACTGGGGTTTAAACTATCTGAAGGCTTTCGGGTTACTGAATTTAATGACAGATCTGTTTATAGCTTTTTTTTTTGATTAACCAAAGCATGACTTGGCTTGACCGCTGCTTCTCAGCCGCTGCCCCTACTGCGGTCTGTGTCACGAGTGTTGCAGCTTCAGTGGTGCACGCCTTGCTCCAAAATGAGACTGAAAACATCCTAAAACTTAAAACAGGCAGAGGGCTCAAGAGTAGAAAGGTGCATCTGCCATCTAACAAGATAAGCTGAGATAATACAAACTGTTCTGTCTGTCGGTGTCCGTGCGGGAGAGCTGTTGGGGTGAGGAGGATGTGGGGAGGAACCTCCTACTTCACCAGAAGTTACTTTTCTGAACTTTATGTAGCATGTTGCCAAACTCGGTGCAAATTGTAGTACTTGTACTACACCTGTAGTACTTCACCTGTTACTAATGATTGGCATTAACTCTCAGGTGCCCGTATGTTTTCAGGGGAACTTTCTTTTATCCATCTCTCAGTAGCCAGAGTGGAGCTGAGACTGTGGTGACTTACAAGGGAGTAGGAGTCCCTTAATCAAGTTAGAATAAAGTGGGCTCATAAAAGGTTTGTCTACTGTGAATAGGTTCCTCTGCTTCCTTCCTCTCAAAATTGGGACTAAAGGAGGTGTCCAGAACAACTACAGCGGCAAAACAAAACCGTCAGTAAGCTGAGGTGTGGTGATTGTCTGTGCCTTGCTGAAGGCTCCAGGCGTGGTCCCTCTGTGTGTCAGACCTGCAGATCTTTAGGTGACCATTTCCAGCTCTTTGCCTGTGCATGGGTGAGGAACTGAGGCAGTTGTGAGGCTGTGCAAGCGCTGTGGTGGTCTGCGGGGAAATGTTCTGGGTCACTTGGCTTACACTGAACCCCACATCTTCACTGCGTTCAGTGAGAACTTCACCTTTGCTGAGGCCTCCAGCTGATGGTAGAGATGGGCCTGTTTTATAGTTGCTTCAGCTGCTTTCTGTAAGGAAGAGCAATAAACCCTTCATTTGGTGTTCTGTGCTTGAACTAGTTCCTCTCCTTAAAAACAAAGCTTAGGCTGAATTGTTTTCTTGTGTTACCAAGTCTGAAGTAAATGAAACGAAGCAATTCAGTGACTTTTTTTGGACACAGCTGGAGTAGCTGTGGGGAGCTGGTGTGCAGGTCCATCACCTCCAGCCAGTGAAACACATCACACTGATCACACATACATGCATATGTATGAAAAGACCTACTGTTGAAGTTAGTTTTTTAATTTTCTTACCAGTACGTTGTTGTTCAATCTGGTTTTATTGCAGCTGTCATCTGCCCTGTCTTACTGACTCTTTTTTTTTCCTTTCTGATCTGTCCTCTCTGGATTTTTAAGATCATGAGAAATAGTCACATTTGTCCTTGGGTGGTGTTTGAGGTGGAGAGGGAACATTTGAATGAGAGCTTTCCACGGGGTACACAGCCCAGGGTTAGGGTTGCTCTGCTGTGAGACAGGCCTGTATTTGCCACCTGCTGGCATCAAGGTGAACAGTGCTTGGCCCCCTCTTATGGCTGTACCTGGAAGCTGTTGGACAACAGCCAGTGTCTGCGCGTGTTATCCGTTCGGAATGCAATTATTTATAGACTCAGTTTTCTTTTGGCAAGGCTTCCTTAAAATTAGAAGTGCTTTCCTTTGCCTGCGAGGCTCTTGTGGCA
This sequence comes from Tringa tobata, assembly GCA_033628505.1. Taxonomy (NCBI): domain Eukaryota; kingdom Metazoa; phylum Chordata; class Aves; order Charadriiformes; family Scolopacidae; genus Tringa; species Tringa tobata. The sequence continues at coordinate 4,074,555 of JAHREE010000130.1, read as the reverse complement.
CTGACACGTGCAGGTGACAGACACAGCAGACACTTGCTTTCTGAGATGCCACATTTGTTTTGCCTGAAATTTTTCCTTAAGAGGAGAAACGCCTCTCCTTGTGGTCTCCCTTGACCATAGAAAGATGCCATTTAAGGCAGCAGATGATGGCTTTTCATCACTGGTTAAGTGATAGCACCTGGAATGATTCAGCAAATGACTAATGAAATACTCTGTCTGGCACCTGTTTGCCCATCCCAGAGCTGTCTCCGGGCAGCACAAGGCAGAGCTGCAGCTGCGTTACTGCACCTGCCCTGAAGGAAGGCCCCGCAGAGGGAGCGGCCGCAGGAGCCTGACTTCACTAAGTGAGGCTCTGCCTGGATGGAGCTGGAAGAAAGAAGCTGTTTGAAAGCTGCTCTGAGGGAAAGCTCTTCTTCAGCTATGCTGCAAAGGCCCTAAATGTGCTAGAGATAAGGAAAATAGAAAAAAAGAAAAAAAAAAGGTGTTATAAAACTAGGAGGGAGCTGTTAGAAGTGGATATTGTTTGTGAAAAGAGTTTGAAGTGATGACAGGAACAACTGTTAAAAGCAGCTTTAATAAAATCTGTAGTGATTCGGAAAAACAAGAGATCTTACACCACTGAAGGTTTCTGATAGCAGATTAAGCGAAAGTGCCTTTTGGGGAAAGATGGTACTTGAAGCTCAAAACGTGTTTCAGGACTTTATATCTGCAAATATGTAACATTCCACCACCACAGCCTCCCGCGGGGCAGACAGCCCCGGCAGACAGAGGGTGAGAGAATCTCTACAGACTGCACTCCCCAAGAAGAAGTATATTACAGTAGTTTCTTGGAGAATACACTCCCCAGGAAGAAAACAATATATATATTACATAAAATATTCTCACGTATTAAGTTTTGCGTTTTGAAGGTAGGACAGAATATCCCATTGCAAAAAAAAAAAAAAAAAAACCAACAAAAAAAATACGCAACAAAACAAAAAAGGCAAACTGTACACATTGGTTTCAGCCTTTAGCTCCGGAGTGTGGCCAAGCGCGACTGCATCGCCTCGATGTCTTCCTCCTCATCGACAGCAGCCGCCGCTCCCATGGGTTCAGGCTCTGGAAGAGCATCCGTGACTTTACTGGGTGCTTTACCCAAGGCCCCTGCAAACAACAACAGCGGCTCGTTAGTGTGCATTAGGTCTTCATTTAGTAATTAGCAGTTTTCAGGTACATCTAAAATAATTCAACCCGTCAGTTCTGGTAGAGGACAAGCACGAGACCTGTTGGACTCACTCAGCACCAGGCTGTTGGCTGATGCAGCAGAACTGACCCGTCGGCTCCCCACAGGAAGGGAGCTGCTTCCAGCCAGGAAACGGGATGGAAAAAGCAAAGCAGGATGCCAGAAACAAGAGAGAGCAACAAGCCAGCGGCTGGGGACAAGGTAACAGCAGGGCAGGAGCTGGGGAACTGTGCTTTCAGCTGGACACGGCTCCCATCATTAGGTTTGTCACGAGACATTCAGGTGAGGAGCATTCTAAGCATTATCTAAGTCAAGTAGCTGAAAGAGTAGATCATTATCATGAGCTGTGAGGCAGAAATTAAGGGGGTTGGGTTGGGCGGGGAGTTGTTTGTTTTGTGGGTTCTCTCCCAGTAAGAGATTTTACAGCCAGGGATCCCAGCACACCCTACGACTCAAGGCCACGTGGCTGAGTTTTTGCTTCCTGGCTTCGTTAATAACGGTGTATCTGCTCAGTGGTACAGATTTCTCCCCGCTAAGAGGAGCCACCGCACAGACAAGCACTGATCTGTTAAAGCCTCAATTAGAGCACTGCACAGATGTCAGCTGATGAATTATTACTTACGCTTTACCCAACCGCACCGGCCTTCTCAGCCAGTATTCCCTGAGAAACCAGTTTGTGAGAGCACTCTGCCCATTAGCAAAGGCAAAGCCACCGCTGGGAGAGCGCACTGAAGTCAGAACAGATGAAAATTCAAATTGCTGTGTCTCATTGAACAGCGCGGGGCAGGGCTCTGCTCCCAGCAAACACACACACACACTCACCAGCTGTGATTTCAAACAGGATTTTGTCAATTTCCATCTCTGCTTCCTCTTCCATTTCCTCCTGATCCTCCAGGCTTTCGAAGGTGTCCTCTAGCATTTCCTCTATAATACCAGCCTGGCAGAAAACAAAAAAAAGGCAGCATGTGACGCCTTTGGAAAGGGCAGAGCAAGAGGACACGCTTCCTGCTTTCAAGATCATGCATTGAATGACTCTGCTTTCCAGCCCAGGGCTTCCCTGTGGCGTGAGGGGTGGCCAACACACCTACCTACCCTTTCAGCACGTGCCTGTACAACTGCTCCACGGGAAAAGGAGTAAGAAAATTACGGATTCAATATACATGTTCTCACTTTGAGAGCCTCAAGCTCTATCTCCATGTTGTTCCATGTCTAAACACTGACAGTTTGCAGCTGTACTGCACATGCTTCACTCATGAAGCATAAATTGTATAACATGCTGCAAAATTAGTGTTTGACACAGCTTCCTCTTTTTTTTTTTATTAATCTGCATTTGAAAACATTCCTTTGTGGGGCCTGAAGTCTAGGTATGGCCAAATTGTTCTGGTGCACAATGATAAAATTATTAAGAAATAAGCCGATTTGACCTAAACAGTCTAGAGTGGTAAGGGGGGGAGCAAAATAACTTTGGTAGTTGAAAAGAAAATAAACCAGCCTAGGGAAGTAGTGTACTTTAAAAATCAGAGCGCTTTCATCAGATGGAGACACTACGTGAGGTGTTTTATCCCTGGATTGGAATAAGATGGGACTTTCAGCTTCCCACCCCGCAACAGGCTGTGGTGGGACTTTCTTACTGAACGTTTCCACCCCTGGGAGCAGGACACTGAGTCTCCCCCAGAGCAGACAGGGGCCTGGGGACAGGGGCAGCCACTGGGCGCAGGTGTGAACCCTGATTCGAGTCTCCATCTCCCCCTGCTCTGGGGACCAGGATGCACAGCTCTGTACAGGGACCCATCTTCCTCCTTCCATCCTCAACCCCAGCAGTTCTTTTCAGCTTCAATCAAGCTCTGCACCAAACGTGCTGCGGGTATCACCCAGTCAGGGTTTCCCCCACATACAGTAACTTGCTAGAAAGTCCCCAGCTATTAATGGGACACTTTAATTTCTGTTTGTCAGAGCTCACGCAAGCCCTCTGCCAAAGGCGACACCCTAAGCAGTCACACAGATCTTACCTTCATCATCTCTTTGGACAACTCCCTCATCGTTGCTTGGATTTCAGGGATTTTTACTAGATTTTGCATAGCTTTCATGACTTCTGTGCTTTTCTGCAATGAACCTGCTACTCTCAGGACAGCTGTGAAGGAGGGAAAAAGAAAAGCTTGAATGATTCACGCAGCACCAAAAGCAGAGAAATTATATCCTCCCTACACAGACAGAAACTGGTTTACGTTTAGGCAATTTAATTAAAAAAAGAAACAGACATCCCGCTTCTTCATTCTTTCTACCTTCTTGGAAAAGCTCAACTCCTACCCACATGGGAAAAAATAAGTTTCTAGCAGATCCTGATCCTGCTCGATTACCCGGAGCAATCCAGGTTGCCTACAGAGAGATTTCAACCCCCTTGCTCTCCAGTTCATAACGAGAGATCCCTGAGGAGCTCCTGCCTTGTGCCCCTCAGCAGCCAGATGTCCTGCTGAAGGTTTCACCAGGGGAGCTACAGTCCAGCTCCACGCCTGACTGCTGACCAAACCAGTGACCTCCTGCCCAACACTGGAGGTCACTCTAGTGGAAGCTAACTCTGGCTGAAGTTCTAGTGCGATGATAGTTTCACAGCAAACAGTACGCTAGAAAATTAATATTGAAGCAGATAAGCTGGAAATAAGTGTAGTTTAAGGTGAATTTAACAATACTGATTCCAGAGGCTATTCCCATAATACAGCTTAAAATCTCTTCTCGTGTATCTTCACATATCAAGAACAAAATGCAACAATTAAGGGTACTTCGAGGTTCTTTAATTTTGCCTTCTAATTTTGCAGCTTCCTAGCCATGGAGAACTTACCTGTTTGCATATAAAATGGTCACTCCTTAATGAAGCAAAATGAAGGTACAGCATATATTATTTTTCATTTTAATACTTAATTTCCTTAAGAACATTACACTTGTAATGTTAACAAACTAACAGAAATCTTGCCTTGAGCGGTCATTTCCCCAGGATGAAGCAAGTTAATACAAACCCCAGACTCAATTCTAGATTCTTTCCTATTGCTTGGGTAAGCGTGTCAGAACATTCCCAGTAAGATGAAGATGCTGGTAGCAGTAGTAAGGAGTTTTCCCTTTTAAGGGACGCCTCAAGCCTGCAAGGACAGCCCCTGCTTCCCCTTCCTGAATGAGGTATGTGGGGAGCCACATTTGCCCTATCGTAAGATTACACTTAAGGTTCACATTGTGACTCCCACTTTATCACTCATCTAGTGTTAAAACCTCCTGGCAACCAGGCTGGGTAATGCTGGGGTGGGGGGCAATACTGGGGTATTTCAGTAGCACGTTAACCTCCCCCCGGTCTTTCCCTGTCTAATGCTCTCGGCTCTGCTCTTGTTACACAGCAGAATGCTCTAAGGCGTGGGAAATACTGCAGGAAGTCTATCACAGCAGATTTCTGGTGTGGATAAAGAATGAGGGAAATGTGCTGGTATTGGAGGAGCACAAAGGCCCAAGCAGGTTCCCAGAGTGCTAGGTGTTAAACCACCAGGGCAAATCCATTCCTCCAAATCAAGGAAATCAAACGCTGCCCTCCTGCTCCCAATCTCCATTTAGGGCTTAGTTAAGTGTCCCAAGACTCTTGCTAGAGAAACAATCGCTTACAAGATGAAGGGAATTCTACTGAAGAAAATAAACCTCGTGTTACTGATCCTGTCAAAACAACAGGCTCCGTAACGCCACAGGGATATTAGACACATACTCAAACTGGTTAGGAACACACAGTAAAAAAGCGCCCACAATTACTGGCAGAGAGTTCTATTTCAGAGCACACAATTCTCATCTCACCGCAACCCTGGGCTCCAAGGAGAGGTGTTAGATTATCTGCTGAGCAGCTAAGCAGAGGAAACGCAGAGAGTCAGTGAGGATCTAGGGAACAACGAGGGGTAGGAACCCCAGGAAGCTAACTGCAAGCTCCCTGGCTACTCCAGAGCCCGGGGGGAAAGCCCATTCAGGCAGGGCAGTGGGGAAACCATCTCCAGAACATCCTGCAGACTGAGAAGGGTTAATGTCTACAGGGATATAGGACTTAGTATGGGACATGGGGGAGAAGAGCATTTTTTGAACCAAGAAAAACTTACGGAATCTTTTAAGGGGATTGCAGGAATGTGATTGAACATGAGAAACTTTTAATGGGATGTTTAGGGGAAGGACTGAAGGTGGTGAAAGGCAGGGATCAAGGTGGAACAGGGAACACACAAACTTCAGGGCCTACAGGTCCAGGTACCAGCATCTCAAGTAGAGGAAGAGATCTGGGGCCAGTTGCTGGAGAGCTGGCCAGTTTGCACTGTTTGAGAGCAGGTGCTGGAACAAACTATAGATTGGTCATGTGTGTATATATGTGTGTGTGTGTATATATATATAAATATGTATGTATTCTACTAGTGGACCTCAGTTCTAATCAGGTGAAGAGGAAGAGCAGGACTGAGCTGTCAGTGCTGTTCACGTTTGTGTGAAAGCTGCGTGTGTTTACATGGGTGCTGGTGAAGGCACTGCTGTGGGTGCGTGTGCCTACCAGGAGTACGTGCTCGGCCTGGCTGGATGTAAGGACCTCACACCTCCAGGCCTGCTACGGGAGGAATTTCCCAGGGTCCTGAAGGCCACTGGGATCAGCTGCCTTTCACAACAGGAAGCCTGTTTCCAAATTCAAGCTCTGCCTGCATTTGACCTTGGTTCTGAAAATAGAAACTCAGACCTCACCTCTAAAGCTAGAGGTACTTGGGCTCAGAAGAAGTTCTTACCAAGCTGGTTCTTCATCCCCATGAGAACAGAGTTCATGTGAGCTTTGGATGCATAGAGTTTGCTTACGGCCTTTCGAGAGCGGATCAGTTCCTTCGCCAAGATCACACACACATCTTTCTGACCCTTTTTGGCAGCATCCTTTATTGACCGCTTCACCTTCTCCTCTTCTCTCTGGATATCTGGAGCACAGAACAACACAGCAAACAACAACAAACTGCTAAGGATTTGGAAGAGAAACCAGGCATCTGTTGGGGTGTATTTTCAATGCAAAGAATCATTTCTGCTTGATTTCGGATCCCCTCTGTTATTCAGAGACCTTGTTCTAGGCTGATTTACATATTAGCTGATTAATTCTCAGTAGTAAACACCCACCTCTGTCATTTTCTTTGCAGTCAAGAGTACTGTAAAGGACTGTCCAGGAATATCACTGCATGAGGTTGAACTAAGATGAATTCTTAAGAAGTGGAAAAGGTCCAGCAAGAACAAAACACTCTGAGACAACTACTTGACTTAAAACTTCAGAATAACTTCCTGACTATTAAACTGGCCTGATATATATGTATGAAAACATACACACATATATTGTACATACACAGTTTAAGACTAATGTATTGATTTGCCGCTTATAAGATTACCTCTTCCGTGTTAATCACCAGACAGCCCCACTTCACCAGGAAGGTGACAACTAGTAGTCTCAGAAGACAGACAGGCATTTTACTAGCAAAAAAATACTTACCTGTCAGACTACATTCAAAGCTTAACCATATGCCCACCTTCAAGTGAATTTGAAGGCTGTGGTAGGCAAAATTGTCCTCACTGCTTCTAAATCCCTGAAATCTGCTTTTCTGAAAAAAAATACGTTCAGAAAGATTGTAGAAGGCTCTCTGATCTCACAGAGGCTGGAAAGTTTTAGATATACGCTGCCTTTATAAATGGTTATGGTTGGTTTTTTTTAAATAGTGAATTTGTAAGGGTGTGTCCACAATTTTAAGAGTTATTTTGAACTAGAGATTTACTGTCAAAAAAAGCCTTCATACTTGCAGATAGACTTAATAATTCCCCCCATCAGGCACAACCCATTAAGCCTCAACTGGATACCTAGCCAAATCTATACTCGTACTTAAGGTTTTGAGTTTATATTCCTCATACTTCAAGACACGTGCATTAGGTGTTCATATAAACCAGCACATTCAAATTATAAGCTGGCTGGCTGGTGCCACAGTTATGGATAATTTATCAGTAAAACTACTATCCTGGTAAATTGTTAGATGCAACTTAAAACAGCCTGTTCAAACTCTCCTGGTATCCAGCTTCATTCTACAGCTTTTTATAAAAGCATGCTGGAGCAGTACTGAACTAAGCCTGTACAAAATGAGCACCAAATAGTTGGATTTGAAATATTATACACTAAACAGGCTTCCTTAAACAACGTAGGTTTCTCTAGCAAATCTGACGTGACTGTTCACACATCTGCCTCATCAGATAACACTGGCTGTGTACAGCAGAACCAGGCACCCCATAAAGCTCAGAATAAGAGACACAGGAACAAGCAGGGGCTGGAGCAACCCTGTTCCTTTTCTAGACTCAGCAATAAACTAGCCACTGATGAAGTGTGGCTCTAAGCTTGTGAAAAAAAACAACCACAAAACCTATCCAAAAGTAAATAAAGAATTCAGACAGTAAGGGTTAGGAACACTTTTCTGCAAAGAGTTGAACCACAAGAACAATGGCTGGTTTTGTTCAAGCCTTCTTGGCTTATACCAGACAGAAGTTACACACAGGCAAGAATCAAAAGTTGCCCTTTTATAAAAACGAAGGTATCAACGCACTCTTTTTGGCACAGGCTGACCTGGAGACTTCAATGCAGCTTCTCACGCGGGAGTTAACAAGCCCTGTACTCATGATGAGTCATTCTCTCAATATCATTCAATGGCCTCTTTATCCTAAAGGACTGGTAGGAATCTGTAGTATCATAATCAGAAAAATACTCCTTGCTTCTTCCCCACTATTATCTGCAGAAATGTCACATGCTTGAAAGCATTTGTGTATCAGACACAGGAATGACCCATGTCCCAGTGTATCAGAAAAGGTAAGAAAGAGGTGAAATGGCACAGCAGAAAACAAAAAGCACCAGGAGTGCTCCAGCACTGCTGAGGAATTATGACATTCACTTTGAGTCCACCCACAAGTACTGTGTTACTTCCAAACTAGCGTAGGGTGGCCTTGTACCTGAGTAAATGCTTTCACTTGCGTGATGAACTGCTGAATACAAGATTAGTGGCACAAATATGCAAGAACAGTCAACTCCACCTTTAAAGGTCAATGCCAGCTACGCACGTCTAGTGAGCCAAGTCAGTCCACCGCTCCCTCTGCAGCATTACCAAGCACAACAGAGGCACAAAGCAGTCCAAAACACCTGCGAGAGCAACTCGCAATCTCAGTAAAACACAAAGTTACTGTATTATTTCAACTATATTAACTTGGAAAATTCAATTTTGAAGTCACCTTTCATTTCTTTGACTCTTCCAAGCCTTCAAAAGCAACCTACACCAAACAGAAAACACTAAAGCAGCAAGACTCCAACAACAACAGATGGTTTGAAACAGCATGTTGCTATATTAGTAACTGCAATGACTGGGCAAGCCAGGTGTTTGAGTGATCCAAGCCCAGTCAGTCAGCCCCAGGTGGGTCTGAGTGTAGCCGTATCAAAACACATCCAGCACAGTTTCCCCAGGGAAACTAAGCTCCCAGCTCCGCATCCTTACTCAAAGATTAAGGTGATTTTCTGTGTATGTCTCAACTGAAATGATAAAACATGACAGAATCCAACCACAGTGGGTAATTTAAAAAAAAAAAAAAAACAAACCAACCAAAAAACCCACCAAACGAGCAACCACTTTAGCGGCATGGGGCTGTCATCTTTCAGCAGCAGCCTGCTAGCCTGGTAAGTGCCCAGCAGAGCTGTGTACTTCCACAGCTGACACTGGTAAGGTGTGAAATCCTAGCACAATACAGGCATTAAAAAGATATTCTGTCCTTTATCAGAATAGCAGATGTTTGGTGGTTAGTCTGAGCTCTGACATGCTGAACTGTGTTTCTTTGAACGTAAGACTCCGAAACACACACACAGAAGTGTTTAGAGCTGCTACAATAATTAGATTTACATCCACAACAAAATATCAGACTACCACATAATCCAATATCTATATAGGCCATTAGAAGTGTTATGGTATGCATAAAGTTGAGAGAAAAATAAAATGTCAAGAAACCAGCAATAGTGAACACATGGGTAGTTTACTCCCATGGAAGATGAGGCCGCTAAAACATACTTTGCTATTAATATAAGCCACGTTTCAGTTGCTCGGTGCCTGATACAACCACACAATGTGCCTTGGAGAATGCAAATCAATTCATAATGAACGCCACTGTACATTGGTTTTCCTGGAAGAGGCATAAACCCTGTCCTCATTTCACAGATGAGGACAAAGACAGACTTTGTACTGCATGAGCATCTCCCTCCAACCAACTCATACAAATCTACAAGTGGGAGAATATATGAACCCCGCCAGCTCACTCCAGAGGCGTGGGGCTGGGGAGGAAAGGGAGAACGTACTCCTCAAGGAGTCACTCAAAACAGGCATGGGCTTAATAACCAGATACTGACACAAAATACCAGCACATCCCATGGACCAATCCTGAGGGCAAGGTAAAGGGAAAATAGAATCTAGCCCCAAATCTATTTTCAGATTCTAGGAAGGTGGGTAGAAGACAGCAAGAAACTGAGCTAGCAACAGTGTAGTAACAAGCAACTCCTCTGCGTTTCAAGACTTCTTCACAAGTGAAATGCCCATAATTTAATAGCAAAACTCCTACTGAGAAGTCTTTTTTTCTCTCTGCTGTTAGAAATTTTCCCAAGCTGACAGCAAGCTACTTTTGTTTAACATGTGCACTTCATGCCAATATATACCTGCAGAACTTTCTACATGTGGAATTACACATCACACCAACACTCTACTCATTAAAAAAAGTGGGTGAAATTCTGTGTAATAAGTCTACTTCAACTTATCAAATGGGATTTAAGAGCATTACGCCGTACTGGAAGCATACAATATTCAGGTTTACTTTACAGCGATGTCATTTTATAACACAGACTAAGTCTGGTCCCAGGATCATACTAGTCTTCCTTTATTCCAGACGTTATAGAGTACCCAGGTTATTAGATTTCACAGCCTCCCCCAATTGAAGCAAAAAAAACCCAACCTTGAAGGCAGACAGGGAAAGGAAAAATAAAAAATGAGACATAAGTACAAACCTCTGATCTGTCTATCAATCACTCTCATTTCTTTCCTTATCTTCAAGGACCATTCATTGACCTTAAAAAGAGAAAGTAAGAGTTACTTGAAATTCCAACTTTAAAACTATGCTTTTATACTTTCCCGTAACTTAACCACTCAATATCTAAAGCAGCACTTCAAAATGCACAGGCTTTAAGTTATGGGTGATATTTAAATATTTCATTATTCGAATGAAAAAAACCCCAAACATTGCAGAGATACGACCAATTACTGCACACTTCCAGTTACATCAGACACATCGATTTGTTGAGCAGCGAAGAAGCTGTATGGCCAATCTGACACAGGACAGTAGGGATACAACTATGAACTATCACACAATGCTGCACAGAGGTACCAATGCTGGGAATTGAAGCACTTTGGCCAACTAAGCAAGGCTAATTACCCCAAGCACAACTTCATTCTGATGAAGCTATTCTACTTCCAGTTCTGACATAAACAAAAACATGGTTCTCACAGGTGGAGACTGACCAGCAAAACACTAAGCTGAAATAAACCATTCAGACTGGAAGAAAATTACCTTTTTAGCTCAAGTAATCCAGACGTGGTATTAAACACATAATAGGCCCTCAGCTTTACACAGTCTGAAATGCATCACTGGCTCCTCACAAGGACTGGAGATCTTTACCTTGTATCATTCAGTCAGTAAGTTCCTTCCCATCAACTGGGAGCATACACACAAACCCAGGGTGACTCACTGCCATCACAAAAATCTCAACCTCTTCACAAAAATCTCAACCTCTTCCCATTGTCAGCCACCTCCTGTGGTGCTCAGTGCTTTCTCTAGCCCTACCCAGGGACAGCATCTTGTGTACAGCTGCTGGCAGACATGAGGTAAGCAGTGCTTTTTCCCCCATGATCTAGCAAGCAGAAATAACTACTTCTTCCTTCTAAAGCTGTGCAATTAGACACAGGAGGAAAGAAGTTTCTTACTATTAATGGGTTTCTCAATATTTCCATAATGGCCTGTGAAGTCATCATGCCAGCCTACAACCCAAGAGCATGCTCATGACAGCAAGATGATCCAAGCTGCTTCTTACAGGTCAGACACGCCTGTTTTCTAGCACCTTTGCAGGCTTTTCTACAAAACAGCTTGAATATGACCCACAGGCATGCTGTGCTACTGGAAAACACAACAAGCTTGTTAGTTATGGAAGGGGAAAGAGCGATCACTGAACACGAAACAACAAGAAGTTATCAGTGCAGTACAACCACATCATGTGGGTTAAACGGCTGTCTGCTGCTTTATCCCACGACTGAGAGCAGCAGTCTCCAAACCCCAGTTCTTTCTGTGGTATCTTCCAACACTGCTCATGAACGTAGGAAACTACAACCAGCCTGCACAGTGCTATGACACAGGTAGAGAAGGAAGGGAAAGTATGCTGTCATCCAACAAGTAATCACTGTAACTCACTCCCCCTGGGTCTTGGCTGCTACAAAGCAGGTGGGAATATCTGTGGCACTGCAGCTCTTCTCAGCCTTCATCTTCAGCATCTGTAACCTTCTCCCTGTTGCTTTTTTAGTACCTCTAACATATTTGATCTTTAGTACCTCTTAAGATATTTGATTTTTCTTTGATCCCATCAAACAGAAGGTCTTTTTATTAACAAATTAATAGTGATTTATGAAAGGCAGCAGTGAAATCAGTACCTTATTTCATTTCACAGTGGCATTAGAAATCTGTGGGTATAAACAAGGCTTACATAGCTTGCCTTCACCCTCAAAAAAAACCACCGAGTCCCAATATTCCAGCTACTCATATTTTTAAGACAGGACCTAGAAGCTCCCAACAAAGCCAGAGAGCTAGAAACCACGGAAGACAACTAATAGCAAGCTAAAAATCCAGGAGCCGCTGACTAAGCCTCCCCAAACCACGCCACCCAGGATGCATCACTCCTCTGGGTACTGCTTCTGCGGCCCTAGGAAGCACCCCTCAAATCCCTGCATACCCCCAGGGCACGGGAGCGCTCTTACAGCAGGCCGAGCGCCTCACGAAACTGCTGTACTTTAGAAGATGCGAGGTAACCGAGTGCAGGTGCCCCCAGACCCTTTGGGGACAGACTACCAGGGCTCCTCACCAGCTGCTGAAGCCCGGCCGCCGCAGCCACATCCGGGGACAGAGCTCACCGGGGTATCCCGGCCGCTCCAAACCCTCCTTCCCCGGCCGCGGGGCTGCGGGCTCGCCGCCCCACCTCAGCCCCGGGCCCGCTGCTGTCAGGAGAAGCCCTCGGCGCCGCGGTGCCTCGCCCAGACCGGGCCCGGCCCCTCCGCAGTCCCCTCCCCGCGCCATGGCAACGCCGTGCACTCGGGCCGTCGCCTCCGAACCCCACGGCCCCGCCGCCTCCCGGCCCCCGCCCGAAGCGACGACGCCACCGGGGCCTCACCAGCTCCTTGGGCGGCTTCTCGGGGGTCTTCCCGAAGAGGCCCATGGCGGCGGCCGCCTCCAGCCGCCCGGCCCTTCCGGGTTCCCGTCCCCACCCGTTGCCAGGGGCGGGCGTTCCCCACTGCGCATGCGCTCCCCCCAGCCCCCTTACCTCCACGCATGCGCACGGCTCCCCCCGCCCAGCGGCACTGCCCATGCGCCTGCGGGGCGCGAGGGGCGGGCGATGCCTGAGCGGCCACGCCCCGGGGGCGGCAACGGTCATCCAGGCCCGCGCGCAGGCGCCGCCCCTCACACGGCCCCGCAGCGCTGCACACGGCCCCTCACAGCCTCTCGAATCGCCGTGGTCCCATCCAGCCCCTCACACCGTCCCGCGCTGCTTAATATAGAGTCATAGAATTGGCTAGGTTGGAAGGGACCTTTAAGATCATCCATTCCAACCATCAACCTAACTCTGGTTAAAAAAAAACGTCACTAAACCATGTCTCTAAGCACCATGTCAGCCCGTCTTTTAAATACCTCCAGGGATGGTGCCTTGACCACTTCCCTGGGCAGCCCATTCCAACGCTTAATAACCCTTTTAGTGTAAAAAGTTTTCCTGATATCCAACCTGAACCTCCCCTGGCACAACTTGAGGCTGTTTCCTCTCGTCCTGTAGCCTGTGACCTGGGAGAAGAAACTGACCCTGGCCTCTCTACGTCCTCCTTTCAGGTCTCCCCTCAGCCTCCTTTTCTCCCGGCTAAACAACCCCAGCTCCCTCAGCCATTCCTCATAAGACTTACTCTCCAGAAGCCTCACCAGCTTCGTTGCCCTTCTCTGGACCCGCCCCAGCACCTCGATGTCTTTTTTGTGGTAAGGGGCCCAAAGCTGAACCAGTGGCCAGTACAGGGGGGCGATCACCTCCGGAGTGCTGTCACCACACTGTTCACGGCCCCTCACACAGCCCCTCACCACTTTGCATGGCCCCACGCCACCTCACACGGCCCCTCACCATTTCACGTGGGACAGGCAGCCAGCAGAACGGGGGCACAGAGGAGTTAACAGGATTCAGCCCCAGTGCTGATACTGGCCGGGCACCTCCTCTGGCAGGAGTTAAGAGCAATAAAAGCAGATGCCGGAGCAGGTTATGTCAGCACTTGCCCTCACTCTGTCACACAGGTTGCAGGAAAGCACAGTGAAGAGTACTTATCAAATCTAGTCGTGCAAGGTGTGACTCTAACTACGCTAAATTATCTTTCCCTTGCAGCCCAGGGAAGACCCGCAGGAAACCCAAAGAGAAAGAGAAGCAGCAGCTGCCAGCACAGAAGGCAGGACTTGCCTCATCTTCAGCTGCCAGGGGTCTTCTGGAGGTGCCCCATTGGCATGGCCTGGATCACCTCCATCCTCCACCGTCCTCTCTGCAGCCAAGGGCACGTAACCTGGCCAAAATTAAGGAACAGCTTGGAGCCACCCTGCTGGGTGCTGCGGGGTGAGCTCCAGCCCGTCCCTCCATCTCCTTGTGCCCCAATGCACAAACTGAGATGCAGAGGACTGGAAATAATCACCAATGCACAGAGAGAGTGCAAAAGCTTACGAATAAAAAGGTGCTACTAGCTTAATCTAATGCCTTACAATTATACTTACCCTCATTATTTAATTCCCATAGAATGACATTTTAATAACAGTTACAAAAATGTACAGTTCACCTTTGTCTTTTTTCCTTCCAAAAGCTAGCGCAGAGTAAGAACAGATCTAAATAGGGTCTCATTTTGGACTGGGTACCAGCAGTGGGAAAGCCAGCCTTAACAAAACAGTAATTGCTCAGACTGGCAAAGACCTTCAGAGGCGATCTAAATCCACCCTCTCTTACTAGCAGAACAAAAGACCAATTGCCTTAATTAAACCTACTGACATAAGTAACCTCAGATCAATTATCTGACATTTTCTATTTACAGTTGGCCACCAGCTTTCAGGCACGCAGAGAATAAAACACCGTGCTTCAAGAATGTTCAGCATCTCCACTAACTCAAGACACTTTACAAGTGCTCGCATGACCCAGCCCAGCGAGGCAATAAAAGTGAGCAGCGAAACTGCTGACCTCGTTAACAGGCACAGTCTTTGCTCTGTTTTCCAGATTTTAAACTGTCAACGCATTGGGTGAGGGCTGTCTGAGAATCTGCGTTCCATAGAAAACAATCCTACTTGGATGCTTCTGAGTCTACTAACACAAGCATTTCATAAAATAAATACATCCAACTGCTTTTCCTTTCCTGCTGGGACTACCCATACACTACACCAGCTGCTGTAGATTTTCAAACAGATGCATTGCCAGTAACTGGATCACAACAATTTATATAACCCAGGCTGACACACACGAGGGGACCGAACCTTCACTCGCAGCTATCTACTGGTCATAATTACCTGCTCATACGGATGCACCCTCTGTGGCTCTCCCGCTAATTAAACAGCAGTTTGTGTCATTCATCAAAAGAATTGGACTAGTAGAGCAACTGAGGTCATTAACACAAGTCTTCAGCCGAAACAGGTGTGCGCGATGGTTTGCAAATAAGGCTGCACCCGTGCCCAGGAGCTGCTGGGGCACAGGCTTTCTATGAGGAGGTCACCCTTCAGGAGCAGAGCCGTGCTCCAGGAGCACACGGTGCCCTGAGGACATGGCGCTGCTTGAAATTACTGCTCACAATGTTTGGCAAAATGCCGAGGTGCCAGCAAAAGGCTACGCTGGACTCTGATACAGCGGTTCATTTGGGTACTTCAGTACATCAATTACTTATTTACATTCAAGGGTACTTATTTACAAACAGAAGTTCTCCTCCGTTTCCCCTTTTGAGATAGCACAGCCTCAGTTCAGTGCGGGTTTCAAGACAGTCCTGAAACAATGTGGATTTCGGCCCCAGCTGCTTATGCTAAGCACATAGGCTAAATGTCACACTGCGGCACAAACTAGAAGCAGAAATGCTCTTTGCCCTCATTATGCCTCTCCACTGCTCTGCCACGGCTGCAATGACAGATAAAGGGCATGTACTGACGGGCCTCAACTGGAATAAAAATTACTTTCCGGACCACGGGAGAGTTGGTGATGTTATGCCCCTTCTACCTCCCTGCTTCAGTACTGCAATGGGAAAAAGGAAACAAGAGAGGAAAAAGTACTCACAATTAAAAACAGCTCTTCTGATAATTAGGAGAATATCCTCTCAGGAGGATGCCTGGTGACTGGAGGCATGAAACATTTGTTATTAAAAAAAGATAGTGCCCAGGTACCCTGGACAAATAAACCAGTGCCAGAACAGCTTTGCTTTGTGAGCACCCGCCTCCCAGCTCTCTGTGAAGGCACAGAGAGATGGATCGTAACTGCAAGAGAGACCCGTGTTTACATTTTCTATTATCATCTTCATTTAATTATCGTCCTTTTATACTACATGGGCAAGAACTAGGACAGAAATAAAACAATGAGACTGTTGCTTCTACTGTGGCACATAAAGCAATTGAAAACACCTTTCTAGTTTAGCCTTCTCCCCTACTTACATCTCATGCTCTTTTTTTTCTTTTCTTTTTTTTTCCCTCTTTTCTTTTTTTCTTTTTTTTTTTTTCCCTTCCCGACCAACATTTCCTCTCTGGATTTTCAGCCAGATAGTTTCTGAAAGGCAAAACCAAAACAACAGTTTCATATTGAAATATAAAGAAAACAGACTCATTTTTTTATGGCATTGAAAAACTATCACTTTTTTTCCCAAGAAATCAGAAATCACTTCAAAATACCAGCAGTTGGAATCTGGCAATTTTTACCTTTACAAGCCACTTTTGTCACTGCATGACAATATTCTGCTACTTCATGATGGGTTATTTTGAGGCTGTAGGGTGGCTACCCAAAAGTCTTCCTAGAGGTCTGCAGGTGAGGGTGCTGGAGAGACAGCTGGTCTGATAAAGCAGTTTGTAAGCAATTGGAAAACCACTGGTCAAGCAAAGGCACACCTCAAGGCATAAGACTTACAAAGCAGGAAGTTCCCAGTGAAGCACCATCACCTTCCACATGGCCAGGGGTTCACACTGGAGCAGTGAATTCCTGCATCACTAGGAGATGATTTATTAGTCACAAAAGTTGTGTTATATTTTTATTGTCTTCACAGATAAGTCAGACCAGCAAGACATCCGTAACCATACACACAAAATATTTATCAAAACAATTAACATTACAAATCTCTTTTTAAAATAATTTATTTCACTGATTTCTTTTTAAATGGTACTGTCTTACAACATACATTATTCAACAAAGATGTGCTGAACAGACTCTAAAATAAGAAACACTTAAATTAAGCAATTGTCTCCGATTAGAATTTCAATTTCACCCACATCCTAACTTGTAAACGTTTGCTGGAATACGCTTCTGTTGTAGGCTTGATTTTTGTGCTTACAAAAACAGCATCAAGTTTCCAGATGTTGTAAAGAAGAAGTTATTGTACGATACGTATGCGTTCAGTTCAACATACAAGGCAACCAAATGATTCTGTCGTTAACGTTAGCATCACGTATATTTTAGTTCACTGCACTAACATTTAAACTAAAACTTCAAACCACATAATCTTTTAAGTGACTAACATTTAAAAGGCAAGCAGTAATATCCTGAAAGCTTACAAAGGACGTCAGCACACAGCTAAGATGGGGTATCACTCGACAAAGGCTGCGGATGTGTGTATGGCTGCTTTTTTTTGTACGAAGCCCACCTGCAGACGGGGCAGCAGTGTCGCCCGCCGGCCAGCCACATCACGATGCAATTCTGGTGGAACACGTGGCCGCAGGGCAAGCCCATGAGCAGGCAACCGTTTGCAAAATTTTCTAGACACACCACACATTCCGTACAGTGCAACATCTCGGAGGGCCAGGCTGACCAATCCGGCTCCATGTCACCTGCGGTGCTGTACGAGCCGTAGGATCTCGCCTTCCGTTCATATGGCTCGTGATGACAATATTTATTGGCACACGAACAGGTCTCGGCACCGCACCGAAGCTCTCCGCCACTGCGGCTACGAAACGTGTTTAGGTCATCGTCCTCCGAGACTTCTTTTTCACTGCTGAAGACCTCTTTGTTTTCACTGTCAGAGTCACTTTCGCTGTCTTGAAAGGTTTCCAGCATTTCCTCATCAGAATGGACACCGACGCATTTAAACCTCCACATCGGTAAGTTTTTTATGTAATCGGTTGGTATCAGAGGGTGAAGCCAGAGGTCGGGGAAGGCCAACCGCTCTAAGAACAAATCCGGGTCTTCGTCCCAATCCGAGTCAAAAGGGAAGTGTTGAAAAGAAGCAATAGGATGAAACAAGTAGCTGGTGTACCAGTCCCACAGGCTTGACAGCCACTCCAGATTATTAGCATTTACTTCATCGGTGTTGTTATTGCGTCTTCTTTTCTTCTCAAAGTAATCGATTAGTAAACCGTGACCAAGGTACGTGCTGAGGAAGAGGGCTGGATGAGAAGAGTAGAACATCCAATCGGCTCTTACCCAAGAAGCCAAAGTAGTTGTGTTAGAGTACCTAAAGAGTTTTAAACTGTACTCATAAAAGCTGTCTAAGTAAGGTAGTTGCAAAAAACCTAACACGGGTAGCCAAGAAATAATTAATAGTGAATTATACGTCCCTAAAGTGCTTATGAGAACCACAAAACGCTTTATAGTAGCGCCTTGTGTAATAAACAGGTCCATCCAAGCCATCAGATTAACCAAAACTAAGCTTAAAACAAATAAATCGTTAACTTCTGGTTGTAACGAGCGCAAAAATGAATCCATGGCACGTAGTGATATAAATTCACCAGTGTTATTTCCATACCTGTAAATCCCCTCGGGAGTCCTAAGTATGTACGAGGGTGTCTTGTAGACACCAATTTCTGCCATGTAACTTTTATTGTCCCAGTTTTCCACGTTCACAAAAATAAACTCTACTCTTCCAGTAAACTTTACACTCAGTGCAGAGAAGAACGCCGGAGGCTGGTCGAGGTTGGCAAACAGGTATATTTTCACACGGTACTGGTCACTTTTGTTCCATTCTTCTTTTAAATGTTCGGAGTTGTAGATGGTTTTGATCCGAGAAGCAGCGTGGGCTGTGATCCATTTGAAAATGTGCTCCACTTCGATTTTGCGCCCGCTGTATTCCTTAAGCATTACTTTTCCCTTGGAGGTACTGGTCTGCGGAACGGACATAATGAGGGTGGATTTCAGCCAGCCCCTCCTCCTGCAATACCTACAAAGAAAACAGCAAGTTAGATTACAGAGTTTCATACCCCTGGAGCTGCAGTCCTTAAATTTCTGTTATGAGCCCGAAAACGAGACATGCTGAGCACCTGGGGATCTCTACATATAATAGTAGGAAATACGGGCACCCAATATTCTCTGGCAAAGTGGATTTATTCTTACAATATATTTCTTATCTATCTTACAGACACAGAGAGAGATGTATTCATAAGACAGAAAGAGAAACACTGTTAATTTTCATGGGTTGTTACAGTAAACAAGACCATACATTAGAGTCCTTCATGCTTATTAACTGGATTTTAAAAATATGCAAGCTGACTCTTCAGTATAAAGTGTTTGTAATTGAAGCTATTTTTCCACGGCCTTCCAGCCAAGAAGAAAACCAGTACAACGTAATTCAATGTCCCAAAGCTTTCCCAAGCCTACAGGTAACTTTCCTGGTGGTTCCTTCCATACTAGTTTTGCCAAGCAGCAGTGAGGTGAAATTAACAAGACATTGGTCCGTGTCCATTTTGGAAGGATACAGACAGGCTAAGATGTGTGGTGAGAGAGCTCACCACAAATCTGGTGGAGGTGGAAGCAGAAACATGTTGCTGGAGGATTTGGGCTAACAGAATACCCTCACTGTCTGCCAGGCAGAGTGCTGAGATGGAATGAACTCCAAATCCATACCTGTAAGAAGAGGCTCTTCACGGTGAACCCTGAGTCATGCTCCAGACCCCAGTAACTATGAGATGAGCGTGGTGACTCAGAAGAACCCTTCTCTCGGACATCTTTTGTATCAGCATCACTATACCACAGTTTATCTAGTCCTCCTTTTAGCAAATGTCTGGCAAGTTTCAACCATCAAAACATTACAGGGCCAACAGGCACGCAAACTGTCTCTGAGAACCCTGCACATGAAATAGAGGCCACTAGCCTCATTCACTAGCCATCTTACCTATGTCCTCCCTGGTTTTGGTCTATCAACATACATTTAGACAATTGCAACTCACCGTCTCAAGAATCTGAATGTAACATTTTTAGAAAGAGCCATAAGATATTACCCTACTAATAAAGGTATCCTGACTACTGTAGCATGCAGTGTTCTTCTGAATTTTGGCTGCAATCTGATGAAAACTATTCACAAGGGTTTACTCAACAAAACACTTCTTGTATTAGGTAAAAATTAATGAACCTAAAACATAGTATTTGATCACAACATTACGACTAGTCAGGATCTATGCAAAGAGAAACACTGCCACATTTTTAAGATGTTCAAATACCAGTGTTTTGATTATACAAGATTATTTTGCATAAGCACTGCAAAGTCTAAGAATTTTCTCTTATGATTAACTTTGAGATTTCTGTAAACATTTAGGACTTAAGCTGTGTAAGACATGTGCATATCCATACAAGCCACTAGAATTCTAGACAAAGTTTCCTGTCATGTGCAGCAAATGCTTCCAACAAAACGTTACAAAAGAATTATTTTTACAGCAGCCCTGAATTATTAATAGCTTCTTTGGCTCCGCTCTTCTTCCGTGTTCGAAATCATATGTAAACAACAGTGAATCTTGCACAGTGCACTATATGTTGTCAAAGGGTGTGTGCAAGTTTATATATAAACATACAGACATTTGCCAGGGAACAGGATTTGTCAGTAACCCTGAGAAGCAGGCACTGTTTGCAAGGTTCACGCTAACCTGCGTTTCTCCTTTCCAGATGGCAATAAAACAACTCTACAACTGATAGACTTCTCTTACATGGGCTATATATATTCGGCTTTGTACTAAGCAAGCACAGTTCTTGTCCCCAAATGCCTGGACTCTTCTATTCATTCCCTTCTGTTGCTGTTATCACACTCCACATAGTCTAATCACGTATTTCGCACACGATGCTTTAGGAAGCTGCAGATCTGTGGTTATGGTGCTGATAAATAGCGTAATGAAGAATTCTGAACAGACTTCAGTAGAGATAAAAACATTAATAAAGCCACCTTCTGTCAGAGCTAGTTTTACAACACAGCAAGCCCTGCTGCCGGAACACAGCTGAGCCTTAAGATATACTTGGGATTTAGATAATCCTTTAAGAATATACCTGGGGTCACTGGAACAGTTAAAAGTGCCAGTACGTATGCCGAATCTTGAAACTTTCTTCACCATTTTCTCCCAGTGGACTTTACCCACCAGTGGGCTTCTGTCGTTTGCTATGACCTATTGCCAAAAGGAAATAATAATCAGTAAGTTTGCTTCCTGAAATAGAGCAAGTTTCATGAAAAACAGCGATATAGTCACCCTTGACACTGGTTTCCCCTTCTCTTAGAACATAGAGTAGGTATATACAACTGGTAATCACACTGTATGTCTTTGGAGAGTGAAGCTCTAGAACAGAAATGCAGTTTCTGCAGAAAGACAAAAGTGGATCATCATTTTAAGTCCCTGTTAAGATACTAAAATCACCGGTAGTTAACAAAAACTTTGGGGAAAATAACAAAATTATCATTAACCAGTTCATAGTAAGGCAGGTTCCTCTTCTTTGTAGTTAAAAAGACCATTATTTTATTACAACACTCCATGAAAAGTTACATCACACCAAAAAAAGGTCTCAGAGGAAGCACAATGAGTTGGAAGGGATGTACCTGGTACCAGATTAGACTGTCAACAACCACTTCTAAGCAGTGGAAACTAGTGATTAAACTCCCGGCTAATGCCTAAAAATCTTGACTCCTTCCAGCTTTGCCAGTGACTCACTCTGTAACTTTATGTGACTGTTCCACCAACTGCATGTCCCATCTGCCATTTCAGGGTGATAATTCACTGTGATATATCCCAAGGTCTAATTTGTTCTATCCTAGTATATTGAAGTAGTACTTCAGGTTACCAAGATGTAAGCTTCTGCAGACGTGAGTGGCAAAGAATAAGCCCTCATCCTCTGACTAGTAATTGTTCAGGGAAGAAAAACGGGAAAAAAAAGAAAAAAGAAAAAAAAGGGAAACCTGCCTGCCTGCAGTTGACAGGTAATTTTGAATGACATGACTGATCATGCATTATTCCATAAGCTGTCGCAGTTTCTATTTTAGAAATGCCTCACATGCTTCTGCAGGCTGACTGGCAACCACTTAAAATATATTTTTAAATTAAGTTTTGAAACTTCTATTTGGTAGGTATTTGTTTACCTACCATTAAACTTCTCCCAATCATTTTCTGACTTAACTCGAAACGTCAGCTTTCCTCTGAAGTTAGGTTGTCACCATGATTAACAGTTCTTCACGTACAGGCTGAGACGCAGAGCTGGAAAGCATGTCTGGCCTTTGAGACTCAAAAATATTATTGGCTTTGTAGTAAGCAGCATCCCTTCAGAAATTTAAAATAAGAGAATTCACTATGTAGACATTCCACATAGGGAAACAAACATAAACTGAAGTTATAGATTATACTCCCATCCCACTGAGGCCAACACGTTTAAATAAAAGCAGAGGTGAACATCTAGGGGAGAATCCCCCAAGTTATTCTCCAAACACACACATCACACAGAAAAGCCTTTTCGATTAGCTAAACGTAACTTTTAAGCACCGAGACAACCATCTGGGGAAATCTGTCGTATTATTGAGGCTTCTTTACATCACCCAATGTAACTGAAGCAATTACTTTGAATATTTTAAACTTCCTTTCATGCACTTCAACTAAAAGAGACGACATTCCTAAAGATACCTTAATGCCCATATATCCTCAGACCTACTGTGCTATGATAAACACATCCAACATAATAAAGAATCACTATGTTTTATTAGTAAGTATAAAACCAAAACGTTGGTAACTGGATTAGTCTTTGGTACAACCACTCGGAGATCAGTTGCTTCCAAAATTCTGTGTGCCTGTTTTGAAAAAGCCTAGTACAGTTGTTAAGAATATGCTAATGTCACCTGCAGAAGAACTGACCCTGCTCAGCTGTTTCTTCTGTCTGATATTCAAATATTCACTTTAAGTGTCAAGAGAAGGAGAGTTGTCGCAAACACAGTCACCACTATGTCTTACTGTCATCTGACTGTTTGTACTGGCACATCTTTTAATACCACTTTAATTCCCTTCCTATGAAAAAGTCCTTCCACTTGGAGAAAGTTATTTATGCTGTGGGACAACAACAGAACTTGCAGTTCTAGAGAACCCTACTGTGGTTTGCACACTGAAGCTTTGTAAAATTTCTTGGGCTCATGCTTTTTTATGTCATTATGGCAAAAAAAACCCCAAATAAACATGTCCACTGCAGCTGCTCCTTGCAGACAACACCCACTAACACCACTGGGAGTTTACCACATAGAGGCAAGGGTTTATATTTTGGAAAGTAGTCATCATCTCCAGGTATGAGGGAGCTTGAGAAAATACTGCAGGTTAAGCAATCACCCCGTAATTTAGTATAAATCAAAGAAAACTTGCAAACACTTGTAACAGATTTTATTTAAGAAGTGTGAATTTTGATAAGCTAAGAAATCTAGTTTAAAAACCTGTAACTGAGGAGACCAGGAATATGAATGCGGAAGAGGCCTGAAAATCTTCAAGTCAAGGTGTTAAAGCTATCAGGATTTTCTATTTCAAGCAAGGGGGAGGGGGAAAGTTGTCAAGTCCTGCTCTTCTTCCTAGCAAGCGCTTCCAAGATGATGTTAGAAATAGCTTGAGAATCTACAAGGAATGAAAAAAGGTCAGAACAAAGAACTAGCAAAGAAAGATAAGTGGGAAATCAAAAAAAATGTAAGGAAAAATGAGCAATTCAAGTTAGACCGTTCAAAGAATACTGCAAGCTGCACCAAAAGGTTTTTCAGTCATACGAATAAGAGTAGAACAGGGTGAAAGGGAGCAGGATCACCACACAGTGAAGAGAGGATAGAAATGCAAGGTAAATTTCTTTTTAAAATGAAATGAATGCTCTGACTCAGTTTTCAATGAAGAGCAGCTGGCCATGGACAGGTTAGTGAGTTTATGGGAACAGACTGTATCACCTGAAGATGGAAACAAAACTCCAATAACTTCATGCACTTAAATCAGAGTGAGCAGGTAATCTCCACCCCAGCACTGTAATACAACAAGCACACAAAATTACACATCAACCTGCAAAGATTTTGTAATAAAAATCCTTTCAGAGTAATCTACATTTTGGCAGGAGAATAACAAGCTAGGAACTATATTTAAGAGCGAATGAAATAAAAAAGTCCCACCAGTTTGATCCCAACAGTATACAAAACTGTAGAACAAATTTTCAAGGTGCAGAGAGGGATGAATCTTCCATCCCTTTCCAGCATGGAATTACTAAAGATGTTTAATTCCCCGATTATGTTGAGAGCTAAAAATCCATCCTTTCCTGGAGGAAAAGAACAGAGTTTCAAGAAAAGGGAATATATTACCCATTCTGTACTTTGGTAGGATATCTAGTACTGTGCCACAGGGCAAATTTTCAGGAGAACTGGAGGTAAGTTTTTATAGTGAGCTAATAAAAAAAAAAGTTTTAAAGTGACTAAGAAATTGGCTAAGGCAAGAAAACAACCAAATGCCAGAAAAGTGCTAACAGACTTCTTAATAGATTTACCGTACAGCTGAGTTCAGCATGTATTCCTATTAATGCCCTTCCTGAAAAAACCTGAATTTTCCCAAAGACATTTGCAGATGACATGAAATTGGGAAGCACATCTATGTACAAAAGAGGATTATAACAATCTACAGGAAGAGCTGCACAAATCTTGTAATGCAGAGTGTCAGAAATGAAATTGAATTCAGTAATGAACAGGACGCTCGGGGAGTTCATCAGTTCGAAACAGCAATGAGAGGAAAAGCTTGGGTCTATTAGTTGATCCAAAAGAAACTATGAGCCATCAATATTGTTGTGAAATGAGCAAAGCCCAGGATATATTACGCCCGACAAAACAAACTGGTTGGTTGATCTCATGTACTGGGAGTAGTGGGGTAGACATCAGGAGTCCAGGAAACTGAAGGGCGATGTCAATTTAAGCACAATAGGAACAAATTAGCCATGAATACACTTAGGGCAGAAGTCAGACACACATTTCCAAGAAAAGAACAGGCAATAAAAGTATTATACTCAGACAACTTATGATTTAAGAGAGACAACAAGATATTTTATAAAAGCATACTCCACAGTCTAGCAGAGAGCATTGAGAAGGTCCCTTCCAGTCATATGTGCTATCTTATTTTAAAGAAATCAAGATAAAGCTCATCGAAGCAGGTTCTTTTATGAAATCAGCTAGAACAGCTGGGAAACAAACGCTCCACTTAGATGAACACAAACCCTTCGAGCTCTTCTTTTTATTAGCTATGTTCAGTCTGCATCATATCATATGTCAGAGTGACAATAAGACAATGAAGATAACCCTATTAATCCATTAATCATCTTAATGGGCTAAGAGACTCCAATAGGATCAAAATAACCATGCCATTTAACAATCCCACATCACGGAATAGATCTGCTCCCTAATCTACACCTAACCCAGGCCAGAGGACTGGCTCCGACGGCATCTCTATCTATGAATTACCAGCTGCTTCAGCAGAAGAAGATACTAGAGAGAAGCCCAGGCCCTCACTGAGCATCCATCTACAAACTTCCTCTGAAGTCTCAGACACTATTTTTTTCCTACTCCATCTGTGAATTTGGGAGGACCACACCATATCCCAAAAGATCAGGAAATTCTCAGCCAACGACTGTGAAATACTGCAGGTAAGTCACGGCACCAAGATGTGCAAAGTAAAAATGAAAAGACGGGGGTTTGGCAATCTCCTTTACTTCTACATTTCTGATTGAGTTTTCTTGTTTAGTTTCCATAAACACCTAAAAAGGCAGCTTCCAGAGAAAACAAAGTTAAAACAGAATTCATCTAGGGAAGTAAAATACTGATATCATCAAAATCCTGGTGATTTCAACAGGCATTTGCATAGATAGCTTAGACAGAAAGATACAAACACTTGGAAAAATAGAACAATGTCAGCAAGACACTTTGCCTCTGCTGCTTAATCCAAACCAAAAGTGTCTCAGGTAGATGCCTAGATACCGCAATACCTACTTCATAACTATCACTGATGCAGTTCTTCCTTAATTTCCCAGTTACTATTAAGGATTTTTAAAAATTATGTTATTAAACATACATACTTAAAATACCAGAAAAGATGGAACAAAAATTGAAGTGGCTTAAGGAAACATCACTGAGTTTGCTGTAGCAATGTGATATGCAAAGAGAGATTCCTGCTCTGGTACTCCAGCAGTACTTAAGCACAACACGATAGCAGCCTTATTTGAGCATTCTCCTATTTTCTGTTCATTTAAACCAGATATTGTTCAATTCCTTTTAGATCGCTATGTAGAGATTTTGAAACAGGTCACTAACAAGATTTAGTCTCAGTTTTTAAACCCACTCACAACTAAAAATGTTCAAATATCACAAGGCATGAGAACGAGTCAGAGATGGACGAATGCAGAACAAACAACACTTCACGGTATTTCAACTCTCAGTATTTCAACCAATTCTAGCTGCTTCAGTTATTTTCTCTGCTTTCTTCTTTAGTTAAGGCATACACAGGAAAAAAACTTATTAGCCATTTGATGCGTAAGAAGAATTAAAGCATGATGGAGGAAAGATCTTACACATATCCTGACAGCAAAGGTAGTACAATAGCATTAACCAGTATTTTTTTTAATGGGGAATAATCTCTAGTGTACTGTGCCCAAGACCAGGTATACCGACTGGAACGGAGACAACCGTCTTCACAAGTTGCCTCCACTCCAACAACTCGCAGCAACCCGAGGACTTCACAGGTCACAGTATACACAAGGATAACTTCCCACAGAACCCAAACACCCTTGACAGCTTTTTTAAAGAGGACATTTTAAAAATCAGCCCTTTTAACTAGTTATTACCGACTCTAACGGCCTCAGGAACCTAGAGTAACCTCAGTAACGCTAAAGGGAAAAACATCCTGATGAATCGTCTACTTTGCACGCTCGACAGCCCTCGTGCCTTGCTAGTTTGATTAAGAGTCATTCCGTTTGTGTTTGATACATTGTGCCAGAGATGGGAACAACACTAAAAAAAGAAAGCAAAGCAGAAAGGCAAAACTGTGAGATCACCACAATACAGTAAAAGCTCCAAGCTAAGTGATGCACATGTGTTTTTTATATATATATATTTTTTTTTTTTTGTGATGGAAAAAATATTCACATTGGCAGCATCTCTCAGCCTTCACGGGTTAGGAGTATGTACCATGAAAGGAAGAGAAAACTGTATCCAAGTGAAAATGCAAAGGGAAGCTGAGGCATTATCTAAGCTGGAATTCAGCCAGGACACCAGGTGTGAGGCACACCTGCTCATACCAAGAGCACACAGTTCGGAATACGCACGAATAGTCAAAACTCGGTCTACAGCTTAGCCACAAAGAAACCACCACCAAGCACGCATCAGCTCTGGGCACTAGGGCACTGTGGCAGGTTTTAAACCATCAGGAAAAACAAGATCTATTAAATAAGAGACACCATTTCGTGCCACACACACAGGTGGTTCTCTTGGGAATGGCCAATCCTAACCCAGCCTCAGCAAGACAGTCTCCGCACCAAGAAGCAATGACATTTGAATCATTAAAAAATGTGTGATTTTGCCAGAGGCAAATCTAACTTACTTAATGAACTGGTAAGGTAGTATGTATGTGAGAATTCTATGTCTGGTTTGGCAGCTTCCAGTTTGAGATATCCAGATCCCTGGAGGTTCAGGAACTTCCCCACAGTGCCCACAAAGGGTAAATGAGCAAAGGATGCCTGATACTAGTGTAAAGGGTCCATGCACTCACTGGAAGATTTCCAGGAATCCACAAAGATGGGAAGGTTCAAAACCAGTGGTCTGTTAATTAAGCTTTCATATGCTTTTCATAGAACTCTATAATCAACAGCTATGTTGCAAATTATCCTCCCACAGAAGTAAAAATATTTGGACAATTCTCAATTGTAGAAATACAATTAATTATAAATGGACTGGTGAGATATTTATTAGAAGCATGGAAAAAAGCCCACTTATTCCAGTTAATGTCAATAAGTTTCTACATGCCTGTCTGTACTTTTATTAATTCTGAGACATCTCGCTCTCTGTTTATTATTTGGCATTGTGCTGATGAAACTGAATTTCTGCATAGCAGCTCCTTCCTAAGAACTCACAACTGGTGCAGAATCCATCCACATGGATTAAAGATGTCTGGAGATATTTTTTTTTTTGCTTTTCTTTTCTAAGAAAGAGACCAGGAGAAATTACATCAAAATAGGCAAAGACAGAAGACCACATCCATCACAGCATGCAAAAATTAACCACTTCAAACTTACGTGTAGTTTCTCAAGGGAGGTGGGGTGATCTACGCACCAATCTGAACAGCTCAATTAAGCTGCCAGTTAAGTTAGAGGCTGAGAATAAACGAGCTTCAGTAATGAATTAACACAGATATGCAGGCAATATGAGAACTATTGCATTCTAGTTGATGGTATTCTGCACCCTTGACTGGATCTGAAGACTCTCAAGAAGGATACTGAAAGTTAAAATCAGGTATCCTATGGTAAGTGATCCTGAAGGGCTACTGGAAAAGACAAAAACACTGAAAAATATGTTTTAAAAGAATTTTGTGTTCCTACTTAATTTCCTTGCAGCGACAATAACTGATCACCTGGCAAAATTAAAAATGCAAATGTGAAAATTACTCATCTTATGTGCAAGAGAAAGCAAGAAAGAGGAAGAAAAAGAGAGAAAAGAGGAAAGAACCACCACCAAAATGCTGTAGGCACATCCCTTGCTCTGTGAGTACACCACCTGAACAGGAAGCTGAGATGTAGAATAGCCTGCAACATTTCATATCCATAAAAATGCCCTTTGCACCTCCACCACACACGATCAAAGTGTTTGTTCTCCTGCTTCAATGCCAGGAAGAAAATTCCCTTTACTTCTCTCTACTGCTATGTTACTGTAGGGACTTTTAAAATAAAAATATACATTAATGTAGATTTTAACTTCATTCAAAGAGGATTTTTATCTGTAGACCATTTACTGTATGTTTTTAAAAAGTCACAATGACTACAATATTGGTTGGATGTGACAGGTTTCTAGAGACTAACCAGAGAGCATGAGCAATAACAGAGTTTGGAAAAGCAAGAACATTACGTGTTACTCCCCTACCAACAAGAGAAGCAGCTCTAGAAACTGCCACACATCCTCCTTGCCAGCCAAAGAAGTGCACAACAGCAACTGGCAAGCAAGAAGAAAGGCATAAAAGGAAAGGTGATGAGATCATGAGCTAATAGGAGAGAGAACATGCTGCCATCTGTGGCTTTACGGAAGCTCCATTTAGGAGCAGAGGGCACCTGTGAACAGCTACACTGGTAAACAATTTACCACTGAACCTGGATGCTTTGCATGTGGATTTCCAGAAAATAAAGAAACAAAGCCACAAAACACTGTTTCCTTGTGTGTGGACTTTTGACTTTCTTCAAGGAACTCATCTTTCTGGCTCCACATGACAAATTCACATCTGAATTTGTGTCAAGCATATCAAGAAATAATAATTGTTTCCTCTTTTTCCTTCAATTTCTCTGCAGACAGTGATGGTTATCACATTACCAGTCTGTGCCACCCCAGAAATTTCATTTACATGCACTGGAAAATAAAAATCATTTTCAGAGTCCCCATGCTGCCATACATCATCATAAAGTCTTCAAAACCAACTCAACCAGCAGCCACTGTGCTAACTGAGCCAGAACTGTTCCTCTCCCTCTACGGTTTTCCAGCAGCCACTGTGGAACAGAGCTTCATGGTCAGGATCCTGACAAGGATCTGGAGATCCTTTCTGCTTCACAGCCAGTAGCAATAACAGAGCAGGGGAAGCCTCTGACCTTGTCTGTGATCACCAAACCCATCCATGAGGCATCCTCACTCTCCTCCTGCCCCCTAACTAAGCATCGAGCTGATTAATTAGCTGTAAAGTTTCCACAGGATGCCTAATGGTGGAGGAGAACGTGCAAGGCAGAGTAACCAAGAATTAGAACAGGGAAGCAATGATAAAAAGCACCTTTGGAAGGAAGAGGTCTAAGAAAAGAACACAGGAAAAACCTGAGAAAGGACATAAAGAATCCAGCACTAGAATTATGCAGGCAGGAGTTATGGTGAGGAAGGAGAGAATCAAAACTCAAAGTGATGAAAACTCAAAAGGCAAGAGTGAAAAAAAGAAATTTGACTCGTCTAGTGGTTTTTATTATAGAGAAACAGACAAATAGCATTCAACAAGTAAATTATTCAGTAAATTCCACTAATTTTTTTTCCACAGCTATTGTGACCAATTGAATAGCTGTGTAAATATTCCCAGAACGATGACAACATTCATCACACTAGAGATACCAAAACGCAGCCCATCTGATCTGCTATTATGAAGCTAGCTGAAAATATATTACAGTTAAAATTCTGCAAGCGATAGACAACAGAGAACTACAATATTTTACTCTCTTGAGCTGCATGGGGAGGAGGGAAGGTTTTTCATAGCATTTTCATGCTTGTATTTGTCAACTAGCTTGGAAATGTGTAAATTTCCTTTCAACGCTCATTCTCTGCTTAAAGAATCGCCTTCTGTATGATTTAAACCTGAAACTTACATTCAACAAACTCCAAATACACCTTTCCCAAAACACAAACGCCATTTCGATGGTGAAGGTAATCTGTCCTCTCATTGTCTATTTTAGGGTGAGATCTGATGTGGTGACAGTGCAGGTCTAATAACAAGAAGTCATTAGATCTTGATAAACTATTTAACTAGAAAGCATGAAGTGAGGAGACCAGACAAACCAGGCAGGAGAGCTGTCAACTGAACAATGAATTGTCTGGTGGAAAATTTGGATTGCCCGATGCGGCTGTTAGCAGAGAACATACCCCTAAAAAAAATTTTAAAAATCTCTCTTCTCAATAGAGATGTTGATGCAGAAGAGCATTTTTAGATTTTAGTCTAGATTCCTTAACATTTTCAAGTGATGATAAATTGTTTCAGAATCCTAGTTGCCAAAGTCTGTCTTTCTTTTCCTAAACGTTCTTTTATTCTCATGCAACCCTGGGGAAGCAGGCTCTAAAATCAGTGGGCCCACAAGTTTTAGGGGAAGGTTAAGTTAAAGCTACCAGAGTATGTTGTAGAAGCAGCCTGCTAGCCTGGGAAGTAGCACACTGAGATCTTGCCTTTGTGAAGAGGCAACAGAGCTTTAAAAAGTGATCTAAGCCCCTTATATAAACAAACGCTCAAGCTTGTTGGGTCTGAGCATGTAATGCAACCAAAAGGAAGAGCAACACCAGAGCCACCTCTCCTGTGCCAGCTGGGAGCATCTACACTTAAGGCACCTACTTCACACATTACACAAACTCTTACAATACCAGGGCCAAGTATTTGCACATTCTGTGTACTTAAGCGCGTGCTGCTTTGCTTGTTTTCTGGTTCTAAAGTACCTGGTTTTCAAAAAGCAATCCACAGAATAACAGGGTGGTTTTTTTTCCTTCTTGTCTGTATAGGAACTCTCACTTCCAGCCTTTTTTTTTTTTGGAACCGATTTATTCCTTATGATCTTCCTGACGTAGATCAGCTTTGTCACTATCTCTGTTAAACACTTTTACTACTATTTAGCTACCCTCATAAACTCCTCCTTTGAAACACATTTTGGATGTGATAATATATAAAAATATATAATCAAACTTCTATACCTGTACCAGCCAGATCCCATCTTTTGTGTCTTCTACAAGCTCATAGAAGTGCATTTCACCACTAAAGTTTGTACTGGAAACCGATTCAGAGGCCTCTTCCTCCTTGAGAGCAGAATAAAGCTCTCCTTCCATGAGGTCTCCTGAAAAAGAGAAAAATGGAGAAATTCAATTACAATGGCAATTGAGAAAAATCGCTTAGAAATTCTAGTAACAGTTTCACTAACTATATTTTACATGGTTGCTCAGAGAACCTTTTCGGTATGAAGGTAGCTAATCTAAAAAGTTATTATAATTCTATCTATAGTGACATGACTATGAACAATTTGACTTCAGCTGTCAGGCC